>JBBBDQ010000703.1:3477500-3847500 GCA_037127315.1 Ascarosepion bandense | reverse complement strand
AACATCTGTCTCTCTGTCTGTTTCTCTCTCTCACTCTCTCTCTCTCTCTCTATATATATATATATATATCTTAGAAGTAGTACAAACTAATGGGTTGACAGTCCGCTGTTTGTAGTGATTTAATTTATTAAGAGAGTTCAATACTTAGTAGAGCATTATATATGGTAATATATTTATTATAAGTTTATAATAAAAACATAAGTTACTGCTGTACAAGATTTGAGAAGCTCATCAAAAACATAATAACAGGATTTTAAACAGATATAACAACCTAAACAATCAACAACATTGTAAAAAGTAATGATCACAATAACAAAAATTGCAATTGGCAAAAACCTATTGAGTGTTCATTACAAAAGAAATGTCTAACTGACTCTATAGTCTACCTATGCTCTATTTTTACCACAGAAAATCCTACAGTAATAAAATTTTATATTGGTTGTACCAAGGATCCTTTTAAAACCTACCATTATTTGCACAACTTATCTTTTAATATAAGAACTACTACAATAGCACATCATGTTCTCCTTATTATTGGCAATTAAAAGATTAAATGTCAGCATTGTAGACATTAATTTGTTAACTACATCGTGACAATTTTTGATAAGCTACATTTTTAATATAAGTATATGTGTATTGTGTAAAGGAAGTCAGGGATAGAATAATTTTGATAACATGAGCTTATAAATATTTTAAACATATTAGAATAATTAAGAATTATTTATTATTTATTATGTATTATTATCAAATATTTTAAACAGAATTTTAAAATACATTTCATGATATTTTATTTTGTTTATACAGAGAGCAGAAATCCCCCTCACATGTAACTCCCAGAAATACCTTTATATAATGGTAAGAAATACACTTTGGTGTAAATTAATTGAAACAACTGCTTTGGTCTCCTTTCTTTCACCATACAGTCAGTTTTATAACCACTAGAGTGACAGGGTGTAATTGACTTCTAATTTTTCCTCAGCTTAGGTCATTTACAGTAGTGTGCAGTAATATGGATCTATTTTCAGGGTGTATGATGAAATTTGTTTTGCTTTGAAAAATATTGCATTGTTTCTGATTTCATTGGATTTTTGTCATGTCTTGACTGTTGATTAGTTGTCCTATGGCTATTGGCTGCAATGGACGTTACTCCAAAAAGTGTACAAAAATTGTAATGCTGCATGAAAACACTGGCAAGCCTTACAGAGAGATCAGAGATATTGTAGGTGTCAGTGTTTCAAATGTCAGTCATGTTATCATGGCAAAGAAACAAACTGGATCCATCAGGTCAAAATGTTAAAAGAAATACCGTCAGAAGAGAAAACAACCTCAAGAGATGGAGTAAACATGATCAGGGAAAGTGTGAAAACTCCTGGGAAGACATAATTTGTGTTGTTTCAATTAATTTGCATTAGTATGTGGGTAATAATGGTGACTTCACCTAGTTATATATGCTTACGGCATATCACATTGAATACACTGGTTCTCGTTCAATCACCAAAATTAAGCAATGTGAGCCTGGTCAGTACTTAGATGGATGACTGCTTGGGAAACCAGGTGCTGTAAGCATTCAGTGATGGATGTGCATTGGGGTGCAGTGGATATCGGCTTGGAAAGATAAATCATTGAGCTGAGTTCGAATTTCAGTTGAGTACCCTGCATTCACTTACGCACTGGTACCCTTGGGAAAGGTATTAATATGTCACTTCCCTCCAGTTATGGGTTCAATAACAGGATGGGGGCTGGAGGCAACCCAACCAGTGTTGGTGTCACAATAAAAACTCCCTTGGTAGCCCTGGCAAAGCATCAAGTATTCAGCTATTTGACAAGATTATGAATTTCGTTATAAAACTGCACCAGGGTTCCAAATGCACAGGGAATTCTGGAGGGGTGTAGTGAGTTCTATCTCAGCTGAGGCCCCAGGACAACAACGTCACCTAGTTAATGACTTATCATTATGTGGGTAGTATTTCCAGTGGGAATATGTGAATGGTATTTCTGCACCCTGTATCATGGGTGTTGTGTTATTTGTTTTTTCTAAAATTCTTTAAAGCTAATTTTATTTACTCATCAATGATATGGCTGGGAAAATTATTCTTGATACATGCTTGTTTTAAGTTGGTTGATTCTTTATACAATAATGTGTATGAAGAAGAAATTATTTTTGTTTCTTTAATCATGTTTTTTTAGTACAGTTATTTTTATACCATTTTCAAATGACATGTTGTACTGCTTGGCATTTATTACGAAAGCTTCGCTATTAACATTTCAGAGTGTTTGGATGTCTACCTGACAAATATGCAGAAGATGCTGTATTCCCAAATGATGTATTGAGAATGATGAAAACCAAATATCCAGTCAAAATCATGGTTTTTGGAATGATCATTAGTGATGGTGATGTTATGCCTCCATTCGTGTTCCCACAGGGTCTCAGACTCAACACAGAGGCCTACATCAAGTACCTTGGGAATGTAGTGTTTCCCTGGGTAAAGATAGTTGCTGTTGGTATGTTTACTAACAAGACTCTGCACCATGACACACAAGCGGGAAAAAACAGTGATATAGCTGTCAAACAATTACTCTGACCACATTACCCCTTACATCTGCCCATCTAACTCCCTGGATGATTATGTGATGAACACAGTTGAGTGGGAGACCAAGAAAACTCCTTGTAATACCAAAGATGAAATGAAGGCAAGAATTATGGTAGCATTCAACAACTTAAACAATTAGATCATGCCATAGATTCTAAAGTAGAGGTTGAACCTAACAGTGATTTTATTGAGTATTTCAAGATATTTTTGAGTAATTTTAGTAAATATATCTGTTAAAATGAGATGTCATAGTTATTTTTAGTTTTGTGTAATTTAGATGAGAATTTATACATCACAACCTGCACACAATTAGATTACAATAAAACTTGTGTTTTATACGAATACTACCTTATGAAAATTGAGATATGGTAGAGTAGGGGGGGAGCTATATCATGTCACGTATCACAGATTTGATGTGTGTGGAGGGCACTGGCCTTGAAAAGTTGGTTTCATTTTTTGTGCTCATGTTTACTTTTTATACCTTCAGTCTTAAGCTAGGTTCATAATTCCCTGTGAATTGTGATGTGTTTGTAATCTTGTCATGATAAGCTTTTTTTTGTATAGAATTTCAATTTCTTTTATTGCTGCTGTCAAAAGTGGAGTAAAGATAGCAGTTTGGTCATGGCATTTTAAAATGTATATAAATAATTCTAATATATATATATATATATATATATATATATATATTATTGTTTCCAGTCTTTTCAAGTAGTAGGAAATTATTTTACATCTAATGTCATTTGCACAATATATATATTTAAATTAGAAATGCAACATCCCAAAAATACCAGGATTGCACCAGCAAACTCTTAGCAATGATACTAACAACAGATGGCATTTACACGTATTTAAACAAAAACAGAAGAAAGGCATGAACCTTAGGTAGTTTATCCACAATTTTATCTAGATATGCAGCATTTGATGAAAAACTGCTTGGATAAATTCTTACAGTTTAAATATATTCTACATACATACATATGTATGTTAGTCTGTATTTTTTTTTTCATTCACACATAGACTAACAATACCGACTTATAAACTCACACATTCATACATTTAACCACCTATGATTTTCTCATTCACATATTTAAAAAGTTGTCCATCATTTTAATATACTTGATACATGCATGATTTTGCACTTAAACATTTAAACAGACAAGCTTTTCTAGACATACACATACATTTAAAATAAATGTCTATTGCTTTATTACAAGTGACATCTATTTGACCAATGGAATCAAACCCCAATCAACATTCCAGTAAACTGTCTCTTCTTGTTGTTTTTTTCATTTTTAAAAAAATTTAAAATTTGTGTCTTGTAAACAAATCTTTGAAGAAACTCAACAATGAAATGTTAAATTTAATAAACATTCCTACCTGTTCTTTACATACTCTATCATATATACATACAAACATATATATATATATATATATATATATATATATATATATATATCGAATAAAGGAATAGGGTTGTTCCAATGAGAATAATTAGTATAAAATAAAAAGTGTGAGAACCTGTGAACGTTTTCTTTAAAATATATATTTATTTTTTGGTATTCATACAAGTTATGGAGTATTAATTTGTCATGATTTGCGCTACATGTGTTTCGAGTCTAAAATTGACTCTCTTCAGGTGAACAAATTCGTTGTTTTACGTTTGGGTTTCTCTGAGTATCTTTAAGTTTCAGCTTTGCAACCATACTCCCCCCCAGAACCAAACTCTGGTTTCCTGCAGGCTACCCGTTGGGTCATGGAAACGAACGCCGGTGGATCGCCGGTCTGCATCGTTTACAGTCAGAACTACAACGGTATCTGATTGTCTTCGAACCTCTGACTTTCGCTCTTGATTGAGGAAAACGTGCTTGCCACATGCCATCGCTGCAGTTCATCTTGCGATGATCCAAGAATTTCACCTCTAACGTCGCACAGAGAAACCCAAACGTAAAACAACGAATTTGTTCGCCTGAAGAGAGTCAATTTTAGACTCAAAACACGTGTAGTGCAAATCATGACAAATTAATACTCCATAACTTGTATGAATACCAAACAATAAATATATATTTTAAAGAAAACGTTCACGGCTTCTCACACTTTTAATTTTTTATATATATATATATATATATATATATATATATAAAAAATTAATAGATAAAAAATTTATCACTTAGCTGTTTGATGTTATGTTCAGCACATCTACCCCAGAGTTTTGTAGATGAACCTCTCTATAATTGATGGGTTTACTCATCAGGAAGCATTTTCATTATTTTATACTAAATTTTTGAAAAAATGATGCACATTATATTGGTGTTAATTTGATTTTTCTTCTTTGTGTGTGTGTGTGTGTTTGTGTGTGTGTGTGTATGTGTGTGTGTGTGTATACACCTGTACATGTGTGATAAAATGAAATTTATCAAGGAGAGTACCATAGTTGTTTTAACTACAAGACTTTCAATCTTTTCTAAGATCATCTTCAGAGATAAATTACAAAGACAAACTTATTGTAACTGTGATAAAGTCAGCATTCTGTTGTGATCATGACTTTTAAAAAAATTCTTAAACATGCACTGCTATAGTTGTTTTCAAATTTTTTAATTTATCTGTTGTATTTATGGATATCATTTTTTACAAATGAAGCATTTCAATATAAGGAAACTGACTAAAAATTGGTAGAAATGTAAAGTGGCTTTAACTGTTATATGCTCTTCAATATGTTGTTGCTATATTTGTAATAGATTTTGTTAAGTGTTGTCTTTTTGATTTTGATATAGAGGGCTTCAAGAACTGAAAATGATATACATTCAAAATAATATATATTCAGCACTTTGTCATATTTTGAAACTTGCATAAAAGAGAGGTTGCTGCCTAAATACAAAATTTTTACATAGAGTTGAAGGAGATGTCAAAGTCATCTTGAGGTTGTGGTTAAAGCCAATTGCAATTTTATTGAATAAATTTACTCCTTAATATTTCAAGATATTGTTCTGTAATTGTAGTAAATATATCTGTTAAAATGAGATGTCAGTGTTATTTTCATTTTTGCATAATTTAGATGGTAATTCATCCGTCATGTCATATTGAACATGTTTTAATGTAAGAAAAATAAGTAAATAATACTAAAATAATATTAAGTAGAAAGGAAGTACAAAGCTATCATTATACAAAAGAAACAACTCATATTAAAGAGATCTTTCAACAAAATTTTAAAAATGCACTTAAAAATATCTTTGTTTTCAGGCACTGTTAAGTTTAGTGACCATCCTAATGGGATAATTTAAAAAGAAAAAAAAAATGATATGCTTTCTCCTTAACTATAGTTGCAAACAATTGTACACATGACATCACTTGTAGATGATGCATGTATATTTAAATTGGAAATGTCATTTCTAAAAGATTTATGTATGAAGCTAATAAAAGCTTTCCCATTTGGCATTGATAAAATTAGCTTCTCTGATAATGACAAGAGTTTACTTTGGATAGTTTCTCCATAAATTTGATTCAGATGTGTGACAACATATATGCAAATTAAATAAATGAAATGAAAATAATGTAATATAAATAGACCGACCATGCCAGATCATCTTAATAAAATTTGTTTGAATTAATTCTTGCTGTTCATCTATACATTGTCACTCTCCTATAGACACATGTAAGCACACACACACACACACACACACACACACACACACACACACACACACACACACACACATATATATAACAAGAAGTCAAATAAGTTAGTAAGGAAATAACTCATAACTTGATTATTCCAGCTGAAAGCAGAGTTCTTAAGTTTTTAGAACCTAGTATAAAAAGATTATCAAATGAATGAAATCCTATAAATTGAAGCCTCCAAATATTTTATAATGACTGAAAGCCTCCAAATTGAATCCCATAAATATTTTTATTCCGCTCACTGTAATGGATATTAACATGGCGCTTAAGTAACACATCTCTTATGGAAAATTCTTCAGTTAAAATGTCCTTCATATAATTCTTGGGAAGGAAGACAAGAAAGGAAGCCAAATTTACATTTAGGAACTAAACCTTGAGAGCCAATAATGCAACTTTTTTATATTCAATATAATGTTTATATTCTATTTTGCATCCCTTAAAATTACTAGCATATGCAAAAAACACACACACACACACACACACACACATAATAAACAAATTTAAATTACAAATATATATTTTGTATAAATGAATATATACACATCTTTATGTATTTTTATTTATTTTGAAGCAGAGGCATATGTATATGTGTATGTAGTTGGTAAATGTATCAGGAAAACTTCAATTTGGCATGTTTTGCTGATGAACTGGTGTCATCAGAAAAAGAATTTTATTGCACAGAAACAAAATCTACATTAGCGAGATAAAATGTGTTTCATATTAAGTGACTGTACACTTGAATTTATTGTTCATCTTTATCATTATAGAAATTAGATTCTGATTTCAACTCAGTTTATAAATATAAATGAAATGAAATTTTAACTCATTTCCACTCTGATTATATATGTCAATGTTGAAGAAAACATAAAACAAATAAAATAAAGAAATAAAAATTAAAAACCTGAACTGAAATTAGCTAGAATATAATTTTTCTAATGATGGAGTTGAAGTAAAAACATATGTTCAGCTGCTTAATGTGAATTTATTTTGTGTCACTTGTGAAATGAAATGTTTTATTCTGATCAAGCTGATTCATTGGTGAAGTTTTCTAAGTTGTCTTATATATAGTTCTGTTGGATTCCTATCCAAATTTATTCATATGATTGTATATTTGATCACATGTGCTTGTATATGGTGCATATATGCATATAGAATATTGTATTCATGTATTTCATGTATGTATGTTCTTTCTAAGTAATTGTGTAAACTATATAATCTCTCATACAAGAGCATTTTTATGAATATAAGATAAAACCATCCATCCGTACATGGAGTACTGCTGCCATTTATGGTCAGGTGCCCCTGCCGTTCTCCTCAGTGTTCTTGACAAGCTCCAAAGGAGAGTCTGTAATGTGATAGGTACTGATCTGGCGACTCGTCTGCAGCCACTTTCCCATTGTCGAAATGTGGCCTCCCTCTGTCTCTTCTATAAATACTTTCATGGCTTCTGCATGGATGAGCTTAAGTCACTGATGCCTCCTCAACAGGTGTTTACCCGTACAACCAGACTGGCAACTGGGTCCCACCCATTCACAGTCAGGTTAGCCAAACGCAGACGACAATTCTACTCCTGCAGCTTCCTCTCTTGCACTTCCCGCCTGTGGAACTCACTCCCGTATTCTTGCTTTCCTGACAGCTACGACCTCCAGAAATTTAAAAGCAAAGTTAATACTCACCTACTAACCACTGGACTCTAGCTCTCTCCCCTCCCCTGTATAATCTTCACGTTCTCTCCGCCCATGTATCTGTCATTGCACCTGCTTTCTCAGCTTTCTATTGTTCCTTTCTAACTAGCTTGTACTCCTCACTCTTTTCTAATTAATCTTTCTACATTTATGTAACCCCCTGCACATCAGTGGCGTTTCTGCCTTGCTCGGGGTGAAATGATTAAAAAAAAAAAAATAATGGAATTGTTTGAGGAAATAGAAAGTTAAAGTGTTGTTAGGCAGTAGATCTTTGTGATAATCATTTAATCTTTTTTAAAAGGTTTCTTGATGTTTCACTGATGTATATCATTTGGCATTCTGTACAATTTATTTTGCAAATTTTTACCTATTTATTATTGTTGTTGCTATTTTATTTCTTACTGGCTATATCTTTTATAGGTTTTGAAGTAGTATTGATTAATTTTATCCAAACTTGATGTAAAATTAATGAAAAACCACCACTAAAACAATAAAAATATAGTCACTACTAAGAAGAATAGCAACAACAATAAAGCAGAATCAGAAATATGCAAAAAATACACAATGACATACATTGGTGAAACATCTAGAAATCTCAGAAAAGGACTATATGAACATTGCAGGTGTGAATTGAGAATAAAATTTTGAAATTTTGAAACAGAAATATTTTATGGACATTTGATTTATATCAGTCAGTAAAATTTTCAATTCTAGAACAAAAATGTCTGAACATAATATAAATAATGTATTTATTCTGACTGTTATAATCTCTAAGAATTTAACACATTACTCAATAAGTCCCGGACCTAACACATGGATAGTGCCACTAATAAAAATCCATATGATAAGTACTAACCTTCAATTGGCATGTGACAGAATTTAGACCCAGTCAGATTATCAGTTTACAAATTACAGTTATTTAAGTGAAGCTACTGTTGCAAATTTTCAAAACAATGGGTAAATCTGAATTTCATGTGTTGATAAAGCTGATGGGAAAAAATACTGTTCAAAGAAAGTAATGGCTTGATAAGTGTTATTCAGACTTTGCTCTATCAGAAACAACAGTTAAGAGGTGGTATGCTGACTTTAAATTCACTCATACAAACACAAATGATGCTGAATGCTCAGGTTGAAGAAAACTGGCAGTTGTTCCAGAAACACCAAAAAAAAAAAAAAAGAATACCACAAACACATTTTGGCCAATCATAAATTGAAGTTGAGTGAGATAGCAAAAGAGGTTGAACATATCAGAAGGCAGTGTATTCACCACTTTGCATGAACATTTGTCAATGAGAAATCTGTTTTCAAAGTGGGTGCCGCGTTTGCTCACAGTCAATTAAAAACAACACTGTGTCAATGATTCAGAGCATTGTTCACAACTGTTTCAATGCAACAAAAAGGAGTTTTTGCATAAATATATGACAATAGATGAAACATGGAGCTACCACTTCTCTCTGGAGTCAAATCAACAGTCAGCTGAGTGGACAGCAGCAGGTGAAAACTGTCCAAAGCAACCAAAGATGCAAACATCAGCTGGCAAAGTTTTGACCCCTATATTTTGGGATGCGCAAAGTATTTTTTTATTGATTACCTTGAAAAAGGAAGAACCATCCATAGTGAATATTATATAGCATTATTGGTGCATTTGAAGGAAGAAATCATAAAAAAATGGCCACAAATGAAGAAGAAAAAGTGATCATTCATTAAGACAACATGCCGTGTCACAAGTCAATTGTGGCAATTGCAAAACTATATGAATTGCACTTCAAGTTGCTTCTGCATCCACCTTATTCTCTAGATCTGGCCCTTAGTCATTACTGGCTGTTTGCAGACTTCAAAAGAATGCTCCAGGAATTGAGATTTGGCTCTAATGAAGAAATGATATTGAGGCATATTTTGAAGCCAAAGACAAATTGTTTTACAAAAAAAGGCATTGAATTATTAGAGAAGCATTGGAATCAGTGTATCACCCTAGAAGAAGACTATGTTGATGAATAAAATCAAATTTTGCCTAAAAGGTGTTGTTTTATTAGTTATGCCCGTGATTTATTGAGTGATGTGTTACAGCTTACAAAATTTTAAGTCTGTCTTTGTTAAGTAAAAAGTTATCAATACACCAGATAAAAAGCATGTAAAGGTAACATTAAGAACTTCTTGTTATTTTTAGAAATTTAATATACTAAGTAAATGGAAGTTAAAGCCTTCTAACATTTGAAGGGATTTATGAATTAATTATCCACTTTATGATTACTCTAATTCAAATAATTAAAATTTCAATCATTTTCTTGGGTTGTAAAAATGAAATGCTATAAATATCTATGAAAGCCATGGAATAGTATGCATGTTGTACAGTGGGATCATTGCTGGATTGAGCTAGTTTTGAATTTGAATGTGATTTAATGCTCTTCTCCGTTTAGTTATCTTCATCCCTATCAGTCACCAGTGGTCCTGTACTTTTGTTACCTGTGGGTATTTGCAGTTTTCAATGTGCCACTGATATCTGTTTGAAATTTACATATTCTTTCTATAACTGATGCTACTAGGAAATTCTTGAATTAGAGTGCTCTTTTTTCTGATCTCAATTGTCATTTAACACTCAGTATGAAATCTAGTCTGTGTCCCTTGACTATCAGAACTACACTGCCACAGCTACACTACATATTTACCTGTTACATCACATACTTAATGCATACATACATACTGTCTATTTCTGCAGGTGCAAAGGGTAAAAAGATGGCTTTATTGCTGTTTTTAGATTTTTTCACAATTTACTGAGATGTTGTCAGAGAACAGATGATCACAAACTTTGTCTCGCTGGATCAAATGTCTTAGTAATGTGGTGTAAATGACATTGATACACAGCCATGACTGGTTATATAAAAATGAAATTATTAATGACAAACTATAGTATTTTTATTTGATTTATTTTCTAGATACAAAAAGATGCTAAAAACTTGAGCTGTATTATTCAGTCAGTAGGCTTTTTATTTCGGATACAATTGCAAATGCTTTTTAAGAATTTTTCAATTTTTTACAAAATTCTGGTAATTTTGAACATTGTTCCCTCTGCAAAGTTACTTATACATAATACATAATCATTAAATCACTTAAGATTATAATTGCATCATCAGTAATGGAATTTCAATTAACTGCATTGTTTTCAGGATATTCTTCAAAATCAATGCTTTTTTATTTTTCATATATATATATATATATATATATATATATATATATATATATGAAAAATAAAGAAGCATTGATTAAAAAATAATGTTCAAACAAATAAATTAATTATATATATATATATATATGCATAATTAATTTATTTGTTTGAATATTATTTTTTAATCAATACTCATATTTGAGTAGAAATTGTGTATTTTTCTTTTAATCAAACAGTATATTTTTATATATATTTCTACTGGCCTGATTATTAATGAGAAATTTTTTTCCAAACTGTGACTCTTAACAACATTTTCAAATGAAACACATTTTCAGAACAAAATTTCTCATAAATAATCTGGCCAGTAGAAATATATATATATAAATATACTGTTTAATTTAAAAAAACAAAAAACAAAAACCAAAAAAAAAAAGCCAGAATATCTACTCAAATATGATTATTGATTAAAAAATAATGTTCAAACAAATAAATTAAATATATTGGTTGTTAATTTCATTTTGTTAATCTCAGAACTTTCAGTATTATATATATATATATATATATATATACATATTTTCTAAACATATGCTATTAAATATAAGAGACAATGAATGTCTATTATGTTTAATCATGAGCCGTTCTTTTATGAGGTTCCATTGAAATTCCTTGGTGTTAATGCTGCGGCATCATGTAACTTAAATTTAGTGTATCGAGGCAGCAAGTAATTTTCTAAACATATGCTATTAAATATAAGAGACAAATGATCCTAACACCAAGAAATTTCAATGGAACCTCATAAAAGAACGGCTCATGATTAAACATAATAGACATTCATTGTCTCTTATATTTAATAGCATATGTTTAGAAAATTACTTGCTGCCTCGATATACTAAATATATATATATATAATTTATTTCATGAATATTTTATATATAAAAAATGAATGCTTACATTTATCCAGAATAGTGGAGGGGGTGGGGAGGAAGGGGAAATAGGAAAACATTTTATCACTAAGAGAGGGAGCTAGATATACAGTGTTAATTTCTAAATGTGGATGTCATATTTAGAATGTTGCATTTCTATTCCAGACAATAAGATGAATTTTGATTGAACTTTAACATTTTTTCTTCCCCTTCCCCCTACTATTTCTTTTGTTTGAGGATGTCTAACCCATTCATTCTTGTAAAAATTTTGGTCTGAGTTGCATAATTTTTATAAAATATTCATGAAATAAATTATCGCCAATGGATTTGTAAATTTGTCCAATTTATATTCATTATAATACTCTGTTAAATTCTAACATTGAACTCTCATCAGATTACAATCACCCATGGAATTAGCCTTACAAATTACCAAGAATAATACTTGTTATATATATATATATATATATATATATATATATATATATATATATATATATATTGATTGTTTAATACTTAGTTTTTGGTCATAATAGTGTTAGATCAGTGCACATTTGTATTAAAAAGTGCTCAATACAATTATATTGTAGAAATTTTGAATATTTTCCATTTTTAAATGAGTTATTTTGCTACCCAGATTTCTACATTGAGTGGTGTCTTCAGGCAATTTTTAATAACTGATTTTACTGTTTACTGTTTTTCTTTTTAAGAACGCTCTTGTATCGGTTTTTTATTTGAACACTCACGTGGCAGAGAATTTATGAACATGCAATTTTTAAATTAAAATGGCTTATGCCATTTTCATCCATGGTTGTATGAACCTAAGAGGTATTTATTAGTATGGATACACTTAGTCATAATTTTCATTCTTTCATGCAACACTTCATTTTTGTTTGGGAATAGCATATATATATATATATAAATAAAATAGTTGTTTATACATATATAAATAAAATAGTTGTTTTGAGTTTGTTATAAAATTCTTCCATATGCATTGTGTATGTACAAAATTCTTTCAAGTGCAGGATGTATATATGTATATTAATATACATTATACAGTATGTAAACGATAAATTGGCAGTTTGAGATCTCAGACTTTAAACCTTGATAAAGAAGGGACATTTAAAGACATTTAAGATTTGTATATGTTTATTTAACTGTTTTATTAAATATAAACATTTTATTCTATGCGTTCACCTTCTGTGTCCACAACTTGCTGAATGCAGGCCTAAAAAGCATGACAGGCCTTGACAGCTGACTCTTTCTTGATAGTGTGGAATGCTTGCCTTATGGAGGTCTTCAGGGAGGCCACACTGTTATGGGGGCGAGCATTAGAGACTTTCTCAACATCGCCCCATAACCAATAGTCACAGGGGTTCAAATCTGGCTAACTAGAGGGCCAGATATTTGAGGGCACAAAAAGTAGTAACTCTCTCTTCAAGAAGGTCTGCACTGTTTTTGACCCATGAGCAGGTGCAGAGTCCTGGATGAACATCACTTTGTTGGGATCATAGTTCTTCTTAATCCAGGGTAAGAGAACTTCCTCCAGAATCTTCAGATATTCTGCCGTATTGATCTTCAGGCCCACTTCAATGAAGTGAGGGGACATGACTTTACCATCGCTGGCAACAGCTCTAAACATCATGACAGAGGCAGGATGTTTACTCTGCATGACTGGAGGAACACAAGGAGGGTCAATGGCGATAACTATTGAGTTTCTGCAGTTGGTGACTTTGTCTACCATGAACTTTTTCTTGTCCACAAAAATGCAAACGGTGCCACCATGGTGTTTCAGGTGATTGAGTAGCAAGAGGCTTCTCTCTTTACAAATGGTCTTAGATTTTGCTGTAAGAATGTTACGATGTCGTCCGCAATATGACTTCATCCCAAGATCTTTCCGTACTGCATTAGAAATGGTCATTTTGGTCACATTCTGCTTTTTTGCCAGGTCAGCCATTGACTGTGATGGATTTGCTGCAATGGATCGTTTCAAGCCACTGAGTAACCTTCTGGTGTGGATTTTATCACTTCTTGGACTGTGAGCCTTCCTTTGCATGTCTTTACCTTCCCTTAAGTTTGCTACAACATGATAAACAGTCCTAGGAGCATAGCCAGTGTCTCTGATAATGTCAGTCTTATGCCCGGTGCAGAACAATTCAGCAATAACCATTCTATGGTTAAATTCTACACTGGCACTCATTTTGTTAGTATTTTTAGGTAGCTAATCTGGACTTCAGACTCTAAAGAGTACAGTAACTAACATTTCAGATTGATAATGTTGCTTTAAAAAAACTAAATTGCAGATTGAAATTACTGCCAATTTATTGTTTACACTCTGTATGTGTGTTTGATACTTCCATATACATTATGTATGTATATAATTATGCATTGCATATATCTGATATATATATATACATTATACATATATGTGATTATGCATTATGTGTGTGTATGATATTCCCATGTGTATTATGTATGTGTATGATTCTTTCATATGTATTTATATGACTATGCATTGTGTAGCCGTATAATTTTTCATATGCAGTATGTATTTGTATAATGTACACCATGGTGTAATGGATAACAGCTTGGTATGAGGAATCAGAGCTGAGTTCAAATTCCTGTCAGGTTGATTACAATCACTTCTGCAAAAATAGCCTTGGGAAAAATGGGTGGAATAGCAGGACAGACTGTGCCTTAAAGCTTTACTTAGTAACTAGTCTATCACAGAAAGAAATGGCAACCAACTGTGAGAAAATCTTCTGCCTAGTCAGATATGAATCAAAAGAGACATTATCATCCATGTGCGTAAGTGACCGACTGAATTGTTTCAGTAATCCTTAGGAAGGAGTAATTGGTGAGTTGAGTTTGAATTCCTAACTGGTTGGTTGCATCCACTTACAGGCAAATATCCGTGGGAAAAGGTATGACTCTTTTCCCCTCAGTTGAATAGCAGGATCAGACTAGGTCCTGTAGCTTTAGTTTGCAACCAGTCTATCGCAGAAAGAAATGGCAATGTATTGTGTGAAAATCTTCTGCCTAGTCAGTCAGGAATCAAAAGAGATATGATTGCATGTCAATAAACTGACTGATATGCTTGACTATGCATTTCATGTGTGTATGGTTCTTTTAAATATATTACGTATGTGTATGTTTATGAATTATATGCATACATTTCTTTCATAAACAGTATGTGAATGATTATACATTATATGTGTGTACAGTTCTTGTAGAATATAATTTTATTTGGTCACTCAGTTCTTTATTTATGCTTTCAAGAATACACAGCAAATGAATACAAAACCTTTTCATGGCATCATTCAATTTTTCCAGTCATTTTACTCCTTTTGAGATTATTCTCAAGTTCATGTTAATGTTTATTTTTTTGTTCATGCAACTTTTGTCCACCATGATTACTTCCTTCCAGGACAGACAATTAAAATTCTTTGACAGTGGAAAGACATCATAGAAAGAAAATGATTACATTACTGTATGTAAGTGGTTAATGACAGTTTAATCATGATATTGTGTCTACCAATTTTTCACATCTCAGGTTATTTCTGGCAAAATCTTGCAATGCCTAGCCATTTGAACCTCACTAGAGTCAAGATTTGGTTTCCTGTGACCTCTGGGTTTTCTCAAAATTAAAATTGTAAAAGTGACCATTTCCAACCGTGGATGAGATTAGGTAGAATGTAATGTGGCAGCTGATGGCGATTCCATGAGTAGACTTTGAAAACTGGAAGAGACATTGAAATAAGTTATGTTCAAAGTGGAAGTACTTTGAAGAGGACTAAAGACACCATGGTCCTAGGTAGGCTACTTCTGCAGAAAGATTGAATGCCTGGATACTTTCCAGACAGAACTTATTGATTAAGATCACAGATATGGCAGAAATATTTTGAAATCAAAAACATTTAGAAAGAAAATGAAATCAATATTGATGTGTGCTTTTAGTGAGAAAAGTATTAATGAGAAGTATCTATAATATAAAACACATCTAAAAATACATTATCTTAATTCATAGATTCCAATCATACTTACAATCATTATCATTCAGGACTTATTGATGTTCTATTCATTGTATAAATTCTGGAATTTAGGATCTAATTGAATAATGAACTTAAAATTAAATTAAAAAATATATACAATAATAAAATTCTGATTAATGAAAATACTGTTTATATAACCCATGGGTGTCCAGTGTAAAATACATTACTAATTATAAAATATGGTTTTAATTGAAGCATCTAAAATAAGTCTATTGTTTATTATAGGTTTCTAAGAAGAAATCCACTTCTAAAAAAAATCTGGTGTTCTAGTTTTATAAAAATCCACTTGTTGAAAGGCATGGTCCACGAGCGGATGTGAAAACAAGCTCTCCTACCATTCTGAAGATGAGATTTTGATCTCGAAATATTAATGAATAATAAATAGGTAATACCCAACACCTTCTTTACCTTCCTTCATTTTACTGAATGCCTTCAAAACCTGCCCATACACAAAAATCCACTATTAATCATAGTCTTTCTACCTATAACCCTTCAATCTCTACTATTACAAAAAAGGACAGGTAAGCATTAATTGGTTAAAAATACAAACTTTTTTCTATTAATTTCATCTGGAACTATATGCTGTATTTACTGCTATAAATGAATAATGCTGCTTTAAAATTGTTTTTATACTTTTTTGTTGAGTCAGTGAATATTTATTTAAGGAACTAAAAATAATAGCAAGTTCGTAAAAAGTTATTCTCTTTTTGAACAGAAGTATGATTATGCTAAAAATATCAACTGAATGGTTGAATGGCTATCATTAATAAAATTATTCATGATTTTTTGGCTTTTTTCAGAGATTTCCCTTTAGCATATAATGTAGAAATGTATTATGACAATATAAATAACTACATTATTTCGGCAGTGACCTTTTACTCAGATATGTTATGAATGTACATTAATTTATAAAACTGACACTTACATATATACATACATACATGGATATATAAATATATATCATCCTATGTCTGTGGCACAACTCAAGAGTTTCATGCACAATGCAATCATCAGGTGAATATTACAAACTGACCATTTAAAAGATTTGAATTTAAGTTCATTCAATGTTTGTGGAAGTTAAATCTTATAATAGTATGGTACTTCTTTTTAATTTATCAAGTGTATGATATAAATAGATAAAAATTACATGAAGATGAAAAAATTTAAAATGAAAAACATTTTTAAAGCTAAAATTCTAGGAGATGAATTCAAAGCAGGGATAATTCATAATTGCTATTAATAATAAATATTTGCGGATAATTGATGATGAAGTCCTAAAGGATGAAACAAGTAAAAAAAACTGTTTCCACTTTAATATATATATATATATATATATATATATATATATATATATTTTCCATTTTGAAACAAGTTATTTTGCTACCCAGGTTTCTACCATGAGTGGTGTCTTCTAGCGATTTTTAATAATCCAGGTTATTAAAAATTACCTGAAGGCACCACTCATGTTAGAAACCTGGGTAGCAATTAAACTTGTTTAAAAATGGAAAATATTCAAAAGTTCTACAATATAATTGTATCAAACACTTTTTAATACAAATGTGTACTGGTCTAACCCTATTAGGACCTAAAACTAAGTATTAAACAATATGTATATTGGAAGATTATCTAATAAGTTCTCAGCAATCTGTCAGAATTTTCCTGTTTAGAACAACAAAGATGGGGACAGTAGTCTGAAAGAAAGTAACATAAATAAGTGACATTTTTGGGATACAGAAAGCAATTATATTGCTTTGAGTCACATGGGTCATGTGATGAAAGTAGCAGTCAAGTTCAGTTCGACTTACAGCAGCAAAACCAAAAGGTTGCTTTCTTTTAACCTGCTCTAAAGGATCAGGCCGAGGCTAAACTTGTTTCCAACAACAGTTCTATCATTTCCCTTTGAAATTCTCAGATATAGAATGAAACTCCAGCTTGCAGTCCTCAATTTGAGAAAACCCAAGACTTGCTGTTTTCCATTCATGAAATATGTTCTTGTCTGGGGCATTGATGAATCAAGCCTATTTAAATTTGGAGTCCTAAATATAGCTTCTCCAGATACAGGAGAAGAGTATACAGGAGTATTATATGTTAGACCCTACCTCTTTGTTTCTCCTTATACTGGGCTTAGCTGTGTAGATATATTATTCTCTGCATGGGACATATGTATATATGTATATATATTTTGTGTATGTCTTAGTAGTTTTAAAGTTTCTCTAAGAACAAAGCATGTTTTTCATTCCTTTATCCTTTCAGCCATTTCGTTCTATCTGTGAAATATCTATGTTATTATATCATGGATGTGATAATGCCCATAATGAGAGAAATACAAATGGGAGAATATGATTTGTTGTACAAAAATATATTACTGCTATGAATAGAAAAATTTTTTTTTATTACAACCCTTAGTGATAATAGTTAAAAAAATAAAACTGAAAAATGAGCTAGCTAACCAGTTTCGCATCTCACTCATGTGAGCTAAATTGAGGTGAATAAATAATTATTTATAAAGGGAGAGAAAAAAAATTCTAAATGGAAATGAGTTGGAGGCCAAATATGTTCCTTATGTTTACACAGAGGAGGTTTTAATGATTGAATATACATGGCCTCTAACACTTTAAGGTGGTAACTTGAATGTAACAAACTTAGGATAGAAAACGCATTGACACTAAAGTTAGCGGCACAATTATGGTTATTTATAAATGGGAGAATAAATCTTTCTCCCCTTGTCCTTGTCCATTACAACATTATTAATGTCTAAATATTTAGAATTTTGTTATTTTAAGAAAGTATTAAATGTTTGTAAAATTAAATTAGAAATGTGTATCATTTAACATCAATTTTCATTTATAGCTGCTTACAATGAAACACTATTTTGAGAAAAGATATGTATTGCATGATCTGTTTTTGAAGATTGGTCATCTGATTCAATGTTAATGATTAAAGCTTAGAGATTACTGTTTTCGAACTATAATGCAAATTAGAAGATTTACTGACTTGTGTTTTTTTCATTTTGTTTTGTTTTCATAAAAAAAAAATACAAAAACATGATGTGAGCTTGAATGGTAGGATTAATTTCAGTTATCAGCTAAAAATGATACAAACTTTCAAGGATTACATTGACATTATTATTATTATTATTATTATTATTATTATTATTGCAAATGTAGTAAAAGTAATAAAACTGAATAAAAAAAAAATGACAGTCCTTACCGTGTAGACTTGGGTGAAACTACAATTAGTGAAGAAGGGATTGTAAGAAAAAAGAAGTTAATTCACACTGCAAATGACATTTTAATGACTATCACTTTGAATGGTGATTAGTGTTTTCAACTCAACATCAAAGATTTGTGGATCTATTGAAGCAAACTTTGAGATTACTTCTAAAATTTTCTTCCAGTCATGTAATTGTGCATCGATCTACAGAGGGAATAGAAACCCAGTTTTGTTGAATTTGAAATCACAGACTGAACTATAGACGGTGATATTATATGAAGGTAGAAAGAACAGAGAGGACTTAGAGAGGGAGGACATATAATGCTGACACTTGTATCGTGCGGTTCATGTGAAAATAAAACTATGACTGGATGAAATGGACATGGAACACTTTGCATCAAAACTTACCTGCTCAGTCTGTTTTAGGGGCCACAGAGATAGCAAAGTAAAAAAGAAGTTGAGAAGTCAGGCAAAAACAAAACAGAAGTAAAAAGAAGAGACAAATGTAGAAAAGATTGATCCAAGATAGATTTGCTTTTTTGGGTTATCTGTCTTTAAAGAATTTCAAGTGCTGATAAAAATAAATGTTTCAAAGCTAATATAAATGAAGAGATAGAAAATGTTATATCAATGAAATGAATTAAGTATGGCACAGCACATTAATACTGAAAGAATAACAAGAGATAGAATATTTTAATATCTGCTGCCAATTTCTAATGCTGATGAAAGATATTAATAGTAAGTACATAAATATGATCTTGAACAGAACTAATAAGTTTGATTTGGGACAAAAGTTTTGATTAATTAATCAACTGAGCTTTAGCTATCTGTTGAAGTTTTCATTAAGATTGAAAGTGCTTTATAATCTATCACATGCTATGAATTATTTCAGTCATTGCAGGGACTCTTAATTGATTCAGTATAATTACTGAGAAGAGTGTATGACAATAACATTACTAATTATACAATGTACACTTTAGCATGCAAAGGAGTATAAAAGATGTTTTGAATATTAGACATTGATTCTAATCCAAAACTCAACCCTTGTCGTTAGCAGAAATCGTCGCCAAGTATTGAAATTTCCTTCTCTATGAAATGAGTTCTATGTTGGATCTGAAGAGAAGTCTGCTGTCACCACATGGAAGGGTTTTAGGGGATGTAGAGTTCTGGTTTTTCTTTGGGATCTCTTCATTTTTTCTATTTGTATTCTAGTGTTTTTTGTGGATTGCTCTTCTCCAGTTTGTTCTTTCATCAAGAGAAGAAGAAAAAGTCTTTGAGCATGAAAACCTTGGCTGTGAATTGTTTGAGGTAGATGATTGGTCATAATTCCATGACACACACTTCAGCTGACACCATCGGCTGTGGCAAACCAGGGCTTGACAGGAAAGTTTATGATGATATCTTGCATTGAGCTGCCAACTTTTTCTTGTACTTGAGTGCCTACCCACCAGGCATTATACTTAGTCTAGACCTTCCCTAAATTCTTACTACCATGGGTGATCTGACCAGGAGACAGAGCTCCCAACAGCATTGCATTCACTTTCCTTGTGACACATGGGCTTCTTCCCTACGAGACACTATGCACATTATATACATAAAGGCTGTGTTTTAGAAGCTCCCAAAAATGAATGGTTTTAAGTATATATATATATATATATATATATATATATAATGGATTTTGATATGTAAAGCCAGAAATTTATTTGCCTTAAGAGAGTCAACTTTGGACTCAAAACATGTGTAGTGACACAAATATCATTATGGACACAATGTATTATGTAAATGATAAATAATATTAATAATAATAATAACAATAAATTTACACTTTAAATAAAGCGTTCACAGCTTCTCACACTTTTTTCATTGATACCAATTTCTCTCATTGGAACAAACCCTGTTTCTGTTTTCAATATATATATATATATATATATAATCATTAACATACAGGCTCATTTAGCTTGTCAGTGTGGTTAGGCAACAAATTGCTTCAAGCCAGGATTGAAACTTGACTAATTTGGTTTCAGTCAGAGATTCTATCCCTGAGTTATTGGTGCACAACAGAGAAAGGCAGACTTAGTTATATACATAATGTAAACAAACACCAGTAGCCCAGAGTGTCCAATTCATTGCTGAAGAATGATGTGTAAAGCAGTGATTGGATATTGTTTTTAAAATCTACCATCCTCTAGAGTACTCAATTGGTGGACAAGACCATAAATATATATATATATATGTGTGTGTGTGTGTGTTTGTGTGTGTGTACACATTCAACCATACATAGCATATTACAACATTTCAAAATTGTTAGTTATATACTAATATAATCAGATTGACTAATAGGTTTTATTGGCTGTTCACCTAAAAATTTGATTATAAATCATAGGACTTTTTATACAAATACAACCTGACAACCAAAAATTATGGAATCACTACATGGAGATGATGCTCACCTAGCTTTTTGCTTATACTTTGTAACAAATAAAAACAACAATATAGATATGGTTCAAAACAAGTTTTGTTTAATAACTGAACATTTTGGCTTCAGGAAAATTACTCACTCACTCATTTATTCAAGTCTTGTAGAGAAGTATGAGGGTCAGAGCTCTACAATACATTAGGAATTCTATGGCATGTAGATTTTTATGGGATAGAGTTGCTAGCCCTGTGACCAATTGGCTTTGAATTCAGTGTGTTCCTTCTGATATGGTCTTTAATCAAGATTATATAGCCCAGTCTGGATTATAGTTTAACCCATTATCTGCTAGGAGAACAAATAGTCTCTTACCTTCTGTAAGGGTATTTTTGTGCAAAAGTGAATGTAATGAACTTGACTTGAATTTAAACTTGGTTTGCCCATTTCTCATTTTGATTCACCAGCCATTATATCATTTTTACTCTTTAAATCTTTATATAAGAATAAAACTATGGTTTTAAAGTATGCTAAATTAAGGGGGAAAGTGTTCAGTATCAGAGATAGAACATGTATAAATATAAAATTGGATGCTGAGGTCAACAGTTTGTTTCATGCTTGAATGCAAACTTCAGGCCATGGTGACTGAATTCAGTCATGAAATATATATATATATATATATATATTTCATGACTGAATTCAGTTTCGATCCCGGCCAGAAGCAAGTGGATGCGTCTAGCCACACTGATGAGCTGTGATACAGTGAAACAGGCTTGTATGTGGATGACTAATATATATATATATATATATATATATATATATATGTGTGCATAGTGTTTTAGAGTAGCTTTTTACCATTTGTGTCAAATTGAAGAGCTATTATGCCTTCTCCTTAGACATGAGCTGTTATTAATTCTACAAATTTTCTCAACTTAATTAATTATGTGTGTGTGTGTGTGTGTGTGTGTGTGTGTGTGTGTGTGTGTGTGTATCTCCAACAAATTAAGTTAAGTTCTTTGAACAGCATTTTTATCAGATCATTTAAACGAAAAATTTATGGAATCAGTTTATAATTTGTATTTCAAAAAATAATATCAGCATAAGTCTTAATGTGCAAATTAGTCTGAAGTGAAAAGAAAGTACTTTGCAACTTTAATGAGCTGTTGGACATGTTGAAATGAAATATGACACCAATATATTGTCTTAATATGAAAATTAGTTTGCAGTTAAAAGAGAATACTTGTTAATTTTGATGAGCTGTTGAAATTTTTAAAATGAAATATGATGCTAATATATTAACTGCCAATTAAAAAAATAGAAAGAATTATAAAATTTGCTTGGAGCAAAAAATCCAACATGGAGTGTAGAAAATGATTTTGGTTGTTTTCTGTCGGCTGTGTCTAAAAGTTGGTGTAAATATAAAAAGAAGTGGTAAGGTAAAACAAACAGAAAACTCAAAGTAATATACGTTCAAAATAGAAAATGAAATGACAAAACAAATGGCAGAAAGAGCAATCAGTGTTCTTGAGAGAACTGTAAGAAATTGGCTGAATGAAGTTGTATTTACATAGAGAAAAATTAAAGGAAAAAAGTAGTTGCAACAATGAAACAAAAAGAAAACAGTTTTACAGTGTGTTATAGAGTGTGAGTAATGGGATGAAAGTGAAATCCAGTGATGAAGAGTGGATCTACATTCACTAAGGCAATGATGCTGGGATATTATTTGCAATGAAACATATAAAGATGACTGCCTAAAGAAAACAAGCAATTTTACGAACTGCTTATATAAGGTTGCAATTTAGGTAAATCACCTGGAGAAGCTGGCAATCATTATCTTAGCAGTCAGTACACAGATGTTCATTGAAATTCTTGATACTTTTCTCATCTCATTGATAGAAAAGAGGTTTATGTATGATGAAGTCATTATTTTTTCTGAATCATAATGCATTTTGCCACAAAGTGTTGAAATCTTTTTTTCTGTTTGAATTTCTGGGATGAGGAATCATCATAATTTACATGCAGTCTATCATCCTCATTTTTGTTGTTATCACAACATTTTGGCTGTTGTGCCTTCTGGCTTTCATCAGGTGCTCATCTGTCTGGGTAACTGTCAGGGAATTTCAAACTAAACCTTTTAGTTAATCTATAGAGGTAGATTGTTCTTATTCTGCTGACCATGTTTAAGAATATCTCATCTTGTTCCTGGTTATCACAGTTCATGCAATTTCTGCTGAGTCCAAGTAAACACTGTCTTGCTCAGAGATTGAACTCACAATTACTGTTACCAAATTCATGAACCAATGCTTTAATTCACTATGCTATTGTCCTGTGGGTTCAGTTAAAACTTCTTTGAAGGTTATCTGGATTTACAAACACCTGAAGAAAGCCAGAGGTCACAGCAGCTGAAACATTGTGATAACAAGAAAGAAAAGGGTTATACTATGTGAGTAAATAATATCTTTTTCTTCTATGTGCCTTGCCCTTTCAGGACGTAGGCAATCATGGCCTTTCACATCTTCCTATTCCTGGTGGCTCTTAGCACACTTTCTCCTGTAACACCAAGCAACCCTTGTTCTATCATCCACCTGCTCAGGCTCTTCAAATATGTTATCCGCTGCTTTTCTCTATCTCTTTTTCCTGCTATCTGGCCTGTTTGTATCAGATTCTCCAAGCCCTCCTTCCTTATTGCATGTCCCAGAAACTTCAGTTGTCTCTTCCTGATGCTAAATATTAATTTCCTTTTTGTTTCCATCCTTTTCAAAACCTCGTCATTGCTCACATGCTTGGTCCACGATATTCGCAGCATCTTTCTGTAGAACCACATTTCAGCTGTTTCAAGTTTTTCCTTCATCTTTGATAATATTGTCCAGCATTCACTGTCATATTGAAGAACTGACATCCAATAGCAATCCAGTACTCTCTGCTTTGTTTCTAGTGAAATTGTCCTGTTTCTTAATACTTTACTCAGCTTCTGGAACATGTCCTTTGCCATGCCAATTCACCTTCGAATCTCTGTGTCACACTTTCTGTCTTCTTTTAACACACTTCCCATGTATTTAACTTTTTGTACCTGCTTGATTTTAGTATCTTCCACTTGTATTTGGCATTTTGGGCTGCTCTTTCTGCTGATGACTATGCCGTTTATTTGTAGTCCTTTTTTGTCACACTCTTCAGCTAGATTCTGTAGGAGATCTAGTAGTTTCCTTTTTGTGTCTGCAATCAGCACTGTATCATCTGCATACCTTCTTCTTCTTCTTCTATGTGCCCTGTCCCTTCAGGACGTAGGCGATCATGGCTCTCCACGTCTCCCTATCCCTTGTGGCTCTTAGTATGTTTGCTCCTGTTGCTCCTGGCAACCCCCATTCCGTCATCCACCTGATCAGTCCCTGCAAATATGTTATCCGCTGCCTTCCTCTGTCTCACCTTCCTTCTATCTGTTCAGTCAGTATCAGGTTCTCCAGGCTCTCCTTCCTCATTGCATGTCCCAGGAACTTCAGTTGTCTCTTCCTGATGCTCAGCATCAATTTCCTTTTTGTTGCCATTCTTTCTAACACCTCGTCGTTGCTTGTATGCTCAGTCCACGATATCCGTAGCATCCTTCTGTAGAACCACATTTCGGCCGCTTCCAGTTTTGTCCTCATTTTCGATGATATTGTCCAGCATTCACAGCCGTATTGAAGAACTGACATCACGTAGCAGTCTAGAACTCTTTTCTTCGTTTCTATTGAGATTTTCCTGTGTGTTAGTATTTTGCTCATCTTCTGGAACGCATCCTTTACCATGCCAATTCGCCTTCGGATTTGTGGCCTCCAATGACAAATTCTGGCATAACATCTAGGCTCCTCAGAATAGTCTTGCTGTACAAGTTGAATAGATCGGGTGAAAAAACACATCCTTGTCTTACGTCCCTTTCTATTGTTGTATATCTGCTGAATTTATTACCTGTTCATATGCAGGCAGTTTTTTGCCAGTAGAGATTCTTGATTACTCTTATGTCTTTCCCAAATATGTTGATTCTGCTGAGCATCTCCATTAATTCTTTGTGGCATCGTGTTAAAGCTTTCTTCAGAAAATGTATATCAACTTAATGATATGCCCTTAAAACAGTGGAGTGATAGTAACAAATAAATCACTAAATAAATTCTAGCCCTTAGACTATTCAGTAGTAGAAAACCAAAATATTAAATAATTAATGATAAAAGAAAAATTAAAAGTTACACAATAAAATTACTTTGAGATGTATATAAGAATAAAAATTAACAACTAAGAAAGAAAAAGTTAGATTATAAAAATAGTTAAATAAAAGTGAAAAACTCCCATCATGCTTTGCAGCAGACGTTTTGCCAACAATTGAAACAAAAATCAAATTTTCTTTTTATTTATTTTCAATGGGCAAAATGAAGCAGGTGTTTGGGGACATAAGCACAAACATTTTATCTCTCTATGTGTATTGTTCTTTAAAATATACAACTTTTCTCTGAAATGTATATGAAACCCTTTTATCATTTTTGTTTATGCTTTTCTGTTGTATCTTGTATATAATTTGCTTGTAACTTATATATTTCTGTTGTAGGGCTGATGATGTCTTTTAAAACCCCAAACAAGATTATATACACAGATGAATAAAAGGAGCGCATTCAGAAAAGGCCAAAATATCACCAGAATAACTTCACAACAACTGTGATTCTTAAGTTGATTGTAAATTTTCAGTGAAAACTTTAAAAAAATGTTCATAAGTCTTCATTCAGTAAAGTAGATCTGTCAACTGCTATTCAAGAAGTTTGCTGCTAGCTTTGATAGAGATCTTTGTTTTTATTAGTCATGCCTTAAAGCAAATTAATATTGTCATAAATGTAAAAAAAATCCTAATTGATATTTTTAATATTGAGTCATTTCATAATTTTATGCCTTTTATTAAAATCTTTTCTATCTATTAGAGTTGGGTTTATAGTGCTATTGTGAACTATCTGTATACAATGTGCTTCATCAGGGCTATATATGTTTATTTTAATTTGGTTTTCCATTTTCCTAGACCTGTTGCCAACCATTGTTATAGAGTTCTGTCTACTTTGTTACTTAATGCATAACTGGGGACAGAGCCAGTGCATACTACCCACAAAACCAGGAAGAGGTCTAAGCCTGATTGGGGGACTTGATCAGTGCTTTGGAACCCTTGCTATTTTATCAACATTTGCGTTTTCTACCTATATTTATATATTGTTACATTTATTACAAATTAAACTAAGCACAACTGACTTTTAAAGGATGAAAAACTTTTGCAGATTTTGATGTCATTCTAAGATTTTTTTGATGTAAATCTATGATTTTTTTTACTCATGAAAAATACTATAAAATTCACTATTCTTTTATCCATAATATTGAATGTGTTAAAATTATTCAACTTTTTAATAAGAAAAATCCCAAGTTGATGTAAAAAATTACTGCAACACATTGTCGATTCATTAACATTGGAATGATCAATTATAACATGTCTCTGATTTGTATTTAGAATGTATTTATTTTTTTAGTTGAATTGTTCACCTATATTGCATAGGATCCATTATTGTACATAATAAGGTGAAATAAAATGTTTATTTTATAGGAATACTACCTTATGAAAATTGAGATGTAGTAGAATGGGGACCCTGTATAACAGATTTGGGAGTAGGGGCAAGAGACCCTTACACTGGCCCTGGCTGGTGGGAGAAGATGAATTTCTGCCTTTCTCAAAAGTATTTCTCAACTGGAATCTGAGCTTGAACACCTCACACATTTTTGTTAGAATAATTGCATTTAATTTTTTTGAGGCATGTTTCAAAAAGCCAGAATGCTGAGTTGTCAAATTTTTTGTTCTAGATTTGGAATTTGTTTATTTGTTACTTTAAGAAACTCGAAAAAAAACTTACTCTAAGTTTGGTGATTCCATAATTTTTTATCATGAGTTATAATAATAAATAAGAAGTAGGCAATTATTGATATCATTCTTGTTATAAGCACAACATTATAAATGGCTGCTTAAAAATTACGAGTTAATTTAACATTTGACAGTAAAATTTGAAAGTGATTTCTAAAAGCTGTCATCACTTTTTGTCTTTGTAGGAGAAGCAGGAATCATTTTTAAAATAATCATTTCTATTTATAAAATCTTGATAAAATCTTAACATATAAATTGTGGAATTGAATAAAAAAGCTCTTCTTTCTAAGCTAATGGATACAAAACACTTCTTTCTGAAGGGATGAATAAAAAGTAATCTTTTCTGAATTGGTGAATAAAAAGTAATCTTTTCTGAATTGATGAGCAAAAGTGCTTCTTTCTGAACTGATGAATAATAAGCTCTTCTTTGTAAACTGATGGATACAAAGCACTTCTTTGTCAACGGAAACTTATGCAAACACATTTGCATCTGATATTTACGACTATCAGACAATGGATTTGTTATGGTCAGAACTGATTTGATTTTTAGACTCTAGGTACATATGACTCTGGCAAATTTGCTACATATGTGCTAGCACAAAGCAAAAAATGCAAATTCAAACATTGACAGTTATCATCCAGTCTGGTTAGTTAGGAATTGTTTTGTACTTTAACTTCATGAATGTAAATGTAGTACAAAATTGGCAACTAGGTACCATCATTTTTCTGCTGAAATTGCTAAATCTAACAATAATAATATTTTCTTCCCTCACACTTCTTGCCTGTGGAACTCTCTTTCAGATTCTTGCTTACCTGTTAATTATGATGTTTAAAATTAAATGCTATATCAATTGTCACCTTTTATCTTTTTGAAACCTATTCTTATATTGCTCATTCTCCTCAATAATGTTTTCTCAGTTTCTTTCACCCTCAGTAACCCCTTATATCTTAGTGGCTTTCTTGCCTTGATTGTTATAGAAATGATTAAAAAAAGAGGTTCTAGCTACTGCACAATTTCCAGTGATTGCTATTTCCATGCAGGCATGCTGTATTACTTCAAATTGAGTCATATGATTGACGGATGGTCCATCTCTTTTGATACTCAAATGACACGTGCCATCCAGACATGTCTTGTCTTAGTTTTAATAAAGATTATGGTAATAAAATTGTTGTGACCTGCTATTAATAGAGATTTTGTTTCGCAATTCAAATGGTCTCTTCAAAACTATGTCCATGTCATTTTATTTGTGATTCCTTTTCTTTGTCACTTTAAGTATGAATTATAAAAATTGTACCTAAGATAGGTGAGTTGTCTCCCCTTGTTCAACTCTGCTCTATAGAGAGTATGTTCATTAGGGTTCTCTTTTAGCCAGCATCTCAAAGGGATAAGACATTGAATTTTGTCGCTGCTGCAAATACCCACAGTTAAGCTGTGAAGAACCGTACTACTAACTAGTATGTAAAACACTTTACTATACAAGGACTTCAGTTAAGTGGACTCATAATTGTTTATTTAGTATAATATATTATAGCTGCAAATAGAACAATTTGTTTGTAACAAATAATATTGATTCAATTGTATTTTACATGACTGAATTATAATATTCTTTAAAACTTCCAAGTTGTGTTCCATGTTCTTTCTGTACCGACTTCATCATTAACAATCATCAATCAATTAAGTGCCATACATGATACACGCTTGGGCGATCATGTCTCAAAAGAGACTGGGCAGAAGATTATCCCTCAGTAGGTTGCCATTGCTTTCTACAGTAGACTGGTTGCCAACCAAGGCTATAGAACCCAATCTGTCCTGTTATTTAACCCATAACTGGAAGGAAGAGATGGATTAATACCTTTCCCAAGGGTATTTGCGCGTAAGTGAATGCAATGAATTTGTCTGGAATTCTAACTTGGCCCCCCCGATTTCTCATTCTGAACAGATATCCAATATGTGGCCTAAATTACCATGCAACAGTTATTTTTATACTTATTTTTTGGTTTCTCGATTTGTAATTTTCTAATGCTACACTTCTTTTCTTGTTAGTTCAGATGTAACTTCTAGCTGCTATAATATCTATAATGTATAAGAGATAATGTATTATATATATATATATATATATATATATATATATAATGTATTATATATATATATATATATATAATTTTATATATATATATTTCATTTATATATATATATATAAAATATATATATATTTCATTTAATATATATATATATATATATATATATATATATATATATATATATATATATATATATATATAAAGATAATGTATATATATATATATATATATATATATATATATATATATATATATATAATGTAACTTCTAGCTGCTATAATATCTCTCATAATTCATAAAGAAACAAATATATTGCCATTTTGGCTTTGAGGATTTATAAACTGCAGCTTTTATGATATTAGGGTAAAAGGGGAAGCACTTCAGCTGGTCTTATTTTATATGCTTTTTTCCTTTATGGTGTTGGTGATTATGGCTCTCCACAACTTCATATACTTTGTAGTAGCTTTAAGAAATTTCTTACTTTGTTTTACTATTTCTCCTTTTTTCTCTGACCTGTCATCCATTTACACAATTTAGTTAAGTAAGTTACTTCCTGGTTCCCTCTACCCTGTTTATTAGAGCTTGTCTAATATTTATTACATTGTAATATTTTGTTTTTATTTCACAGTTTATTTAATATTGCATTGCTTTAGAGAACCAATAAGAAAACAAACATACTAGGACCTTGAATAAGTTCTTGCTGATTTTTCATGAAAAGTAATGTTTTTAGGTAGGTTTAAGCAGCTCATAATAAACTACATCCAGCTGGTCTCACCAAATGCAGAGCAGAAACTTTGAACCATGGATATTCTTGAGCTTGACTTTTGTTTAATGGCATATCAACCTCTGTGGGTTATTTAATGCCAAAAAAGTGGGCTTTTAAGTTATTTTTTAATGTTCAATTACAATGAGAAGGTTGATTTATTCAGATTTTAATGAAAATTTTTTTTATTTTTATTCCTTTTTTATTTTAGAAGACTGAAAATGTCTTCTAGTTTTGGATTCAAAAATGTTTTGCAAAGAATAATTTTTTCCTTCAAAAATGTGTTATGTTAACTTTTTCCTTCAAAAATGTATATTATTCTATAAAAGTTTATTTTTATGTATATATTTCTTTAAGAGTGTATTTTTATACTTTCATAGTATTTTGACCCCAGTTTTGGATAAACTATTTGCCCATAGCTGGGACCCTAACAGGTGCTACTCAGGTTGAACCTGAGAACAACAGCAATTAAGTGGTGGTTCCATGCTCCTCACAACCTCCCAATCAGAGGCCTTGCTGCTGGATGCAGTTTACCATCATACCCAGGTCCACCATGGATATTCTGCTTTGCCACCAATGTTGATGCATAATTAGGCTTACTTCATGATCTTCTACACTTAGGCTTATTGTAGTGTATCCACTTTTCATTGCTAGTCATGATATGATGCAAAAACATTTTCTGCCATTGAAGCAGTTGTTCAGACATGACAAAATGCCATTTGATGTCTCTTGGCTTCAATTTATAATGCACCCAATGTCCTTGCTTTTGAATCATTTTTAATACTTTCAAATATTTTGAAACTGTTGTGTGATCATTTAATAATGATTCTGCATGTTCAGCTTACACCTGACATGTGACTTCATGAAGTAATGCCTCCAATTGTTTGTCTTCACACTTTTTCATTGTGTCAAAGCATTCTTTATCCTCAACATTAAAATCATTATTTTTGAAGCATCTAAACCATTCTATACATGTTGTTTTTGAAAGAATGTGGTTGCCATAAGTTTCAACAAGAATTCTGTGTGCTTCAGTGGCAGATTTCTTTTGAATAAAGTAGTCTGATAAAATTCCCTGCAAATACACTTTCTTTGACATGAAATCTGACATGTTTAATGCTGTGAAACACAAAGTTATTTACACTTTGGTAAAATGACATACACTGAATTTCAATCTCACTTATCGTACTTTCTTATAAATGTGTTACCATCTGAAACTAAACATACACAGTTCTGGGAATGCCATCTGTTAAAAAAAGTGTGAACTTATTTAAGGTCCCAATATTATTTAGAGAAGCACAGAATGTAACCCTCTTTCCAATACTCAGGATGTAAAGATGTAAGATCATTGTCTTATTTAGATACTAGCAGTATAGCCTGGTGTTGCTCGGGTGTAATGAAAGCTTTAAAACTAATCCATGGTCCTGGAGCTCAGACTCTTTGGATATTGGCACGAAAGACTAAAAAGCAATAGTTGTTTCCAGTTAAAGCAAAACCGTAGACTGAAAGAAAAATGAATGGATGTAAGTCAAATTTTGATTTCCTGGTATCAATATCAAATGAGTTTTTTTGTTGTAAACTGAATTTTGAAGGTTAAATAAGTCCTCTGAGTACATGGTATCATGGCTGAGACTAAGAACTACAATCATACCTACTTAGAGCCAAACCCGTTGCAAAAACTAAAATAAAAGGGCTGAAAAAAATACAGACATACAGGCAGATAAACAGACACACACACAAATATCTTGCCTTGTATATATATATATATATATATATATATATATATTATCAATTTTATGCACTATTGTAAGAACTGCAACCTTGAAACTTCTGAATATCGTTTCTTATGTCTTAGTCTATGAGTGTATCAAATTTGATTAAAATTGGACCACTTCTTCTAGAACCCAATTTTTTCGATTATCAATTTTCATTATTTATCGGGGGTACCTTGGCACAAAACCAAGCTAAGAATAGTTGCAGATGCTTATAGTACAACTGTGTAAATTTTCAAAAATCGGTTCAGCCGTTTCGGAGCCTATAGGTAATGGACACACACATACACAGACACACACACATACACACACACACAGACAAAGTTCCATTTATAAATAAGTTTAGATAGATAACTTGAATATTTGCATGTATACCCTTGCAAAAATTAATTGAAACAACTGCTTTAGTTTTCTTCTTTTCAACAGACGGTTAGTTTTAGACCCACTGGAGTGACAGGGTGTAACTGATTTCTACTTTTTCATCAGATTAGGTTATTTGCAGCAGTGTGCAGTAATATGAATCTATTTTTGGGGTGTATGATGAAATTTGATTAACCTTGAAGAATATGCACCATTTGTGATTGTATTGGATTTTTTTCACACCCAGACACTAAATCTGGGCTGGAGCTGCCCTATTCTCACTTTCCAGACTTGACAGGGAACAAAAAAGTCTATGCAGCCTTTAAGTGATGAATTATTTTCCATTATTTCCGACCTTTACAGCTAAGACTTGCCATGCCATACACACAGGAGTGAATCATTCTTATTTCCTTCATATTTTCTTGGTAAAAAGCAAATTCTGCCTGGGCAGCTTCTTCCCAAGAGTTACTGCTTTATGGAACAAACTTCCAAGAGGATTCTTTTCCAGTTATTGCAATCTTAACCTCTTCAATCCCAGATTTAAGGTTTTTATCCTACATATACTTATAATCTACACTTCTCACCTCATCCACTTATATTCATACAACATCACCCACTATCTTGAGTGACTCTTGGTCCTTGTATTGGGTGAATGATAGTGTAAAATGAATTTCTTTAGGTTTAAGTAGTCAAAGTCAATCAAATAATATGTGTGTTGAATTAGACTCTCATTAATTTACGCACCATTCCTTCAAGCTTTGCTTGCCCAAGCAACTGTATCTCATTTAGAGAGGTAAGATCATTACTCCAAACAAAGGTATTTGGTAGATGATGCTAGAATCAAGTAAAAACATGATCAATGTTTTCCTATAAGCTCAACAACAGTCACAATCAATGTTTGCTTGTAGCCTCAAGTATAATTGTAATCAATGTTTGCCTATAGCCTCAAGTATAATTGCTATCAATGTTTACCTGTAGACTCAAGTACAATCCCAATCAATGTTTGCTTATAGCCTCAAGTATAATTGTTGCAATCAATATTACTTATAGATTCACGTATAAGCACGCCCAATGTTTACCTATTGTCTCATGTATAAGCACAACTAAGTTGTAGACTGAAATATAAATACAGTAAATATTTACCTATAGTCTCATGTACAAATACAATCAATGCTTGCCTGTAGACTCAAGTATAATCACGTCCAATTTTCACCTGTAGACTGGAATAGGCATCTACGCAGATGACACTACAATATACTCCCACACCAGTAAGAAACCTGTTGTGGCCGACAGACATAATCTCGCTGCTGACCTTGAACAGGATCTACACTCTGTGGTGAACTGGGACAAGAAGTGGTTTGTCAACTTCAATTCGTCTAAGACCAAGCTGTTGTCTGTCAACCATCACAGGCAACCTCTCCTGCCTCCCATAAGCATGGAACAAGCGATTCTCCCTGAGAGCAATACACTATGCCTCCTTGGCCTTACACTCTCCTCAGACCTCAAATGAAACTACTATATTGAATCCATAGCAAAATCTACTGCTAAGAAGGTTGGGTCACTATGTCTATCCAGAATGTTTTTTCCGCCTGAATCCATCCTGCATATATACAAGTCAACCATCCATCCGTGCATGGAGTACTGCTGCCATTTATGGTCAGGCGCCCCTGCCGTTCTCCTCAGTGTTCTTGACAGGCTCCAAAGGAGAGTCTGTAATATGATAGGTACTGATCTGGCGGCTCGACTGCAGCCACTTCCTCACCTTCGAAATGTGGCCTCCCTTTGTCTGTTCTATAAATACTTTCATGGCTTCTGCTTGGACGAACTTAAGTCACTGGTGCCTTCTCAACAGGTGTTTACTCGTGCAACCAGACTGGCAACTGGGTCCCACCCATTCACAGTCAGGTTAGCCAAATGCAGAAGACAATTCTACTCCTGCAGCTTCTTCTCTCGCACTTCCCGCCTGTGGAACTCGCTCCCATATTCTTGCTTTCCTGATGACTACAACCTCCAGAAATTTAAATGCAAAGTCAATACTCATCTACTAACCACTGGACTCTAGTTACTACCACCCCCTTATAACCTTCCGTTTCTCTCCACCTATGTATCTGTCATGGCACCTGCATTCTCAGCTTTCTATTGCTCCTTTCTAACTAGTTTGTACTTCTCACTCTTTTCTAATTAATCATTTTACAGTTATGTAGCCCCCCGCTCATCAGTGGCATTTCTGCCTTGCTCGGGGTGAAATGATTAAAAAAAAAATACATATATATATATATATATATATATATATATATATATATATAAATATAATCTCGATTGAATTTTATGTACAGGCTCAGTTATAATCACAACCACTGTTTGCTTATGGACTCAAGTATAATAAAAGAAAAACTGATTTCAGCATTAAACAACCCACCAAACCAACCGAACTCATTCAAAGTTTTGCAACTTCTATGAACAGCAACCATGTTAAATTTATCATGTGCACCTACAGAAGATAGAAGAGATGCTATATTCAGGTGATTACTTGAATTTAATAGCTAAATAGTTTGGCTACCTGGTTCAGCAATGTAAGACTGTAATGTAACATTATTCCACCTGTTCTAGTCAACAGTTGAAGTTGTATTTTGTTCACTTGTAAGGTAAGATGTTTATTACTTCAAATATAAATGTATGCAAATGTAACTTCCTTTTAAATTTCAGGCTGTGAAATTTGCATTCCAAATCTAAGCTGAAGCCTTTTCCACAGATTTAAATAGTTCATGTTTTTGCAGCAATATCAAGTATTTGTATGAAGCAATACATGAAACAGGACACAAAAACTTGGCATCCAAACTCTATACTTAATATATGGCTTTCCCACTCACTGCCTTAGCAAGTCAATCCTTAAGCTCTCATATTTCTTTCTTTTCTGTTCGTTGGCCCACCAGAAATTAGATTCCAAAGAAGAAAAATTTAGTTTCACAACAAGACTGCAACATATTAAGTATGAAATTCATACTATGAGCCTCCAGTACATTCCACCCTGCCGTAGTTATAAACAAAAGATCAGAAATAAATAACTGACTTAGATAATCTGTCTTTGCACTGCTACAACTCAGAAGAACAATGCCCAATTGTGCTTGTCAATTAATGTTGTAATGTATATCTACAATTTAGAAGCATATATTTTGGGTAACTTCTAGAAATTTTTGGGCACACACGTCTGCTGAAACAAGCCCACACCTGTGCTTTTTAGTATCATTTATCAAATATCAGGTTTAGTTTTAAATAATTGAAGTTTTTATTTATTAACTTTATTCTTCAAAAAATAAAGTACAATTATATTTTATTCAATTTATATATGTATAGGTGGCATCTGCCCATCTCGAGAAACCTTGGATCTGTGACCAAAAGTTATGCCTCAGCTGCTTATGGCAGTGTGGCATCTGTTATGGCTGTACAGGAGTGACAGTTTTGATTGCAATCAATGCATGCAATCAATGCATATCCTGATGTCAATGTGTTGTTTTGTTTCAACCAGCAAGTCTCAATTTCTTCTCTTTTCACTCTAGTCATCAACGTAAATTGTGTCTCCAGCATAAGTAATTATTGCCAACGTCTTTCCATTTGTCGATGTCTATGTCCATCCACCTCACATTGCTTTTTTTTTTAAAGAGAAGATGAGGTTTTCCTCATACCCTCTTGCTGGTGGCCATATCCCCATACAGAAGAAACTTTGGAATCCTTCCATCAGTAGAATGTTGTGTTTCATGTTTTACCCTCATGATGAGGTGACACTAGAATGTCCCCTCCAGAGTGCAGGCCTTGACAGGGCTCTATGAGAGATTGGCAGTACTCAATTTATATATTCACCATCATTTATGTTCTAACTACTTATCTGTTTGCACCAAAATATCTTTTGAGTAAAATTCTGCAGATTTGGAAGTAAAAAAGTTTTTGATGAACTCTTGAATTTGATTTTCATTAGAGAATGTTTTTCCCAGCAAAGTATTTTGCAGCAATCAAAAAAAGAAAAATTAATTGTTGCAAGGTCATGTGGGGTAAAACAGAATAACTGAGTGACAAAACTTTTTTTCTGCATTATTCTTGCTGTATGAAGCTTTGCATTATAGCAGGTTGCTTTTCAATCAGATTTTTCAATGGATGCATTGCAGCTGCTGGATTTATAAGTGTGCATTTAGTGTTTCATTGTATTTTATCACTAAAGATGCAGGAAAAATGGTTGGTTTCCTGTAATGCTCAAGTAAGTACCTGACTCTTCCTGACTCCAACTGCTCTGTCGAACTGACTTTGAGAAGGATGTTTTCCTGATCACAGCAATCTTAACCTGCTCCAGTCTAAGGTTAACCTCTATTTTCCCCACCTATTTGTAAAAACTGTGCCACTCACTCTTTAACCCTCTACTTTGAGTGGGTGCCAGAGTACAGAGTGAACCTCACTATAAAAAAAAAGAAAAAGAACTCTAAATTGTCTAAGAGCAGTAACAAAGTTCTAGTGACAATGGCAACAAAAAGGACACTTATAATTAACAACAGGAAGAGACAGTTAAAATTTCTCAGGCCCATAATGAGGACAAAGGGCTTAGTAAATGTTATGCTCACAGGATATATTGAAGGTAAGAGAGCTAGAGGACAGCAATGTACAACCTTCCTGGCAAGCTTGAGTGTATGAATGGTGGAGAAGGCTTGGGGAGAGATAGTAAAAATGACAAAAGTTATTAAGAGCTAAAAGGACAGAAATTCCGGAGAGCCATGATCACCAACATCTTGAAAGGACATGGCACATAGAAGAAGAAATGAATAATATTTTGATGATTCCACCATCTGAACAGCATTACCTTTTTTTCATGGACTTCAACTTTCAGGGTGGTTGTGAAGATTTATTCTTGTCTATCCATGGTTTTAACATTGAATATGTAAGCTATTTGAACATATGTAAGACATGTTCACACTCCCGGTTCACACTCTACCCATGTCTATTGAATAGGTGTAGAGGCTCATCCCTTGTTCCCTGTTTAGGATGTGGTTTCTGGTTTTCTCTTTTCCAATCTTTTCACTTTACTTCTTTTTTTTTTTTTTTTGTTTTCAATTGGAGTAGATAGACTAAACTATCACCCGGTTCACACTCCACCCATGTCTATTGAACAGGTGTAGAGGCTCATCCTTTGTTCCCTGTTTAGGATTTGGTTTCTGGCTTTCTCTCTTCTAATCTTTCCACTCTTACGTAGCCCCCTGCACATTAGTGGCATTACTGCCTTGCTCAGAGTGATATGATTAAAAAAAAAAATGTAATTTTTCATGTAAATTTAATCCATAATTTTAATTTATGTTTTTTAATTCATTTTTCTTCACCTCATATGAAATGGTTAGTTATTTGTCATTAAAATTGGTTCTTCAAAATGGAAATTAATTATGACTCAGCCAAATCCTGTTTAAATTGGATTAAGGAGAGTTTTTCTTTTTTAATCATATCACCCCGAGCAAGGCGGTAACACCACTGATGTGCAGGGTGCTATGTAAGAGTGAAAAGATTGGCTGCAACATTTTAGCCAATGAGAACAAATATTTGTTTAGTAGCCTTTTATATAATCAAAGCCCTTTGTTTTGGCAGGCTCTTCATTCTAACAGATCTGACACAATTCTCTACACATTTATTTGTACAAGTTGTTGGTCTAACTTGAATCAGTATCATGACATCTGCTAGCTAAAAATATCTTCTAACAGTTAAATTATTCTAATCAACTTGAGATTATTTTCTTTCTCTTTAAGTGACTGAGATTGAGTCCCTTTTAAGGTGTCCTCATTTCTGGTTTTAGTTCCTGAAAAACTAGATCTTCCAAGTCTTATGATATGAAGCATCATCTCAATTTTCAACCTTTTAAATTCACAAAAAAAAAAATGAACTGTATAGTATGTGAACTGAACTACTGTATGAGGAGAGGGGGTTTGAAAATTTCTCATCCCAGCCAAAAAAGGACTTTTAGAAAATAAAAAGATTTCTGGCTAGATTTTGGAAAGCAATTTGGCTTTTTCGGCATCCCCTGTAGAAGCCAGTGATGTAATTGGCAGCCATTACCTGAACAGACACCAATGCAATGGTCACATCATCTGAATGGGGAGGCTGAGCAGAATTGCTTATAGCTTTAACCAGGCCAGGAGAGGTGATTTCTTTATTTTTGCCAAGCCAGCTATGATCGGCCAATGAATAACAATTCAATGATGTCTATCAGCATTAATCAATATCATCTGCCTAAGCTCATCAATGTCACTTTCTAATAGATAAATAAATAGATGGTTAGGGAGAGTAGAAGGAGTGATAAAATATTGATGTAATTCATACAATGTGCATAGCTATATTACAGTGTTTGTTTTTATATATCATACACACATGCACGTATATATACATGTGTGCGTGTGTCTGTGTGATTGATATATATCATATAGACACATGCATATATGTATATAATAATCAATTGGGACATATCATGCATATATATGTGAATATATAGTTTATTGATATTTATCATACAGACACATGCATATACATGTGTATGTGTGTGTGATGAGTGATTGATATATATCATACAGACATATGCATATATATATATATATATATATATATGTAAATGATTGATATATATTATACAAACTCATGAATATATATATTGCTTAAACATTAGATGATAAGTGATTGATATATATATATATATATAATACAGACACATACATATATATATATATATATATATATATATATGAATAAAAGAGAGACAAGAGGAAAAACTGTATTTATCCAATGCATTTGAAACCAGTGTAGGATTTATTATGCTGCAAATGTTTATATATTCAGTAGTGTGGATGTCATTGGTTTATCAAATTTGTAAATTTGAGAATGTTCATTAATGTTCATAATGTGGCTGAAAGGTCAGTCATAGCATGAGGAGGACACAGTTTGTCTTAATTCAAAATTTGGGAAAAATTAAAGTGAGCAATTTATATTCAATTTTTTTATAAATACTGTTTGGATTGTGATTAGGTTGTTATAGTATGAGATGGACATTTTTGCTGTACATATTCAAAGGCTAATGTGATGGATTTAAGAGTTTTCTCTTGATTTTTAAACGTATTTGTTGTTGTGCATATTGGTTTGGAAAAGTAGTAGTTCTTTCAAGAAAGATGAGTATTTAACCAGTTTTCTGAAAAGCAAAGATGTGAGTATAAATCTTACTGGGAGCCTGTCCTTAAGTTCTAATTCATAGTCATAAATTGAGAGAACATTATAATAAAAGTAACTAAAAATTGAAATGAATATATTTGATTTAACCTTACAATATAATTCTACCTTTATTTTCTTATATATGCAGGCATCCCTTCAGGATCATGGCTGTCCACAACTTGATTTTCTGTATGTACCTCCTTAGCCAACTTTCAAGATTTTACATGAAAAAGTAGCTCCACACAATGCCTGGAAAATTGCAAGACAATTCCAATAAAAGTTGGACAATTCAAAATTGCTTCAAGGAATCTCTTTTCTACAGGGCAAGCATATTGTTTTGACACATGTAAATAGGTTTTTGGAAGAGATTAACTTTCAATCAGATTCTATAAAAGATTTTCCCAACTTTTTGATATTTTTATCTAAAGACAGAACATTATTGTGCCTTTTCCTCTTTCTTTCTATACAAAAAGATAATGTCTATGCATCCATTTGTAATATTAAAATGACACCAACAAACATATAACCTTCATTAACTTATGATAATACCATATTTTAATTTTTAATGTATTCCAATCAAACTTCCCACTAGATGCTTATCAGCTGTTTACATTTCCTCTCATACCAAGATATCATTATTCACTGTTAATGTGATATTTATTGCCTACACAATTACTGTGACTTTCATCTAGCACTTAAAATTTAATTTTCCTTTACAAGACTCTTGCATCTATCTATCTATCTATCTATCTATCTATCTATCTATCTATCTATCTATCTATCTATCTATCTATCTAAGTCTGTTCCTTATCTATCTATCTATCTATCTATCTAAGTCTGTTCCTTATCTATCTATCTATCTATCTATCTATCTATCTATCTATCTATCTATGGTATATGATATATGGTGCTATCAGTTTCATTTTGCTTTGAAAATTATATTTTGAATATCTACTACATAATACACAGACTTTTTGCCGCTGGTGATGCATATTTAATTGCATCTCATAAAAATTGCAAAAAATGATGATATAAAAATAATTTCTTGTCTGAATAAAGCACTCACAGAAACAAAATCTATGCAATATTTTTATCTTGAAATTAATTCCATTCTCTGTGAATCCTGAATCTGATTGGTCTGTTAGCTTACCAATCATAATAGAGTGGAATTCACTGGATGCTTCAATTTTTCACTATCATGCCACAAATAAGCCATGTTTAGTAAATCATCAAAATAGAATCATACTTTCTTTCTTCTAAAGTGGTTGTCAACCAATGCTAGAAAGGCCAGTTTTGCTCATGGCTGGTGGAAGAACAGATGGATTCTTGTCTTTTCCAAGGACATTAGTGTGAAGTGAATACCAAATCTGTTCAAATTAGAAATTGTACTCGGTTTTATTTATAATACTTTTCATATTTTCTCTATTCTATTTGCCTATTTTTAAGACTAAAATGGAAAATTAACAACTTCAAAGCTCCAAAAATCTTGAAAGCAATGGAAGCCAAGTAAGTGTTGAATAAATTAACCAAGCATTTAAATTTATAAAAGGAACATCACACTATGATATAAAGTTTACATTCAAGTCAGCTGCTCTATATGAAGAATCTGGAATTTTTCAGTAATAGATTCTGATGTTTCCTGTTAGAAGTTTCAATTATTATGTTACCAAATCAGTATGGTGTGCATTTAAGTTGTGTCGATGTAACTTTTCATATGGTTGAGGCAATAATTTGCATAATTAAAGAACATGCCTAATTAAACAAAGAATTGTAAAAAAGAATTTTATCAAATAATAATATTACACTGTTTGGAATGAGATATTCTGATATTTCATTCTTTAAAGGTTACAGCATATTCCTCATCTTCTTGTATGTGCCTTGTCTCTTCAGAATATGGGCAATCATGTCCCTTCACAACTTTCTATTTTTTGTAGCACTAAACAATGTCTGTCTTTTTACTATCCCTTCAAGTCCCTAGTCTGTCATCTTTTTACTCTAGCCCATTAGATAAGTCATTCAATGTTTTCTCCTGTACATTCAGAATGTCTTGCAAGTTTCCAATTCTCAAAGCCTTTTTTTCTCATTATGTAACTCAGAAATTTCAACTGTCTCTTTCTGATTGGAAGTATATTTTGTTTCTATTTTACTTAAAAATTCCTTATTGCTCTTATGGCCCATCTATGATAGTCTCAGCATCCTTCTGTAGAATCACATATCTGTTGATTCAAGTCTCTTCTTCATATTTGAGGAAATTGTCCCGTATTCATTGCCAATAATATTTCTAATGCTTTCCTTGGAAGTTTGAAATTCTTATAAAATCTGTTGCAAATATTTTGTGCTTTATGTATAAATTATAAAATAAATTTAATTTTGATATTAAATATTCTTCAATTATAATGAACAACAAAAGATATCTATTTGTCTAGTGCCAGAAATAATAATAATAATAATAATAATAATAATAATAATAATAATAAACAATACACTACCTAAGGATGTTCTGTACTTGTCCCAAATGAATATAAAAATCGTCATGATAGAGTGGAGCAATATTTACACAGGACAATGTGCAAACACTATTGAAAATATGTAAACAAACACTGGTATGAACATCACCCAGCACCGGTCACAGAAATAGAAGATGTCACCATTTTATAGGATTACACTATTTACACAAATTAAAGTAAATATGTTGGACATTATTGTTAAAAACCAAAAAGAAAAAAACTTGCCTATTAATTAATATGTCTCGTCCAGCTGATTGTAACATAGCAACCAAGAAATTTGAAAAACTATTAAAATATAAAGACATGTGGAAATTGAAAACAAGAATCATACCACAGATAGTAGGTGCACTTGGAATGATAAAAAATGGAACAAAACAACACATTGAAAGAAATCCTAGCTTAAGAGATATACAAAACGTTAACTTGTTAAGTACAGTCAACACAATAAGAAAAACTTTGTCTATGTAACACTAGGGATGTTATGAGAGATAGAAAAAAATGAATGTACCCACAACAACAAACCACTACCTGCCTTAGGTCTTTTTGCAGACTTGGTAGATAGTGTGACAATAGCAGAAATCAAATTATGATGAAAATGATATAATAATTATAGTAATAACAAAATTAACTTGTTGCTTCATAGTCAGTCAGTTAAGTGCCATATATGGTACATGCTTGGACAATCATGTCTTGAAAGAAACATGACTGACCAGGCAAAAGTTTTTCTAGACTGGTTACCAGTCAAGGCTATATAGAACTTTATCTGTCCTGCTATTTAAGCCATAGCTGGAGAGATTCATACCGTTCCCAAGAATATTTCTGTGTGTTGAGTGCAACAAATTCAACTGTAATTTGAACTTGGCTCTTCAATTTCTCATTCCAAGCCAATATGCACTGCGCCACAACACACATCCACATAATTCTGGCAAGACAGGACAGAAATTAAATCATAATAATAATAAAATTAACCCATTACTTCATAAAGCTTTCTTAAATTTTACTTCTTTTTGTCTAATCTACTTTGCTGGTTAACATTAATCTTAGGGCTTGTGAATGTAACATTTTTCTCCCTTCTCTCTAAAAAAACTGGACATCATTAATGAATTGGTCAAATAATTTCAGCATCCTAGCTTAGTTAAACCAAAGAAAGGCATAAAACCTACTAATTATTAAGTCTAGAAGTTGGCCTGAAACTTTTACTCTTTTTATGTGTATCAAAATATTGTCTTTGAAATTAATTTAAAAAGTGCTACATCCCAGTCTAATATATCCTAGTCTAAATTAAGTATGCCAATTCCAGATCTGTACTGAGAATTGTCCTCACATATTAGGCTTTTGGATTACACAGAGACCACACTTATTTTCAAAGTAAATATGAATGTTGCCACATGGTTTATGATGGTGAGCTCAGCAAAATGAGATGGTAAAATATTGAAAAACCTGAAACTATCAAGTTTGTCAGAACACATGCCATAGAAGTATTAATAGAGCAGTAAGAAGCTTGCAACATTTCATCTATGGAGAAAGGGATTGAAAAATAATTCATCACCCAAAAGTTCATGTAGAGACTTTTAAACTCTATCAAGACAGGTATGTGAGGAACGGACAGCTCTGGCTGTGGTTTTTGCTATTTTAATTATTTTGTATGAGTACAGTTTAGGAAAAGACCAACAAAATTTTTTGTAAAACCAAAGATGGTCTGAAGACAAGGATTATGGCAGCATTCATCAACATAAACAAGACTATCCTGCAGAGATGCAGGAGATTTCAAAGTCATCTGGAGGCTCTGGTTATAAGCAATGATGATTTTATAAAATAAATTTACTTTTTAGTATTCCAAGATATTTAGGTTCAATTAGGTGTAAATATATCTCTTGAAATGAGATGTCAGTGTTAGTTTCATTTTTGCATAATGTAAATGAGAATTCATTCAATGCACACTGTATTATACAGACAAATGCATATATATATTTATTACTTAAACATTATGTGATTGATATATATTATACAGACATATACATATATCTATAACAATACATGTATATATGATAAGTAATTAGTACATGTCATACAGGCACTTGAATATTTATATATTTTTATATGATACATGATTAATATATATCATACAGATACAGATGTGTATATATATATATATATATATATATGTTTAAATAATTTTGACATATCTATTTAGTTTTCACCTTAATCCTCTGATAGTCACAAAGAAGTTTCCTTGTATGGTGATTAAAGTTAGCGGAAGGTGCAGTCATGGTTTTCATTTATTTTATTTCCCCAAGTACTTTCAATCTTACCAAAAAACATTTTCAGAGGGTTAATAGTTAAAACAAACTGAATGTATTTGTCTGTTATGAATTTCTTGTGATTTAATATTATAAATTTTGGGCATAAATGCAGAACGTAACATGGATTTCAAAATTTTATTGTGTCAGTGTAATACATTTCTAAACTTACACAAATGTTTTTGGCCAAAAGCAAGAATGCAGGTAGTGACAAACAAAAATATATTTGGTGTCAGAAACAATGACAATAAAAAGTATCTTTGCATCAAAGCAGCCATTTTTAAGGTCAGAAAATATATACAATGGCAGATGGGATGTGATAACATCAAAGGCAGCTGACCCAAAGGCAATAACCAGCAAAAATGATTGTTAGATGTTCCTATCCATATATGATACAATTAGGTGGAATGCAGGGAATTTCAGCTTATGCAAGAGCAGAATTTTGGGGACAAAGAACAGAATGGAGCTGGGAAACAAGGAAAGACAGAAAAGAGAAAAGGACTCCTGACAATTTCTGTGTATGTGCATGATTCCTTTTGACTACCACTCTACATGTAACTGTCACCAAAGAGAATAAAAATACAGGATTATATGTTTTATATACTCATTGTTTATGTATGTCATCGATGTCAAGATGTTTGTCATACTTGGTTTCTAAGTTACATAACATAAGAGAGCTAACCCAATTTTATATTTGCAATATTTTTATAAAAAATTACAATTTGCATGTTTATAAATTGTAATTTTGTACAATTATGTTGTAATTCTTCCAAGAAATTATAAGTTACATATTTTTTCAAAATTTGCTGTCATAGGCATTTTAGAACATTGTTTTCATACTTATAATTGATTTTGTTTAGTATTGGTTGGAATTTTTTAATATGGAAAGCATTGAGAATTTGAATCTTCCTTGACAACTGAAGATGATCGTTAATAAGATTGAAAATAATTGGAAAAATTGAATTCTGAGAGGATTAAGTTAAAAATAAATAGACATAATATGTTTAAATTATTTAAACAAATATGCTTGAATGAAAATATGCTGCTTTCACACCCTGATTGAGCACTCTGGAAGAATAGTATACTTTGAAAAAACAGTAGCTACTCTAGCATCTATGCATTGTTCATTCGGTAATGAATTGGAACACTCTTAGCTACTGGCGTATGATTACATGATATATCACATGCTAAAGGTCTACCTCTTTCTACCGAGCACCCATAGCTCAGAGGTAGAATTGACAACTGATGTCAATTTGGCCGAGTTTCAATCCTGGCTAAAATCACTCAGATGTCTAACTGTACTGATGAGCTGTGATACAATGAAACAGATTTGTCTGTGGATGACTATATATATATATATATATATATATATATATATATTTGTATGTAATTGATATATATCATACAAACAAATACATATATATATATATATAATCAATTGATATATACTCATGCATATATATATGTATATATATTTGATTGGTATATATCTTACTGACACATGCATATATATATGATAAGTAATTGATATATATTATATAGAATCCTGCTTATATATATATATATATATATATATATATATATATTTATTACAAACATTATATGATATGTGATTAATATATATCAGATGTGTATGCTTATATATATATATATATATATATATATATATATATATATATTCCATTTGTAAATGAGTTATTACATGACCTAGGTTTCTACCATGAGTGGTGTCTTCTCGTTAATACAAATGTGCACTGGTCTAATCTTATTATGACCAGAAACTAAGTAATTAAACAATCAATATATATATATATATATATATATATATATATATATATATATATATATGATATGTCATTGATGTATTTTATGCACACACACACACACACACACACACACACACACACACACACACACACACACACATATATATATATATATATATATTAAATGATTGATTACAATATCTTAATAAAGTATGTAATTTGGAATATGTGAAAACCAGTTGGATGTTTTCATTTACTCATTGGAGTTTTGCTTCAAGAGTATTATTAATGCTGTAAGAGCATTACATGTGTATTATTGATATAATATTATATATTATATTATATTATTGATATATAACTGAAAACAATATAAGGAAAAGTTGTTGCTCTAGCAACACACCTTCTGAAAAATGCTCTGGTCAATTTGATCAAAGTATTTGTGTGATTGAATGATTAAATAGAAAAAAATCTTTTATGTTATAAAGAACTTCTTAGGCTAATAATGGTTTTTATTGATGGTGTTTTCTATACTTGGTGAGGGAGAAATAGAGTAAATGCCAGTTAAAATTTTATGTTGAGAAATGCTAAATATATATATAAAATGTTCTTATCTACTAAGTTACAGACCAAATGCCCAGATATCACAATTAGCAGTCTAAGAACATTTAATGCTTTTTTATAAAAAGAGGAAGAGTAAATATGTTTATTCATATTGGAATATTTATGAATATAGACATAGACATATGAATATATATGTTAATTGTCAATGTTTTTGTTATAAATAAACCCTTGAATGCTCAGAGAGTAATAATAAATGAAAATATAGATTCAAAGAAAAAGAAAAGAAATCCAACAGTCTTATTAGTTTTTTTTAAATTTTTAACTATATTTGACTCCTTATTTTCATTTTTTCATGAAGCATTACTCACAATTATTAGTGCTATTAATTTACTTTAGAATTTATTTTCATCTTGAAAAAAGTAAGCAAAAATGAAGCCGGAAATAAGTATTCATCAAAATTCATAATAAATGATTGATGTTTTTATAATAATTTCATCCCAAGCAAGATCGCCATTGGTGTGCAGAAAGTTACAGTGAGAGAAAAAACTAGGTACATGGAATCTCAAAGAAAAGAGAAAAGATGGATGGGACTTAAGGAGATAGAAGATGGCAATTAATGTTGTATTTAAACTTTTGAAGATTGTAGCTATCAGGGAAGCAAGCAAACAGTAGAGAGTTTCACAAACAGGAAGTGCAAGAAAAGAATCTGTTAGAGTAGAATATGCTTTATTGTCTGAATTTTTGGGATGATGAGTTATCATTATTGACACCATTTATATTTAGACAATTGACACTATTTATTATTTGTATATATTACTGAGATGAGGTAGTATTTACAGTATGCACACAGTGGATATAGATGGTTAGTTTCTATGACTTGACCCAAAGAGTTGTGAGTTCAATACCAAGCTACAGTAGTGGTGAACAAGTAACTTACAGGGCTAGAGGGAGATAATTCATGACTTCCAATCAATGCTTTATGCAAGGAATGAGGATGATATACCTCAATGATTGTAATAAAGGGTGCAGTTTGAAATTCCTAGCACCTGAAGAATGCTGGAGTGTACAACGGCTGAAACATCTTACAAATAGCAACAAAGATGAGGACAATAGTTCAAATAATGTAAATACTGTTGACACTGTTTATATTAGGGATACTGTCTACTTCTTATTTAGTTAGTACTGTTCAGTTATAACTTGCCCATTTCCATTAAGTTCAAGAACTTAGTGCTTGACCGAGTGGCTAATAGCATTGGTTTGTGAATTTGGTGATTTAGTGGTTGTGATTTCAATCCCTGTTGTTTCTGCTATTTGGTATGATTCTTTGCTTGAGATTCTGTAGCACTAGTCTATGAGATCTGATGAAGAACATTCCTCTTGAAAAGCAACTGGGTTCATTCACTTCAATTCCTTTTTTATGTCCATGAAAAATACTATATTGATAAAGTTGTTTGTTTATATTCAAGAAAAATTTAGAGGATTATTTGAATAAATATAAAATACTCATTTTGCTTTTGATATTTTCAGAGGTATTTGAGACCCTTGCTTATATGCATGTATACTGAGCTAGTTTCTTGTTGGAGCTGAACAAGCTTTGGCATCTGAATTCCATCTCAGATATGTCTTGGTAAAACATCTTACTATGCTTATCATTTATGACATACAAATCTATTTGGATAAGAATGAGTGAAGGCATTTTTAAGAAGCATCATCTGGCATCTGATTTTAAAAGGCCTCATCTGGAATCTGATTTTGAAAAGCATCATCTGGTGTCATTTTAAAAGGCATCATTTGGTGCCTGATTTTAAAAGATATCATCTGGCACCTAATTTAAAAGGCATCATCAGGGATATGGTTTTAAAAGGCATAATTTTTTTGTCTGATTTTAAAAGATATCATCTGGTGCCTGATTTTAAAAGATATTCTCTGGCATCTGATTAAAAGACATCATCAGGGATCTTATTTGAAAAGACATCATCTGGCATCTGATTTTACAAAGCATCATCTGTTGTCTGATTTTAAAAGATATCATCAGGCATCTGATTTAAAGGACATCATTAGGGATCTGATTTTAAAAGGTACAATCTGGTGTCTAATTTTAAAAACATTATCTGGCATCTGCTTTTAAATGTCATCATCTGGTGTCTGATTTTAAAAAGCCTCCTCTGGCATCAGATTCATTGAATCTCAGCATGTTTGTTGAATCAACAGAATTTCCAACTCTATAAGAACTTTAAAGGTTTGGCACATCTAACACAAATATTGATATCTATAGTGTTTACTAATGCTGAAGATTGTTGACCCCATCAAAGGGATCTTTCAAAAAATGATTCTGATATTTAGCCATTTGGTTAGCTATTAGAAAACTGGTTATCTAAGATTTTGAAAAATCAGTTAATCTGACATATATTCATATCTTTTTATTTGGTTATTATTCTTGAGAAAGCGAGTAGACTGGTTTCCTATAACCTTCTTCATGGTTTGAAAGACAGGGTTTTTCTTCTCTTAGACAGATTACCCAAGTTCAAATAGTGGACAAACTTATTTTCATTATTTGTTCACAATAGTTCTTTTGAGAAATACATCATTTGATCTATGCTCCTTGCCAGCTACAGGTTAAATAGCAGGGTAGATAAGGTTTTCTAGCCTTGGTTGGTACTCAGTCTAGGAAAATGAGAAGTGAATTCAAATTTATAGAAAAAGCAATGGGTAACCACTCCACTATATCTTCCAAGGGTAGCCATGGTGATCCATTATTTATCTTTTTTTAAATACCATATTCTTTCAGGATGGAGACAATCATGAATCTGTACAGATTTCTTTTGTGTTTGTTATCTGGGAACTGGAATGTATTCTTGTAAAAGACAGTGTAGTGGTTTCCCATTGCCTTTGCCATTTTTAGTAATTCAGAATTTTCTTTCTTTTTGATTACTGCTCAAACCTAGGGAGCCCAGTCCACCTTGCTATTTAGTCAATAACTAGGAAAAAGACAGTTAGATGCTTTTTTCATTCATATATATATATATATATATATATATAATAATATTAATAATTATATTAATTACTTTATATCTGTCTTGAAAAAACCCACCGAGTATAAACTCGGAGGGGAAAAAAATGGAAATAAAAAAAGAAACAAACTAAGCACCTGAACATACGTCAAAGTACTCGTTTGAAAGAAAAAAAATCCGAGACAAGAACCCTAACACTAAAGTGCTCAATACAACAGTAGAGCAAACAAATAAAAATAAATCTAACCTAGAGCCAACAGACCTACCTAGCCGACTTGCCCTGTCAATTCATTAGGTGAAACCTAGGTAAGTCTGTTGGCTCTAGGTTAGATTTATTCTTATATATATATATATATATATATATATATCATCCATGTGCAGAAACATAAATATGCTGTGTAGATATTTAAAAAAATCTGATTCACATGGATAATTCTGAGTACAAATTGGAACTGGTATACTTAATTTAGTCTAGTATAGCATCAGTTGTCTGGGTAGCAGACAAAAGGTTTTTTATTGCCCAGTATAATTAATATAAGATAAGGCCTTCCTGGTAATGCACGTGCATATCACAAAAACCTGATGTTTCAGAACCGTTATAAAGACATATTTGGAATCAGCATAGTTGATTAAGTTTAACCCAGTAGCAAAATTTTTATTACTCAGTATTATTCACATTTTAATGATGAGATTTCATGAAATAATTGAAAAATACCAAATAACTGCATACAAAAATTCAACGAGGAAACCAAATCTCTTGTCATAACTTGCAAACATAGTATTCAATGAAATTCTATTAAAAAAAAAAAGATGAATAAATCTAAATAGATTAAAATTCCACTTCAGAGGAAAATTGATTAAAAAAAAATGATTTACAAATTGTCTTTTCCGGAAATGATCTTCCTGCTGTTTTGAAAATTGCTGATGCTATTTTAACTGTTTCAATTATAACATTGAGCACTAATAGTTAACTTTGGGACATAACTGAATCTTCTATGTACTATGTCCCTTCAGGAATTGGTTGATCAGGACTCTCCACAACTTCCTATCTTTTGTAGCTTTTAGAATGTTTTGTTTTACACCCTCCCTCTCAGTCCTGGTTTTGCCATTTATTTATACAAGCCTGTTAGGAGCTTTCCTCTGTTAATCTTTTTTTCAATATGCTCTTGTTGTTAAATTCTTCCTCTTACCTCAGTATGAGTCCCAGAAATTTTAACTATCTGTTGTACGTCTAAAAGGTTACTGCATGAATAATCACCAAAACAGAGGTTGGGAATAATAATATATCAACAAATACAAGATTTGCATGCTGCATGAAGTAAATACACTGTTAATGAACTGCTAGTCAGTATAATCAATCTGTATTTATCACTACCCTACTAGGGCGGATGCAAAACAAGGTCAATTAAAATGAGGATTCTGAGCACTTAAACAGCCAAAAATATCCTGTAGACCCTGCTTAAGGCAAGGTTGGGCTCTTTAATCAACTCAGTCATGACTCTACCCTTCATGGGAGCCTCATCTGGGTTCCTCTCTGCCCAGAAGCAGAAAGTCAACCAAGAGAGAGTTTTGATCAGTATTATCACTCTCCTTTACTTCAATAGTGTCCACATACTCAAGAGGATAGGAACATTCCATTCCTGTATATAGGTCGACATACAACAGTCTCTTCCTGATTCTAAGTCTTTCTGATTCTAAAAGTAAGTGCCTGTTTTGCTTTCATTTTTTTAAAAATTTCCTCTTTGCTCATATGTTCAGTCCATGGTAATCCTTGTATCCTTCTGTATTTGAATAGAAATTATTTATTTTTATTTAATGTCAAGTTCCATTTCTCAAGGTTTAAAAAAAAATTTAGGCTTTTCCATTTTCTTTTTGGAACTCATAACTGAATAGAAAAATATCAAAGAATTAGATATTAATTTTAGTATTCTGCCTAGATTATATTATTTTTTTTTTACTAATGTTCCATCAAAGACAATGCTAAAAAAATAACACAAATAGCAGGGTAGATAGGGATTAAGTCACATTTCTCTAAGTTTGAAAAAAAATTAGGCTTTTCCATTTTCTTTTTTGAAGGGGCTTACGGCCTATCACGTTGAATACACCAGTTCATGCTTGATCACCAAAGTTAAGCAACGTTGAGCCTGGTCAGTACTTAGATGGGTGACCACTTGGGAATACCAGGTGCTGTAAGCATACAGTGATGGATGTGCGTTGTGGTGCAGTAGATATCGGCTTGGAAAGAGAAACCGGTTAGCCGAGTTCGAATTCCAGTTGAATATCCTGCATTCACTTAATCACTGGTACCCTTGGGAAAGGTATTAAGCCGTCCCTTCCCTCCAGTTATGGGTTAATAACAAGGGTAGGACTTGGGGACCCTGCTCTTAAAAACAAATCCCAATGAATCTTGATACTCAAAAAGAAAAATGTTGTAAAAATAAAAAAAAATAACCTTATCCAAAAATCATTGGTTATGACCTCAAATGATCCCATAAGGATTGATAGGTTGTTAAACCTCAAAACAAACAAACAAACAAAACAAATTCTTTTTTGAAATTCATAACTGAATAAATATGTAAAAAAACACAGCAAAGAATTAAATATTCATTTTGCTATTCTACCTAGACTATATTATTTTTTTTTTCACTAATTTTCTATCAAATACAAAGCTCAAGAGATATTCAAAGTAGAGAGTTACTGAATGAATTGTGTGATATAGAAAATTTGTGAATAGAAAATGAGAATTATGTGAATAATGGGGAGAGCTAATAATTGATTTGAAGGGGTCAATATTGTATGGTTCAGGAAAGCATCCACACAAAAGTCTGTTCTACAAAGCAGCAGCTTTGAGGGAAAAAGCAAAGTGAAACTTTCCCCTTACAATTGGAATATGGAACTAAAGAATGAAGATCTTCTGATGTTTTGCTAGTGACAGAGTAGCAACAGGTTGGCAATATTGCATCTTTGAGAAAGGTGATATGGAGTAAAGAATGTCTTCTTCACCCCAAAAGGCTGCATAAATACAGAGAAAAAATCTGAATGCATTAAAACTGATGTAATGAAGAGTGTTGTGAGCTTCTTCATAAAACATATAGGATACAATTCTATATCATCCAACAGCTAATTAAAACACACAAAGTAAAATTACACACCTGCAAAACCAGATCCAAATGACTAAAAGCATTTAGGAAAAACCCAGACCAAGGCAAATTTCACAAGTAAGTGTGAAAAGTAAAATTCTGGATCCTGATTGGATAGAAATGAAAGATTTATATATGATGCCAGTCAAATATTTTTTCACACCTAAAGAATGAAAATGCCTGCTGGAGCTGGTCACATGCTAAATTTCACTACTTAAACCATGTTCTATGACTGGTCAAATGTACTGTGATAGCATCTCGTCGCAATGTAAGAAGTAAGGAAGAAATTTCAATTTCGAGGTCATGTCGTGTCAACATATATTCATTTACCTCTTCTTCTAAATTTTCTTTTTTTTGTTTTTACTCCACGCTGCCAAAGGAAACAACAGCAACAACAACAGGACACTTCAACTTCTGTGTTAAGTACAATTTCTTTATTTGTTTCATCTTCTTTTCACCCTGTTGCCAATCCACCAAAATTAGAAAGGAACATAAGACTTTACATTCTGCTACTATCAACCATGAACTCTAAACTTCTGTGGGACATTTTAAATACTTACATTTCTCTTTGAACAATTTTAACTACAAAGCTGCATGCATTTTCTCTATGAACATTTTTCTTCTCACAAATATGTTATAGTGTTCAGTTAACAAACTTCACTTATATTTTTCTTCTTACAATTTTTGACATTTTACTTTAATGTACAGATGAAATATTTTATCCATCTTAGTATCTTTTCAACCTTCTGATATTTTAAATTGTGGGGACTTCAGTCATGTTTAGCACCACGTCAATTTGACAAACATAGCCGAGGCCCCTACAAACATTTTCCCAGCTGATCAAGGGTTTTGATTTCTCACTAATTTCTATGTAATTTACACATTTTTTGACTTATGATAAACATGAAGTTTTAAAAATGATTGTTCATTTTGTCATCTACTCTAATTACTTTGGCATTATTGTTTTAATTTAGTCTACTAGCCAAGTACTGATTTGATGGGCTGAGAAAAGCAAGTTGTAATAGAAGCATTCTTTCACTTTAAAATTTTTACACAAACATTTTCAGAAAAAACACATATTTTCTATAGTACTTTTTGTTATTATTCTATGTCCTCTTGACTTTTTTTTTACTCTAGACACAGCTACATAAAGCTGGTCATGGGAGAAACATTTGAATAATTGATTGTATAAGTGCTTTAGCAAAGTTATTATTTTTTCACTTGTTTAAATAACTCAGTACAGTTTTAAGAAGATCTAATTCAACAGATTATTTTGACTTGTTTCAATGGTTCCATAAACAGTATTTTTTGTTGTATTCAACTAATTTTAGTAACTAATGTTGCTGAGCCAAAAATTACAGAACTTTAAAAAATTTTAATATTTTTTAAAATGATTTACTTTATGCCTGCTTTAAAGAAAAGGTTGTTTTCAGAAGCCAAGATTACATTTATTTTATATGCTATTTAAATTTAAATTTTTTTTGCTGACTTTCAACAGAATTTTGACTATGCAAATTCTTTCTATGCAAATACAAGGTATTAAAAAAAAATTATTTGTAGAACAGACTTCTGCATAGATGCTTTCCTGAACCATACACATTGTTTACATGGCTATTTTTAAAAATTTGAATCTAAAATAAGTATCACAAGTGAAATATTTATTAAAATATGCTTTTTAAAAATTGTTATGCAAATTAAATAACCCCGCTAATGCTGTAAACACCATTTGTTAGTAATACATATAAAAGGCTTGCCATCTGTTAGTGGTAAAGAACTTGTTTAGCATTACCTAGTTAATATCAGAGATCGTGTGTCCCGGCCTGTTCCTGGCACTGTCTCTTTTGTTATGATCCAGTTTGAGATTCCCAGCTTCATCTTTATTTTGTCCCGTTTTATCTCGTCTGGGTCAGTATTATATTTTCCCCAGTCCATTTTATTTTCTCCTCCCCATCCCCTGTAGAAAGAGAGCCTCTTGATTTTGTCCTATGGGCAGAATACAGTGGCCTCTTTGTTTTGAGGGCGGGTTGGGTCCAGCTAACATCATGTTTATGTTGATATGTTCAGTTGTTTTATTTTGGGGATTTTTTTATCATGTAATATTTTTGTATGTTTTTGTACCATTTAAAAAAATTGTAATTTTTATGTATATCCAGGGTGTTTTTAGGTCCCCAGAATGCATTGCGGTATTATGGTGTATGGTGGTTTGAGTGGTGATGGATAAGTTTTTATGGTGATTGTGCAAAATTGTAATGTATGTCTGGGTCATGAGTCAGATTAGCTAGGTATAGCGTAGTTAGTGCAAGACCAACCTGAGTTTTTCTTTCCCATCCCCACTGACGGCCTCGTGCCATAAACAAATGTAAATGTAAGTGCAAGACCAACCTGAGTTTTTCTTTCCCATCCCCACTGACGGCCTCGTGCCATAAACAAATGTAAATTTGTTAAATAAAAAGAACTTGTGTAGCATCTTGCTCCTGTGGGGGAAGTAGGATAAATATCATTATATGTTAGTGGTATTGGCTGGTATATTTCTTTTACTGATTTAAGATAGAGATGCATACACACACACACACACACACACACACACACACACACACACACACACACACACACACCACACACACACACACACACGCACACGCGCACACACACACGCACACACACACACACACACACACACACCACACACACACACACACACACGCACACACACACACACACAGCCCTGTGTTCATTTATAAAAGATTTTTTTATCAGTTATAGTTATTTCACTTCTTAATATAATTCATCTGCATATAATGATACTGTTCTATTAAAATTATTGTTTTGTTGTTGTGCATACAGCCATATCATGTCTGGATCTTTTGTTTTCATCACAAAATAATTGGACACTAGGAATTACTTAGATGGATAGTTATTTTAGAAAATTAGGCAGATGAGGACATTTCCCATGACCTATTACATTATTAGCCATCATGATCAGTAATTCTTACATCTTAATCAGGGCAATATTGGTTAACACTTCATAGAATCAAAATTTGTCCTGATTTTGTTAAAACTTCAGATGAGTGTCTTCTTAGAAACAGAAATTGGTAGGGATGTAAAAATAAATCCTTATTGAAAAGAGCTGGTTATCAGAAAATGTTATATCTTTTGTTTTTTTTTCATAAAAGGTTGATTTATTTCACTATAACATTTCTCTTGACTGCATTAATATGAACATCACCCAGTGTTCCATTCTTGGATACGCTGTTCTTATTGTTATCAATGACCTTCCCAATTTCATCAGCTCTTGACCTGGTATCTACACTGATGACCAGGACTGGCTCAAGGTACTGAAAACTAGGGTAGTTGCCCTGGGCAGCATCATGCTGCCATGAAATATGTTTGGGATCTTTCAATACTAAAGCTCATAAAAACATACTTGCAGTTGTCCATGACTCAAGAGAGATTAAATTCTTTGGCTATTTTGTCAAGAGAAAATGATCTTGTAAAGAAGAAAGGTGTAGAAAGTGCCATGAAAAGATCTGCAGATCTAAAAGCTAGAAAGAAATGTTTTAGGTAAGATACACGTTCCAGAAGCTGAGTAAAGTACTAACACACAGGATAATTTCACTAGAAACAAAGAAAAGAGTGCTGGATTGCTATGTGATGTCAGTTCTTCAATATGGCAGTGAATACTGGACAATATAATCGAAAATGAGGACAAAACTGGAAGCAGCGGAAATGTGGTTCTACAAAATGATGCTGCGGATATCGTGGACTGAGCATGCAAGCAATGATGAGGTGTTGGAAAGAATGGCAACAAAAAGGAAATTAATAGTGAGCATCAGGAAGAGACAACTGAAGTTCCTGGGACATGCAGGAAGGAAGGAGAGCTTGGAGAACCTGATACTGACAGGCCAGATAGAAGAAAAAAGAGACAGAGGAAAGCAGTGGATAACATATTTGCAGGGCTTGATCAGGTGGATGACAGAACAGTGGTTGCGAGGTGTAACAGGAGCAAACATACTCAGAGTCAAAAGGGATAGGGAGACGTGGAGAACTATGATCGCCTACGTCCTGAAGGGACAGGGCACATAGAAGAAGAATGAATGAATGTTTTATTTAGCTTGTATATTCTAATAAATTTGTTATTCTACATTTTCATTTTTCTCCTTGTGAAAATGTAAAAAAATATACATGTAAGAGTGCTGAAAATCAGCTTGTGTGGGGTGCCACTATTGATTACACAGCTATTTACTCTTTTCTTAATAGTAATAAAAATAATATAATCTGATTCAGAAAATTTATTTTTTCTCACTTGTTTAAGTAATTCAGTACAAGTTCAGTAAAATCAAATTGGCAGCTGGTCCTGAAGTGGACCTTCAATCTGTGGCTAACTGGGGGCTGAAATGATTTGTTAATCCTAACACATGCTTATGGCTTATCACATTGAATACACCGGTTCTAGTTCGATCACTGAAGTTAAGCAACATGAGCCTGATCAGTACTTAGATGGGTGACCACTTGGGGAAGTCCAGGTGCTGTAAGTATTCAGTGACAGATGTGCATTGTGGAGCAGTGGATGTCGGCTTGGAAAGAGAAATCAGTGAGCAAAGTTCAACTTAAGCCTTTGGGAAAGCTATTAATTTGTCACTTCTTTCCAGATATGGGTTAAATAACAGGATGGGGCCTGGCGTCAACCCATCCAGTGTTGGTTTCACAATAAAAACACCCTTGGTAGCCCTGGCGAAGCATCAAGTATTCAGCTATTTGACAAGATTATGAATTTTGCTATAAAATGTGCCAGGGTTTCAAATGCACAGTGAATACTGGAGGGGTGTAGTGAGTTCTATCTCGGCCAAGGTTGCAGGACGACGATGAATACTAACACCTTCAAAATAAAACTACTGGTTATTAAACATCTGAAAGAACCTTTTGTGCTTTCAATCAGTATGGCTGATGCTAACCTCCAAGAGAGAAACTCACTGCACTTTTCTGCTCTCACATTTTTTGCTAATATGAAGTGGAATCAATGGCTAAGTCTGCTACTAGCAAAGTTGGTTTATTGGGTTGTGCTGGTCAATTTTCTTTATGAGAATATATCTTGTACATTCATATTTCTACCATTTGTCCATAAACCAAATATTGCTGCAACATTTGTCCTGGTGCATCTGTTTTATATCCTAAGATTCTCAACAAAATCCAAATGAAAGAAATGCATTTATCTCAAAATTATAATTACAAATACTTATCATTATGTGTTTTTTTAAATGTTTTTGTTTAAAGACATTTTTATTAATTCATGAATAAAAAATGCTTTTTGTGTTTATTTCCTTATAAAAAACAGATAATAAATATTTCATTATAGTTGGTTCACATATTTCTGTAATATTGTAGATATAAAATAATTCTTGCAAATATACAATCTAATAAATAAATGGTTTTTAATGTCTTTGTTGTTAATTTTCAAGAATATAGAAAATGTTTAAATCCACTTTCTTATTTGGATTTTAGTAAGATTCTAATTATTGCTTTTTAAACATTACTGATGGAGTCAAAAGTGGATACAGTAATAGTGGTGTCAAGGGAATAACTGTACTTTGGATACATCATTTTCTGTGGGCATGAATGTTGAACATTGCCAAAACATGAAATAGTAACAAACAAATCTGTGTAAATTTATTTAGCTTTTCACTCTAGTTGACACTGACAAGATAAAACTCATCCAATTCCATCTAAAGGGAAGGAAATATATTTTTTACAAATTAACCTCATCAAAAAGAATGTTTCAAACACATTCAATTTTTGTCCATTTGTATTGGTAAGGGTTTCCAAATTCACATTCTGCAGATTCATAGTTTCATAAAAAATATAAAATTAATTTTTATACACTAAAATAAGTAAGTTTATCTAGTATATAAAATTAATATATATATGAGTTGGGATCAAATATTGATTGCAATTTGACAGAATGATAGGATAAAGAACAAATAGAGAACATTCATCAATTTAACATTTTGTACTTTTATTAAAGCTTCGTCAGAGAAGGATATATGCTGAAAAAAAGAAATTCTGATTTTTTTACTTTAGTGTTATTCGGTTTTTACTGGTCACTCATGCTCCACTCTTTAAAGAAATGTTAGTATAATTCATGGTTTTCAAGGAGAGGCAGTGTATACATCCAAAGTTTCAAGAAATTAAATTTTTTTCTCTATATTTCATTCTCTGGTGAAGCTATAATAAAAGAAAAAATATGTTAGACTGATAAAAATTTCCTAGTTTTTCATTATCTTATCATATATATACAAGGTGTGATGGCTGAATTGTCGTCTAAATTAGGCAAAAATGAAAATAATACTGACATTTCATTTTACCAGATATATTTACCAAAATCACTAGTGATGATGACCTTATGCCTTCATTCATCTTCCCACAGGGCCTCAGACTCAACATAGAAGCCTACATCAATTACCTTGAGAAGATGGTGCTGCTGTGGCTCAAGAGGTGGCTGCTGAAAGACCCTATCTCTGGCAACAGGACTGTGCACCATGCAACACAAGCAGGAGAACTCAGTCATGACTGTTAGATAGTTTCTGCTACCACATCACTCCTTACACCTGGCCACTGAATTCACCAAACTGCAACCCCCTTGGTTATTAGGTGTGGGGCATTGTTGGGTGGGAGATCAACAAAACTCCTTGTAACACCAAAGAGGAACTGAAGGCAAGAATTATAGCAGCAATCCCCAACTTAAAAAGGAGATAGTTCAGAAGAGTTTCAGGGGATTCTGTAGTCATCTGGAGATTTGTAGTTGAAGCTGATAATGATTTTATTGATTAAATTTACTCTTTCGTAGTACAAGATATATTTGTGTAATTTTGGTAAATATATCCGTTAAAATGAGGTGTCAGTATTTTCATTTATTTTTCTTTTGTGCATAATTTAGACGACAATTTATCCATCGTGCCTTGCAGATAGATTTACAATAATGATATTCAATTTAAACACTTAAAAAAAAGATGGAGCCCAGGAAAATTGCCTCTATATTTTTTCCTTTATGAAAAGAATATTAAAGTCAGCCATTATATCTTGAAAGGGTAAAAAAGAGTGGAATGCACTTATAAAAAAGAAGATGAATATTTAATAGCATCAATTAACCATTTTGTGCAAGACACTTCAGCACCGACAGTTCATAATAGTTCTGCTCTGTATAAGCACAATTCAGTAGTTGTTTTTTTTTTTACACTGCAATAAACAAAGGTTTGGAAGGAAAATCCCATTAATACTAGGAAGAGTGATACAAGTTAATGGACTGAAAATCTATTTTAAGGAGATTTTATGTATTACATACTATAATAACACTAACTGTCTAATCAATGAATGCTGAGTTTTGCCAATATGGAAATAGTTATTCTCACAATTACCATCACTATTATGTTTATCATAAAAATATTTTATATATAAAAATTAACAACAATTAAATTTGAAAAAGAATAGAAAATAAAATAACACCTATACTTAGAATAAGAAAGAGACAGTTTAAGTTTCTGTGGCACATAATAAAGAAAGAAGGCTTGGAAAATTTAACTCACATAACATACTGAAGGCCAGAAATACAGAAAAAACATGGGGAACCTACCTAATGAACTAATGTAAATGAATATCAGAACAGGGAGTGGGAAGGATAGTGAATAAAGCATCATTAAGTGCTGCAAAGGACAGGAAGTTGTGGAGAACCATTATCATCCACATCCTGAAGAGAAGGATAAAGGTGAAGAACTTTCATAAAAGACATCTTTTAAATATTTATTAAGTCTGAGCTTATAGTTTACTTACAATAATTGTGTAAATATCACATAAATAGATGTTTTTTTTACTTTGGTTTTTTTATTATATCTCACTTCCTACAAATGACAAGTTGTCAGCTTGGACCTTTTATATTGAACCTCTGATTGATTGATGATAAGTCTTTTAAATATGATCTGTCAACTTGTCACATGACAGCAACCTTTTGTTTTGCTTCTTAGATCTGTTCTCAGTGCTACTAAAATCATAGTATTAATGACAGTATTTCTGGTCATTATGGCCATTGAATGTCAACATCAGTAAGTGAGAAGTAATGAGATTCTATGGGTATTTTGTACAATGATCATTGTGTTTCTGTGTAGATTTCACAACTGTGACAATCTCTTTGCTGAAAACCAATTTCACAATTCATACAACCAAGTTTAATGTAAACAAATTGAAAATGTACATAAGGAATAAAGAATTAATAATCTTATGTCACCTGGTTGAAGATCTTTCATCAGGAAAATTATTCTAGCAGTAATTCAAAATAATTTCAGAAACCTTAGGCTTAGCATTGCCTATCTTGTCTGTAAATTTGTTGATAGAAGAAACATTAACAGCAGAATGAAGAGGAAGTTTTTTACGAGGCTTCACTATCTTGTCATCTGGTCTCTTTGTTGTTCTCTGTACCATTTCACTTTGGGTTTATATGCAAAAAGTTAAGCACAGTTAGTATTAATTTATTGCATATTTTTAATAAGATTCTATGGAAACAAACTATTATCTCATTTTAGTTGAGATATGTCACATGATAGCCACTTAGTGATGTCATTTCATACACTGTTGAATGTGGCCAATCATCCAGTTTGTTTACAGGAAATAAATGAACCAGTCTGCCTCCTTCAACATCTTATAAGCACATGGCACCATTTCCCTTTGGGTATATATCTTCCCCAGGTATAGAAAGAAACTCTGGCTAGCAGTTCTCAAATTGGTAAAACCTAAGATGCACCATTTCCAGTTTGTAGAATATGTCCTTGCTTGGGACATAATAGATGAATCTGGCCCATGTAAATCTGGAGTCCTAAATGTGGTTTCTTCAGAAACACAGAAGAATCTCAATATCATATGGAAGACTATCTTTTCATTCATTTTTCATTCTGCTTGCTATGTAGATATATGTTTTATTTACCTTCGTGGGAGACATGTGTAAATATGTATGTCTTAGTGGTATAAAAATCTTTCTGAGAACAAGACATATTTGTTATTCCATTTCCTTTCAGCCATTCTATTCTAACCATGAAATATAGCATCATTATATCATAGATATAATAATGCTCATAATGAGGGAAATAAAAAAAGAGAGAGAGAATAAACCTTTCTTCCAAGCTCTCCTGTTATAAAATATTTATGACCTTACTTTGTCTAATAACAGATAACTTTTCTTGGGTTGCAGTCAGGCCAAGCACCTGATGTTTTGGTAATTAAATATACTTTTGTGGGGTTGGATAGTATTTGAAATAAATATAACAAGAATTCTTCTTTGAAATTTTAGATATTTTAGAAGGCCATAAGTCTTGCCATACTGCTCTCCAGGCAAATTGGGTAGGTTGAAGAAGATTTAGTTTTATCAACTCTTAATGATTTCTACTTGATTTATTTCAGGTTCAAATCTTCCTAGATGCTTCTGAAAACTCATTTTATATATTTTAATTATTATTTTTAAGTTGTTCTATCTTTCCTTATTTTCCTCAATGATTAATTATTTTCCATGCCTTTGTTTTTACTGTTTAGTATAAGTATTACCTGCTTTAAATATACAAGTAGAGTACATTATAGAAAGGAAAATTTTGTTGGAAAACAAAAAGAGTCTTGGACTGTTATGTGATATCTGTCTCCCTATATGGCAGTGAATGCTGATTAATCTCCTCAAAGATGAAGGAAAAAATAGGAGAAACAGAAATGTGGTTCTACAGAAGGATGCTGAGGATACTATGGACTGAACATAGAAGCAACAACAAGGTTTTGGAGAGAATGAAAATGAAAAGGAAACTAATACTTAACTTCAGGAAGAGACAGCTGAAGTTTCTGGGACAAGTAATGAAGAAGGAGAGGTTGGAGAAACTGATACTCACAGGGCAGATAGAGGGAAAGAGAGACAGGGGAAAACAGTATGTGTTAATTCATTCCTTTTCAATAAATAAAAAAAATTATTAAATAAACACAATGAAATAAATATCATATGTAGACGTTGCAAATTATTCACATTAGAAAATGGATAAAATTTAAATGAAATAACATGCATATAACCAAGAAGTGCTTAAGGAAAATAATTTCTGACGAAATATATAAAAATAAATTGGAACATAAAATTATTTTTCAAATAAATCTTTCCTTTTATATAAAAACTTTACAACAAATAAACAGATAGACCAAAATTTATATTTTATAAAAAAAAAATTACAACAAATAAATAAATAGACTAAAAATGATAAATAAGTAAAAAAGTATAGAATCGGTGCTAAATGAGAATATCATATCAAAAGTAATAAAACTGAAGGGAAAGAAGGGAAAATGATAAGATCAGGTTAAAGGCAGGTTAACATCTTGACCATCAAGGAGGGAAAGAAACAAGGAAAAGGGTAGGATGAGGGAGGAAAAAAGAAAAAAAGAGAAAAAAGTTGGTTAGTATGTATTCTTTGGGGCCAAATCCCAAAATGACTCTCCACTCTGATTAGCCAAAAGAAACACACATGTAAATTTTTATATCTTCCCACATACATACACAGCAAACCAAAGGTTTTTGTCATTTAAATGTAAATCATCTGCACAACCAACAGCAACATTGCCTGATGAAGAGAATCTATCTTGAAACATAGAAATTTCCGTGTCACAATGTACAGTTAATTCATAACTATAATTCGGGTGGGTTTCAATCCTGGGTTAAAAAGCAATCGACGTCTAATTGTACTGATGAGCTGTGATACAGCGAAACAGATCTGTCTGTGGATGACAATATATATATATATATATATATATATAATTAGTTAGTTTTCAAATAAATTATATATATATATATATATATGTGTATATATATGTATGCATATACATATATATATATATATATATATATACATATACATATATACATATACATATATATATACATATACATATATATATACATATACATATATATATACATATATATATACATATACATATATATAATATACATATACATATATATACATATACATATACATATATATATACATATACATATACAAATATATATATATACATATACATATATACATATATACATATATATACATATATATATATATATATATATATATATATATATATATTTGTTTGGACATTATTTTTAATTGATACTTGTATTTGAATAGATATTCTGTTTTTAATTAAACAGTATATTAACATATTTAAGCTGGAAGTTTGGGGGACCCAGTGAGGATTGAATTCCTTATTCAATCATAATTGATCTTGTGGGACAAGCTTGCCTAACATTACACCATGTCAAAGAGCCCTCACAACTCAGTAAACATAGTTGCTTTATTGCTCAAGGCCAAGAGCATGGAGTACTTAGTGAGGATTGAATTCACTATTCAGTCATAATTGATCTTGCTAGACAGGCTTGTCAAGATGCCCCTGTATATTCAAATTACACATGTAGATTGCATTCTCAATCTATTCATTATATTGTTAGCAAAAAAACCTTTAACATCCAAGTTTTTGTTTTCTTTTGGGGAATTAAAATATTTTTTTTTATGTTAAATAAAAAAAATGAGTTAATTGAATTGCATAATAGAAATAACAGCTAAAAAATAATGGCAATATTAGCTGTTTCCTTATAATGAAATGTTTGCCATTCACTAACTAGCAGCCAGGACTATTTTCAGTTGAATTTATAAAATATTTCTCTTAAAACAATTTTCTCAAGTCCAGTAGCTGTTATCTCACTTTCCAGTATTGATGATGCTTTCCTTTTTAACCTTTTATTTAAAGTCGGGTGGAATGTTAACATCTTGATAATGTCTTTATTTTACCTTTGAGTTATATATGTTATCCATTTTAGCTGTTGCTGCTGTTGGAAGTCCTCAAATAATTTTCTTTCATATAAAATAGTTTATTCTTTTCTCTCATTCCCAGGCTCAGATAATCTTTTTGAAAACATACTTTTCAAAAGAACTTACCAGTCTGTGTCTTTCATTTTAGTCTAAGAGACCATTATATGTACAAATTATTTCAAGTTACAAAGATGCAATTATTTTAAATGTATGAGTAAAAGTTATCTTTGGGCTGTAATTATAATACAGGCTACCTTGCATAGATGTTAATAATACCTCATTGCACTGGTACTGAACCAAAGTGAATTATTTTTCTTCTATCAATGGAAGTTTCTCTCTTCCTAATTGATATAAGTGATTGGACGTCTAGATCCTGCAAACAAATGTCTCACTGATGATAACAAAGGCTTAATCGTCTTTTATGCATTTCTACTCAGCTAATGCAGTCTTTATATTGTTTAGTTTTAACTCATATAAAAGCCTTGCTAACTAGTCTATTAGCCAATGATTCCTAAGTGGAATTGGTGTCCATAATGATAAGCAGTTTTTGTATGGGCAAATTGCATACTTGGCTTTGATCCAATGTTGACATATATTAGTGGAAAGAAGCTAGTCTCCCCAAATTGTTATCAGCATGATCAGCAGCCTGATGACTGGGTGTGGTCATAATGTTGTCATAAGATCACTATACAGCTGCGTACCTAACGATTTCCCTCCACATATATGGGTTGAAAGCTGGAGAGGTATTTATTCATACAGATGTTTCTGGGAAGTGTTCTAACAGAAGACAGAAAGTGTGACACAGAGATCCGAAGGTGAGTTGGCATTGCAAAGGAAGCATTCCAGAAGTTGAGTAATGTTTTAAGAAACCGGACAATTTCGCTAGAAACAAAGAAGGGAGTACTTGATTGCTATGTGATGTCAATTCTCCAATATGGCAGTGAATGCTGGACAATATCATCAAAGATAAAAGAGATACATGAAGCAACTGAAATGTGGTTCTACAGAAGGATGCTGTGGATATAATGGGTCGAGCATGTGAGCAATGATGAGGTTTTGGAAATGATGTAAATAAAAAGTAAATTAATACTGAGCATCAGGAAGAGACAGCTGAAGTTCCTGGGACATGCAATGAGGAAGGTGGGCTTGGAGAATCTGATACTAACAGGCCAGATAGAGGAGAAAAGAGACAGGGGAAAGTAGGGGATAACATATTTGAAGGATCTAATCAGGTGGATGATGGGGTGAGGATTGCCTGGTGTAACAGGAGAAGGCATGCTAAGAGCCACCAGGGATAGAGAGATGTGGAAAGCCATGATTGCCTATGTCCTGAAGGAGTTTTGAGAATTTTGGAAAGTGGAACAGGTCAAGAAATTTGCGGCACCACTAAAGTTAAAAAAGAGTGTCTTAATCAACTTTGTGTTTATATTTTCCCATTGTCTGCTATGTTTAATATAAATACATAAAGTATATGAAAAAATAGTATGACATCATGATTGAGAATCCTTTTTTACCAAGCTATCAATCCTATGACAGGGTGTGGTCATAGGGTTGCTGTGCAGCTGTACCAATGTCTACATCTCTGTGAAAGATCATCCAGTCCACTCCCTGACATTTTCTTCATCTATTTGCTCATTCCTTTGCTGATAATGGAACCTTATAGGATCGTAGGGGAAATATTGTTATTATTTACATTGTTGTCCTGAACCTCATTGTTGTATTCACAATGTTTTATCTGTTTTATGCTCCAACATAAACTGGAATTTTAAACTGAACCATTTATTTTGATCACTGGGGTAGATTGTTCTCGTTCCATGTGTCATACCACTTCTGGATGTCTTAATTATCTCCATTTAACTCAACTGTCTAAGATTTTTCTTTGCCGCTGCTGTTGAACTCACAACTCTTTAGATCAAGTCATTGGATTCAACCAACTTTTACCCACTGGGTTATAAGTCCTTGTGTTTATGAATTTTTAGGACTTATAAACCTAATGTCTCAGTAAATATTTTTTCTTCTGTCCGCTTATTCCTTTCAAAGATGAAGGAAAAACTTAAAGCAACTGAAATGTGGTTCTACAGAAGGATGCTGTGAATATCATGGATTGAGCATGTGGGCAATGATGAGGTTTTAGAAAATATGGAAATGAAAAGGAAATTAATACTGAGACAGCTGAAGTTTTGGGACGTGGGATGAGAAAGGAAAACTTGGAAAATCTGATACTCACAAGTCAGATAGCGGGAAAGAGAGACAGAGGAAAGCAGTGGATAACATATTTGAAGGGCCTGAGCAGGTGGATGGCAGAGCGGGGTTTGGGTTGGGTTACAGGAGAAAGCGTGCTAAGAACTACCAGGGATAGAGAGATGTGGAAAGTCATGATAGCCTATGACCTGAAGGGATTTTGCACATAGAAGAAGAAGAAGAAGTGAAAATATTGTTAGTTCTTATGATGTCTCCATACTGTTTCAACTTCTTCTTTATAGCAGTTATGAGGTCTTCTAATGGTCCTGTTTCTTGTCTGATTGTGTCTTACATTGTATTAGCATCTCATTTCTAATGCTTGGATTCTTTGCTGTGAATGTCCAGTATTTGCAGATGCACAGAATAACTGAGGAGACAACAGTCTGATCTTTGACTTCAAACAGATGTTCTGGTCTTTCTAGATGGCAACTCAGAGGTTCAAAAGATTTACTTAGTGACTCAGGTTTGCTCTACTGATTGCCTGTCAATGTTGTTCATAAAAATCACCAAATAGTTATGTTCATTTCTTGATATGAATGAAATGGGGTGTGATATTGTATACATAAATGTGTCAGTTGAGTGAAATGTTATATATACATGTTAAAAAAGAACATTTTTTTATTAACTGCTCGTTTGTAAGCAGCTGTACTCAGATTTGACTAAATCTTAAAGAACTTCTCTACTGACATCAGTCAGTTAAGTGCCATACATGATACACGCTTTGAGCAATCATGTCTCGAAAGAGACATGACAGAGTGGGCAGAAGATTATCCCACAGTAGGTTGCCATTGCTTTCTGCAGTAGACTGGTTGCCGACCAAGGCTATAGAACCCAAACTATTCTATTATTTAACCCATTACTGGAGGGGAGAGATGGATTAATACTTTTCCCAAGGATATTTGTGTGCAAGTGAATGCATGGAATTCAAGTGGAATTTGAACTCAGCTTCCCAATTTGTGGAGCACTCTTCTAGCTTCTTCCATCTCTGTTTCAAAAATTTAAATGCAACATCAGTTGCCATTGTCTCATTATTTTACTATTAAAATAGCTAGACATGACAGCTAGTTCTGTTTTAATAATTTCTTTTCTCACACTTCTCACATGTGGAGCACTCTTCTAGCTTCTTCCATCTTGGGTTCAAAAGCTTAAATGCAACATCAATCGCCATCTTCTGTCTTCTGAAATCCGGTTATTTTATTGCCCTTTCCCCTCATTAACACTTTCTCATATTTTCTCACTCTCAGCAACCAATAGTGGCTTTATTCTTATTTATAAATAAAACCAACACAATTATTGGTTAAAATCCTAAACTACTTTAAAAATTGAAGTGAAATGAAATGATATATTTATTTGATTTGAATTGTGCAGACATTGTGAAAGTTACATGGTTCATACTAGATTTATTTTTTTACAAAAATGTTAGACCGCTTATCTGTGAGGGAAGTGATTTGGGTTGAAGTTTCTTTCCAAGTTAATTTATCTCACACAACAATCTTGTTTTCTAATCTGTTGAGTTGAAACAAGAGTTTGTTGTGTTTTTTGATTTGAGCACATAATTTTCTTTTAAAAAAATGACTTAATTTTATGATGTATCTTCATATTTTGGAAAGTGAAATTTTAATATTTCTTTCTATATGTTTCATATGTGAATTGTTAATTTTAAATGTTTCTTTTTATTCTAAATATAGAAATGGAGGAAAATAAGATGTATTCTCAGTCAGTCAGTTTATGTGCCATATGTGATACATGCTTGGGCGATCATGTCTCAAAAGAGACATGACTGACTGGGCAGAAGATTATCCCGCTGTAGGTTGCCATTGTTTTCTGCGGTAGACTGGTTGCCGACCAAGGCTATAGAACCCAATCTGTCCTGCTATTTAACCCATAACTGGAAGGAAGAGTTTTTATTTCTGTAAAGGCAGAAAACACTGTACAAACAGCAAAATGATATGTGTCATTTATAGAGAAGGTATCATAACTGAGAGTACAGTCCATAAGAGTTGTGCTAGTTTCAGATATAGGGATTTAAATATGGAAGACTGAGAACATTTCTGCAAAGCTTTCATCAAGTCAAAATGCAGTTAAAAAATAATTCAGTTCACAGGTTACAGGACACTGCAGAGATACTCCACATCTCATATGGGCAGTGTAAGGCATTTGAAAACACTTTCATATATGTGCATCACTATGATGTTTGGTTGCCTCAAATTTAACAGATTTTCATTAGTCTAGTGATTCTCTACTCAAACACAATAAAAATGACCCATTTTTGAAAAGAAATATGATAGGTGATGAAAAATATAAAGATATCTAAATATTTTCTGTCAGAATTTCTGGTATTAGTTGTTATCATTATTTACATTCAGATTAATATCCTCATCTTTGTTATTATCACCTTATTGCTTTCTGATGGAATTTCTAGGATGAAGAGTTTTCATTATTTACATTCAAACTAATATCCCCATCTTTGTTGTGATTATTGATATAAATTAAATAAAAAGTTCAAAGTTCTCTGAAGGTTATAAAGATTGGCAGTTTGAAGAGTAGAGGTCATATAAATGTTGACCACCTTGTCAGGATGATAAAGGGGTTTGTGTAGGATCAGCAACCCTACCTGTAAAAAATAACAAGTTACAGAAGCATCATTGACACCAAACCAAGATATTCACCTGAGTGTTGTGCTGGCAAGAAGTTGTCAATAGCCTGTTTCACTGGGAGTAATGGACTTAAGAAAAAGACGATAAGGAATTGAACATAGAATAGGCTGTATTAGAGGTAGATTTACTTAAAACCAATGCAATAACCGGAAAACTTGAGTAATGTTCTTGAATAGTCTTAGTAGATGAAGACTTTTATATGGATGTCATGCATATAAATAAATTCTCAGTGTTATAGAACTTTTTTATGATCAGTGGTTAAAAATGGCTTTCAATGAGTGAAGGCTTGGGTCTTGGTGGAAACATCTCTTCTTTGAACCCTGTGTGCAATAAAATCACAAACAAAGAATTGTATTGAATAACAGAAGTGATATCACTTGAACACTTTCAACAGAAAAAAAAAATTAAATTTGACAGCACGTTAACTCAAAGAGAAATTATGGCATCATGAAGATTTTGAAATTCCATACTACTTCAAATAAAAGGTTAGGAGGGAAACTGGTGTCAATATTTGAAGGAGTGATAACAGCTACTGGACTTGAGAAACTTATCTTTCCAAAAAAACTGTTCTAAGAGAAATATATTACCTTCTCAGCAAAGTTACTTTAAATGCAAACATAAAATGACCAATTCAAAACAACTGTGAGAAGAACACATGTCATCTAAATAAATAATAAAAATTAATCACTGCTGTGTCATTATTTTGCTTTGTAGTTAAAATATTTCTCATGGCAGTAAAAGCTGCTCAGCCAATAAAAACCAAATATTTCCTTATAAGGAAACAGCTAATGTTACCATTACTATAGTTCAGTTTTTAGTTCTTTAGTTCAGTTTTTAGTTCTGTAGAGAAGTGGATGTGCATTGCGGTGCATTGGATATCGGCTCGGAACGAGAAATCGGACAGCCGAGTTCGAATTCCAGTTGAATTCATTGCATTCACTTACGTGCAAATACCCTTGGGAAAGGTATTGATCTGTCTCTTCCTTCCAGTTATGGGTTAAATAACAGGACAGATTGGGTTTTATAGCCTTGGAAGGCAACCAGTCTACTGCAGAAAGCAATGGCAACCTACTGCAGATAATCTTCTGTCCAGTCAGTCATGTCTCTTTCGAGACATGATCACCCAAAACGTGTATCACGTATGGCACTTAACTGACTGACTGTAGAAAATGAAGTATCTCTATAGGTATTAAAAAAATTAGAATGCGTTAATATTTATGGTAATATTAGTAGCATAGTCACAGTACACGAGTAGGGCAAACTTAATAAGTAATATTCAGAAAAAAGCAATCAATACTTGACAGCTTCTAAAGCAATAACCTTTGATGGACAAATGTAGTATAAATAAATACAACAAAAAGAGGAAACAACAATGAAAGCAACAACAAAAACAAAACAAGCATTTCATTTAACTTGATCTGATACAGTACAGAGCAAATTATCTTGATTGTCTGAATTTCTTCTCTGAAGGATAATATCAACAACAGATAGTGAATGAAGCAGGTTGATGCATTATCTTTCCTCATCAATAAACAAAAATGTCTCACAGGAGATGGCTGAACAGTTGCCTAGGTTATCTGCACAATTGCTAATGGTGCGTGCAGTCAGTGATGCACAAGAACACACAGACAGCATTGTCCATTATGGCATGACATCATGATGCAAGATGACTGTCCTCAGTTAGTAGCAAACAATGCAAAATCTATGTATGTATAATGAAGAAAAATGTATACAAATGTAAAAAAAAAAACAACATTTTCGTTTTATCTACCAGCCAAGAGGTCATGCATGGATGAGAATGAAAAAGATGTTTTCGGAATATTTTCCCCAATCTGGATGAAATTTAGGACAAGATGCCTAAAAATAAATATTGCTAAATCTACATTTCATTCTGAATAGGTTAACAGTCTTGCTGGTTTGGATGAAGGTAATGAATGAATATTACTGTTTCTTTATAAGGAAACATTAAGTATTAATTGAGTGAACAGTTAATATTACTATAAGTTGAAATTTATAAAATCTTTCTCTTAAAACATTTTTTTAGGAAATTGTTTCTCAAGTCCATTAAGTGTTATTGCAGTTTCTAGTAATGATGGGATTTTCCTTCCTAACTTTTTGTCTAAAGTAGTGTGGAAAGTTAACATTTTGATGTCATTATTTTCTCTTCAAGTCACATGTCCAATCCATTTTAGTTGTTGCTACTGCTGAAAGATTTCAGGTGATGCAGTTTCTATTATTTGGCAAAGTTCTTTTAGATTCTGTAGCATCAGTTTATAACATTCTCAAAAAAACAATTCCCTTCAAAACCTACAGAGTTCATTTACTTGAATCTATTTTTAGTCATTGATCTTAATTAATAGTATATTCATTTTTTTTAATCATTTCAAACCCAATCAAGGCAGTAAGGCTACTAAGACACAAGGGCTTACTGAGTGTGAAAGAAAAAGAAAAAAGAAGAAAATTATTAAGGAGCAAGAAAAATTGAAGATTAGTCAAGAAGATAGTAGATAATGATTGACAGTGCATTTAAATTTTTGAAGATCAAAGTTGGCTGGAAAACATTAAGATAGAAGAGAGTTCCACATGTGAGAAATGGGAGAAAAGAAAATGTTAGCATTGAAATTATGGTTACATTTACCCAGTTCAACTGTGAACTGATGAGACCTTGCTACCAATCTAGTCAGTCAGTTAAGTGCCATACGTGATACACGCTTGGGCGATCATGTCTCGAAAGAGACATGACTGACTGGGCAGAAGATTATCCCGCAGTAGGTTGCCATTGCTTTCTGCGGTAGACTGGTTGCCGACCAAGGCTATAGAACCCAATCCATCCTGCTATTTAACCCATAACTGGAAGGAAGAGACGGATTAATACCTTTGCCAAGGGTATTTGCGCGTAAGTGAATACAATGGATTCAACTGGAATTCGAACACGGCTCGTTCCGAGCCGATATCCACTGTACCACAAGGTACCAAAATAAAGAATTCATCTGGACAATTATCATGAAAGTATTTATATATAAAAGACATAATGAAACTACATTATGGTGATGTTAACGTGACTGAAGCCAAGATGCAATGTCAAGATGAATAATATAGCTGATTCTTCATGGGCAAATGGTAGAATTATAAAGAGGTAAAATTTTAAAATGAGAACTCTCTTGTCATTTTTAATCAAGTCATTATACTCATGAAATTATGAAAGTATTGTTTTTCATTTTATCTACTAGGTTATAGTTTAATTTAATTATATTCTCCCTAAATTCAAAAATACCTCTTAAAACTACTTTTAATTAGACTGTGCCATTAATTTTAATCATCATTCTATGAAATAAAATTTTCTCAGAGCTGAAAAAATCAACTGGATGATGAAACTTTTCCCTATTGTTCACGTTAAATTCAGAAACAAATTATCTTTTGTTAAATTTTTGCATTTGTTTTCTCACTTATTCTATTCTATATTTTATTACAAGATACAGTAATAAGTTATAACATATTTGTTAGGTTCTTGCTACATTTAGATTTTCATAGGTGACTTTTAACTATATATCATTTTTGCATAATTTTTTTTAATCATGTCACACCAAGAAAAGTGTGACTGCCACTAGTGCACACGGTTTTACAGTGAGAGAATAAACTGCATACAGAGGGTATTGAAGAAATTATAAAAGACAAACAAGCTTCAAGATGATAGAAAATGGTAAGTAAATTTTTGGAGATTGTAGCTATCAGGGAAGCAAGTAAACAAAATGGAGTTAGACAGGTGGAAATTGAGAGAAAAGAAACTGTTTGAGTAGAAATAGAAGTTACATTTAAATATTTCAATGGTAAAATGGTGGGTAGAAGTAGCGGTTACATTTAACTATTCAATGGTAAAATGGTGGGACCTAGATGTTAAATCTAGTAGCACATTTGAATTCATGTAGTTGGAGCTCCAGGTAAAAAGCTTGTCAAAGTAGTTGCCCAGAAAATATTTGTAGGGAAAGAAAGCCATGTCATGTGATAAAGTGACTGAAGTTGAGATGTCAAACAGTTGACTTCTGTTAGTGTTAAAGTAATAAATGTAGTTTTTGTTTCTTGTGATCTGAAGGCAAATTGGCATGGCAAAGGACGCATTCCAGAAGCTGAGTAAAGTACTAACACAGGAAAATATCACTTGAAACAAAGAAAAGAGTGCTGGATTGCTATGTGATGTCATTTCTTCAATACGGCAGTGAATGCTGGACAATATCATTGAAAATGAGGAAAAAACTTGAAACAGTGGAAATGTGGTTCTACAGAAGGATGCTGCGGATATCATGGACTGAGCACACAAGCAACGATGAGGTGTTGGAAAGAATGGCAACAAAAAGGAAATTAATAGTGAGCATCAGGAAGAGACAACTGAAGTTCCTGGGACATGCAATGAGGAAGGAGAGCCTGGAGAACCTGATACTGTCCGGCCAGGTAGAAGGAAAAAGAGACAGAAGAAGGCAGCGGATAACATATTTGCAGGGCCTGATCAGGCGGATGACGGAACGGGGTTTGCTAGGTGTAACAGGAACAAACATACTAAGAGCCACAAGGGATAGTGAGACATGGAGAACCATGATCACCTACGTCCTGAAGGGACAGGGCACATAGAAGAAGAAGAAGAAGACTCGCAAATTTAAAAGTAAGAAAAGTTTTTTCTTAGACATTAAAAACAAATATACAAATACACTTGACATAAAATATATGTAGAAATGTAAGAAAATCTTGTGGATTATTGCACGTTTATGTTACATGTATTTACTTATGGCAGAATAATTGTAGCTTAGATGATTAGCCAATGTAATTCACACAGATGAGTCCAGAATATTGTGACAGATGTTCTACTAGAAAGGAGATCAAGACAATCATACATGGGATTACTGAAGAAAGTACAATGTAAAGTTCAAACTGAGATGAGATGAGCTTTAGTTCCATGAACTAATCTTCATTTCTACTGACCTACGTAGTATAAACTATATCTCAACATAGCACACGACTTTTAAGCTGAATGATGTACAAAGTTTCAAGGAAAGCTATGAGAGACAAAGGTAAAGTGTCCACTCCTGGCTAAGCAGGTGTTAGTCCTGCCTCATTGCAATAATATCTACACACACACACACACACACACACACACACACACACACACACACACACACACACACACACATTTATATATATTCACTCTCTGTCTGAGGGGAAAGGCAGAGTCAAATACAGCTTAGCACCAGTAGCATTGTAGGAGTTGCCAAAACGGGTTGACCTTCTCCTGCTTATAAGTTTTGATTTCAGTGTTTTTCCTTCTCTTAGAGTAGTTTCTACACAAGGCTATATAACTCAGTTTACTCTACTATTTACCCATAGTTGGGGAAAAAGAGATGGATTCATACTTTTCTCAAGGTTATTAGCATGTAATGAACTTGGATGGAATTTGAAATCAATCAGAGCCACAATCCATTAATGCACAGTGTCTCCAAATACACACACACACACACACACACACACACACACACACACACACACACACATATATGTGTGTGTGTGTGGTGTGTGTGGTGTGTGTGTGTGTAAAATAATAATAATAATAACACAAATAATAATAACACAAATCAGCAATGCCGAACAAAACATAAATTTGCTAGAATTTAACGAATTTAAATGTGAACAAATTTTTGCAAAGGAATTGCACATTAAAAATCTAGAATCACAACAGTTTTTTTAAATTTTTTTTATAAGCGTTTCACCCCGAGCAAGGCATGTCACTGCCACTACAGCGCAGGGGGCTACGTCGAGTGGAGAAAGGCTGATTAAATATAGGAAATGACAGAGGGTGGGTGATAGGCGGGTAAGGATACCGAGAATGAGGGTTGGGCAGACGAGAGTGTTCTGAGAATAGTTGGGAGTTAGTGTGATAGGAGGTGTCTATTGACCCTACATTTAAACACCTGAAGATTGTAACTGTCGGGAAAGCAGACCTGCGGAAGGAATTTCCACAGGCGGGAAGCGCGAGAAAAGAAGCTGTTGGAGTAGGATTTACGGTTACATCTTATTTGTTTAACTGTAAAAGGGTGGGACCTAGTTGATAATCTAGTATCTCGTGTAAATTCGTGCTTGGGCGGCACCAGTGATCTAAGCTCATCGGAGAAGAAGCTATGAAAGTACTTGTAGAAGAGGCACAGGGAAGCCACATCACGCCGGTGAGAGAGCGGCTGCAGCCGGTCTGCCAAGTCAGTATCAACCACGTTACAGATCCTCCTTTGTATTTTGTCAAGAAGCCCAAGGAGAGCAGCAGGGGCACCCGACCAGATATGGCAGCAATATTCAATACACGGGCGGATGGTAGATTTGTATATGTGCAGAATAGATTCAGGTGGGAAAAACTTCCGGGCCCTGCATAGGGAGCCGACTTTCATAGCAGCAGATTTAGCAATGGATTCAATATAGTCATTCCCTTTGAGGTCCGCCGAGAGTGTAAGGCCAAGGAGGCGTAGTATTTTACTCTCTGGGAGGCTAGCCTGTCCCAGTTAACGAATGAACTGACTCTTGTGAGCAGTTTATAGGAAAAACTTGAAGTCGGACACGAAGATGAGTCTTTTGAACTTCCCTGATCTGTTAACTACACACACACACACACACACACACACACACACACACATATATATATATATATATATATAATCAGCAGCAGATAGATCTGTTTCGCTGTATCATAGCTCATCATTACGGTTAGACTCTGATTGCTTTTAACCCAAGATTGAAACCGGACCGAATTGGCGTCAGTCGGCGATTCTACCTCTGAGCTATGGGCGCTCAGTAGAAGGAGGCAGACTTTTTAGCGTGTATATTATCATTATTCACGCCCAATAGCTGAGAATGTTTCATTGTATAATATAGACATATTATGTTTATTTATTTTTATAATAATCCTTTCTCGTTCTCTAATCAGTTTCTTAATGCTAAGAAGAAATTCATCAAGGAATACGCCATACTTTTTCATGCCCAAGTACTTTCGATATCTTCCGAGATTATCGTTAGGGGTGAATTACAAAGACAAACTATGATCCTTGTGGTGGCGCTATATATATATACTAGCAGTATAGCCCGGTGTTGCTCGGGTGTAATGAAAGCTTTGAAACTAATCCATAGTCCTGAAGCTCAGACTCAGCCTAAAGAATATTTATGTGAAGTTTGGTGAGAATCGGATAAAAATTGTGGATTTGTATAAAGGACATACAAACAGATAAACAGACACACGCACACACAAACATCTTGCCTTATTTATATATATATATTATCGATTTTCTGCACTATTGTAAGAACTGCAACCTTGAAACTTCTGAATATCGTTTCTTATGTCTTTGCCTATGAGTGTATCAAATTTGATTAAAATCGGACCACTCCTTCTATAACCTGATTTTTCCGATTATCGATTATCGATATTTATCGGGGGTACCTCGACACAAAACCTAGCTAAGAACACTCGCAGACGCTTATAGTACAACTGTGTAAATTTTCAAGAAAATAGGTTGAGCCGTTTCGGAGTCTATAGGTAACGCATACACACACACACACACACACACACACACACACACACACACAGAAACACACACACACAGACAAAGTTCCATTTATAAATAAGTTTAGATACATATATATATCAGATGGTGATATATATACGTATGTTGCCTAGAAATTCTAATATCTTTTTCTTGTTTTTGTCTTCATTCATTTACTTACACGAACTCAACTGATGACGCAATTGATAAATTATCACTTTATTTTCTTTGATCCATCTAAATAACTTTCGACATGAGATGAAATGAATTGAACCTTGGTACAAAATAATCTATACTAATTACTCTGCATTCAGATCATATTCAGTCTGGCCTTTTATGATTTTAATTAAGGAATCTAAGCAGTTGATACGCTATACCATGCTTTGATGTTCGTTTTAAGTAATCTTATTCAATGAATTTTAACAAATTAATTTGCCTTTCTTTGCTGAACAAACTATTGATAATGTTCTAGTTTCGATCGTTTTCTTTTCTACTTTCGTCAATTCACAATGATTTCTTTTTAAACTGACTTTGGTTTTACAATAAGTTCCATTTGCAAAGAACAAAATATTTTTTTTTCATACAATTCCATTCACGTAACCATAATCTTTAAAAATGTATTTTATCTATCTCCTTGTCTGAATTCAAATTGTAGAAATGGATTTTCAAAGAGCACATATATATTGTAATTAGCCAGTGATTGTTTTACCAAACATGTCTTAGAGTGTAAACATTTTGTGTCTATTAAGGTTGTCCATCTTCCTCTCGAAATTGCAAATGATCATTCACAAAGACGACAGTTGTTCATGGAGGAAATATACAAAAACCTATATTGATTATACACTAGTTTCAAATCTTATCCTTTTGAGTTAAGTTTAAAGAAAGCCTTGCGTTCATTACCATTCACAGACGTATGTAAAAATCATCTCTGCCTTCTCACGATATGAATATTCTGTCATTGTTAAAGAGAACACTTCTCCGCAAACTCACTACTGCATAAATTAAAGGTTGAAGAATGACTAGCCACAAATGTACAGGAATGACAAATGTAACCTAGTCCAGATGATAGCGCAGCACCATGTACTGTATAGTTTATTTAAATTTATCAACTCAAAAACAAAGGAGTTGTGGATGTATGTTTTGTATGGACATTTATTATTGTTTTGGTGTCAGCAACTAGCCCCAAATTTTCTAAAATAAATTATTTTTTCATACACCATATATATATATATATTCACCATTAATTTGTTTCCAGAACCAAAAAAAAAAAGAAAGAAGAACAATACTAAATGAAAGATTAGAAGTAATGTCTAGATGTAATCACACCTATAAATACATCTTAGGATTATACAAACCTGGATGAAAGTTTTTTTAAGATCTTTAAGTAACTCTTCCATAATTTTTAAAATTTTCGGTTGTTTAAAAATTACAGTCGCGCGTTTGTAAAAATCCTTGTTGCGCGTTCGAAAAACGTTGGAAAATTAGTTATTATAAATCGCTTGACGATACTGAAAGGTTGCGATAATAACTCATTTCTAAATGAAAACTATTCAAAAGCTCTACAATGTAAATGTATTGAGCACTTTTTAATACAACTGGGTATTGGTCTAATTTTATTATGACCAAAAACTAATATATATACTCACAACACACACATGTGTGTTGGGGAGATTACATACCCCTCCTTTGTCTGTTAGTACGCAGCTAAATGGCACTGCTGAGAGGACTATAAACTAAAGCTTCAAAACTCTCTCTCTTTTTTTGTTCTCTGTGAAATTTATTTCCACGTCAGCCGAGTGCTAATTATCAACAAACCCACATGACTAAACTCACTTACAATTGAGTGCATTACCCCACTTTGTCAGCAAAGACGCTGCTAGAAGATACTGTTCAGAACTAAAAAGTAAAGCAAACATGTATGTAATTAGCAATAGTGAGTGTGCCAAGTGGTTAGGTTGTAGTTAAGCAGTCGGTTGCTCAGATAAAGAAATTTCTCCAGAGAGGACGGAACGTTATGTTAACGTTACTCTATCTCAGCGCAAAAAAATGTGAAAGGGAGAGTTTATGTACTTCTTTGTATAGTTCTGAGCAGCGTCTATTAGCAGTGTCCGTGAGGACAAGATGGGATAAACCTCATATGTATGTATATATATATATATATATATATATATATATATATATATATATATATATTCAACTATTTTAGTGTAAGTAAAAAACGTAAAAAATTGTTAGAAACAAGGAACAGAGCTGTTATGTAATATCAGTCTTTCTATATGGCAGTGAAAGCAGTAAAATCTACTCACAGATAAATAAGATTTAAGCAACAGAAATATGGTCCTACAGAAAGATGATGAGAATACCATGGACTGAACGGGAGAGTGATGACTACGTTTAAAAAAAAATGGAAGCAAAAAGGATACTTAACATTAGGAAGAGACAGTTGACATTTCTAGGTCGCATAATGAAGATAGAAGGCTCAGAAAATTTGCTACGGCACATATAGAAGGCAAGAGGGAGTGAAGCAAATAGGTCATGGCATACAGTGCTTGAGTAAATGGATGGCAAACTAAGGTTTAGGAGAGACAAAAATTATTAATGTATTGTTAGTTGATTTTTAACTTACTAGTGAGCAGCCAAAGATAAGATCCATCACATAAAAAATATAATAAGAAATACAACGAGACCTCCAACTTTAATGACCACAAAAGAATACACGAATGCTGACCTCCATTTTAACCAATTGGATAGTCAGTTTAAACTCAACTGCCGACAACTCAACATTACTACAAGAAAACAAAAACAAAAAAAAAACAAACAAAAAAAACCAAAACAAACAACCCCCCCCCCCACCAAAAAAAAAAACCCTCTACAGCCGAGATAGCGGAAACACACATACATATATTTTGAAAAACGATATATACATTTTTATATATCCAGAACAGTTTTGGAAGAAATATATGTTGTAGGATCTCCCCTTTGTGTATGATAATGGACTCGGCTGAGTATATATATATACTCCTGCCATATAGAGAAAAGAAGTTGCAGCCGGCATTTGCCTCTGCTACTATGACACTGTCAGCCCTCTGCCTTCGGGTAGAGGGCGCTCTCTGCTTCCGAGCAGAGAGCAATAACCCAGTCGTGGTTCCGCCGAAGGGTAGAACCACGACTGGGGAAAAATAGACAGATATTTTTTGGCCCGGCTATATGGCCGGGAATACCCACTATAAAATGACCATGTGTCACATCCAGCCTACGTGGGAAGGCTAGTAAATACAGTTGCAGCCGGCATTTGCCGCTGTTACTATCATACTGCCAGATCTCTGTCTTCGGGTAGAGGGCGTTCTCTGCTTCCGAGCAGAGAGCAATAACCCAGTCGTGGTTCCGCCGAAGGGTAGAATCACGACTCGGTAATAATAGACAGACATTTTTTGGCCCGGCTATATGGCCGGGAAGACCCACTATAAAATAACCTTGTGTCATGTCTAACCTTGCGTGGGAAGGTTCGTGAATACCGTTGCAGTCGGCATTTGCCTCTGCAACTATGACGTTGTCAGCTCTCTGTCTTTGGGTGGAGAGTGCTCTCTGCTTTCGAGCAGAGAGCACTAACCCAGTCCTGGTTCCGCCGAACGCTAGAATCACGACTGGGGAAAGATAGACAGATATTTTTGGCCTGGCTATATGGCCGGGAAGAGCCACATTAAAAAGACCTTGTGTCACATCTCGCCTTTAGTTGGAAGGTGGGTAAATACCGTTGCAGTTGGCATTTGCCTCTGCTACTATTGACACTGTCAGCTCTCTGCCTTTGGGCGGAGAGAGCTCTCTGCTTTCGACGAAGGGTAGAATCACGACTGGGAAAAGATAGACAGATATTTTTGGCCGGGCTCTATGGCTCGGAAGACCAACATTAAAAAGACATTGTGTCACATTTTTCCTTAAGTGGGAAGGTGACTAAATACCGTTGCAGTTGGCAGTGGAGAGTAATCGTAGAGAACGGTGCGAGTTATCGGAGAGTATTCGTAGAGATTCTTTACAGTTATCGGAGAGTTCCGAGAGATACCGAAGTTACTCAGCTAGAATATTATACACGGATATACTATTTCCAACGACTTGACTTCAAGACTTCTATATATTTATTTTTACTAATAGTATTCCTGAATTGACTAACTCGCGTTCCAGCTTGTATATTACGTTCAATATAACCTACTTTTCTATCCCTATAACTGTTTTTGTTGTTTTTTATTTTGTGCGGCTCCTCACCAGGAATCCACAACAATTCGTAATTATTTGTCTATAATTATGATAAATCAGGTATTTTGTACTTATTTACACTATTTTCATTGTTTGGACTGTTGTCCTCATGTTTGTTGCCATATTCACAATGTTTCAGTTGTTGCACGCTTCGACCTTCTTCAGGTGATTGGAATTTCGAATTGAATCCTTTATTTCACTCACTGGAATAAATTGTAGCCAGGTTTTGTACTCAAAACTCTTTTGGATTAAGTTCCTGGATCCAGTCATGGTTTTTATACCTTTGGTCTATGTGAGTTCTCAAGGACAAAAGTAGATAAAAGTGGATGGAAGCTATAGCAGAGGTGAACTTAGAGAGTAGAGTTAAAGGCAGATAACTTTTACTGAGGCATCTGTAAGAGGTCTGACGCATAGAACTTTACCCTGGTGGGCGGAATAAATGGTTCAGATCGAAATTAAAATCACCTGAATACGGTCGGAGTGTACAACGGCCAAAATGTGAATATGGCAACAAAGATGAGAACAGCAGTTCGAACAATGTAAATATATTTCGACACACGAAAACTTTTTTCAATATACATTTCCCTCTCGTTGGAACAACAATAATTTCTTTCTTTTATATATATATATATATATATATATATATATATATATATATATATATATATATATATTACGGAAAATTCCGGAGATTAACGAAATGGATTAACAACCGACATATTTAATTTATTTGTTTGAACATTATTTTTAATAGATACTCGTACTTGAATAGATATTCTGTTTTTAATTCTAATAAAAGTTTTAGGCACCACGAATTCATCCAAACAAGCTTTGTTAAATGCAACCGGAATAGCCTGTCTTAAATCAGTCAGTTAAGTGCCATACGTGATACACGCTTTGAGCGATCATGTTTCGAAAGAGACATGACTGACTGTCTTTAATATGCGTATAAAATAACTAGAACATGAATAAATATTCGATAATTCCGTTTTAGAGTCACACATTAGATCAGTTTGAACTGATTCAAATTTTATTGCTCTTAAAATGCCAGGATGTAGCCAACAATATATTGTTCAATTATACCGACAACATAGTTTGAGACGGTTGACAGCATATTTTGAGGTGTGAAACCGACGATCTCTACGCAGTTGCTATGAGTGGTGAAACCGACAGTCACGATTTTCCCTATGTCCACACACACACACACACACACACAATGTATATATATAGGCCCTGAAACGGTGCACATTCTCTTCTGATGACCCCAAATTAATTAAAATGTAATTTCGAGAGAAAGACAGTCAAAAGAAATGTAAAATCAATGAAATCATATGCTGTAGAGAAGCTCGTTGTCAGTGTCATTGGCATGAAGAGCATTATCCAACCAGCTCGCTTTCAGGTGAGCTTTAATTACTTTTCCAATCATTTCTTTCTCTCTATCTCTTTTTCCCTCGCCCCCTCTCCTTCTCTTTCTATATATATATGTGTGTGTGTGTGTGTGTTAGGGTTCTTTTTAGGTTATTTTTTATGAAATAAAAAGAACCGAGAAGGTGTTTACCCGCTCATACAAAACTGTAAACCTGACACAGTCACAATTTATGGGAAGACTCACACGCATACATGCGGGTTTTGGCAAACATTTTCAATTTCCCCCGGCAATTCCCTTTTTCAGATGTCTTAGACAGGGAATGGCCCTGACCATTTTTTAATACAATGAGGAATGGTCAACATGAGGGAATAATTTCCTGTAAATGGACATTGGTTAATCTCAGCCTCGTGGTCAATATTTCGTGAAATGATTATAAACCAACCGATATGCTAGTTATTTGCTAAAGTTTCTGTTGCATCTTCGTACAATTCTATCCGAACATATATGAACAGATGCATTTCAAACAGTGGCTTATGTTATCTCTTAAATGTTCTACTTGCAAAGTGCAACAGTTTTTTTCATGTTTCATTGAACTGACAAATCTCTTTATTACACACGTCTAGAGCCATGTGCCAAATTTAATCTGAAAGCTATTGTTTTATTTTCTAATTTTAAACTGAGGTTGATATTGAAAGAATCAGTTTCCCTCTTAAATTATTTTTCTCTAATACATGGAATTTATTGATTAAAAAGCTTCTCATTTCACTTTTTAATTAGATAATAAACATTTCCTTTATGTACAAATTAATTAATTGGAAAAATCACTAAGATGTTAAATTCTGACATTGCTATCTAGAAAAGAGTAAAAAAAATTAAAGAAAATTTGTAGAAAGAAAATCAATTGATGTTTCTGTAATAATAAATTATCCTTTTTTTTGGAGTCATCACAGACTGAGGAATGAGTCATTTAGCAAATGGTTTGATGTGAAAACTATTTTCTACTAATAACGGATGCAGGTGAATGTCTATCAGAAGTTCTTTAATTAAACCAAATTGTTATGAAGATTCAAAAGTATTGGGCATCCATTTTCAGAGAAAGTATGGTGATTTTCTAAGCTCATCTTAGATGTGGCACGGGTGAAAAGTAATGGCGATAACAGCCATATATCTCCACATGTAATAGGTTCAGGTACCTAGATTATGTCCCCTAGAAGGACCTCTCCGGACCTTAGGTTAGGAAGCTGGACACCCAAAGAAAAGAACCGCTAGTTTGCTGTAGACCTGGTAGATTTTAGTCTGAATGATGTGTCCACCAAAATATCTAATGCAGTAGTTTCATAAACATTAAAACGCGGCAACAAGATATTTATAAATCAATAACACACTGTGCTGTTTCTTATTTTATTTTCCAAACTCAACACACACACACACACACACACACACACACACACACACACACACACACACACACACAATAAAATTAATTGACACCACGTGTATCTCTAAAAATACAATTGCGCGAGAATTCACCCCTTACCATACCCTTTGGGGTCAAAACAAGGACGGTGCACCCAAAAGCTAGGACGTAGTGGAAAGCACACTACGTGGTCAAAAATATGAATTTTCGACCAATCAGGGCTCGACATAAACACACTTTTTGATCTCCCTGAGCCTCACCAACAAGATAAAAGGAAAGTAGAAACTTTCAACGCCAGAGGGAAGAGCAGCCAGCTCGAAACACACGGAGAGGCACGGACAGCTTGGAGCACACACACACACAGAATTCAGCAGTTCACACAACAGGCAGTATCACGTATCACTGAACATTCTTTCACCCTCACTTTCTCTCATCTCGCTCGCAACACATCGTCCTTCCTTTCCCTCTCACATTTCTAGTTCCTTTCTTTCTTCCTTTCTTTCTTTCCTTTTTTTCCTTTTTTTTAAAAAAAAAATATTTTTTATACAAAAATATCGTGCGGACGTAGTAATTCCTCATCAATTTCACTCTCTGTAACCTTATGTGGCTTAGTTGCATTGTTGCTTTGCATGGGGTGAATCGATTCATAAACAATACCAAAACAAAAAACTGTCTCGGTTCGACTGTATCAATATGATAAACAGTCCCCCTTTCTAAATCGACAAATATTTTTTTCTATTATAACAAGTGTTGCGGCCTAAAGAAGGTAAATAATGTTAATCTACACAAATTATTTCTCGAAATTCTCACCTGTAAAACTCTCTTCTAATTTCCTTCCTTTCTGTCACCTATATTCTTCAAAAATTTAAATTCAACGTTAACCGCCATTTTCTGTCTTCTTGAACCCTGTTCGTTTATTGTCCTTTCCTCAATCTTACTCATGAAAGTTTTCTCGTCCTAGTAAATTTATCGCCTTGCTCGGGGCAAAATAATTAAAAGACAAAAAAAAACAACAAAAAAAAAAACAAGCTTCATACCCGATTCAAACTGAAATCATCCCATTGTGTGCATGCTGGCTTGACTCCTGCAGAGGTGACATTTCAAGAGCTTGGGTTGAATAGACTGTGTAGTGCTGTTATGAAGGCTAAAGATTCACTTTGGTTAAAACATTATGTAAGAATACAAAAGGTGCTTATCTCCTATTGGTCGATGTAAGTCACATGGTGACATGACAGTCGTCTCGTGAAGTCACTCTAGATAGTGACTCAAGCGCTAGCCACTCAAACGTTCGGCGAACAGCAACCAAAGGAGAAGGTTACTTTCTTCTGCCTAGGCTTTTGACCTAGGCGGGCAGGGCTAAATCTACCTTTCCCTGCAGCTTGCAGGCGCACCTCGTTGGGATATAGATGAATCCTGATTTATTCCACAGTGATATACATAAACTCGGGAAAGCCTTCTAAAGCTATCTTTCACAGCAGCTTGCAAGCGCACCACGCTGGGATTATAGATGAATCCTGCCTTATCCTACGTAAAATAGACGAATCCAATCCCTCTAATTCTGAAATCAGAACAATGGCTTTCCAGACCAAAAGTAATTCCAAACTATATGTAAGAACTTTCTTTTTATTTCTTCCTATATTTTGCTTTGAGTTAGGTATATGTGATATGTATTTCTCCATGTGTGGTCACTTGTATATATGTATAATTCTGTGTATGTCATAGTATATAAGTCTCTCTGAGAACAAGCGTTTTCTCCTTTCCGTCTCACCGTTACACTGTTGACCCGACTTGATATTATTTACCTGATCTACGTAGGAAGGTGTCTATATATCTCTTCACCTGTAAATCTCACTAAGAATTATTCCATTATTATGACTGGTTTTCTTCAAAAATATCCAAGAAACATTGTTATTATCATCATTTTCTTAATTACCAGTCGACAACGATCCCGCAGTGATCACGTGATATTCAATTTATTTTTTTTCTATGTAAAGATGTAAACAGTAAATATATTGACTAAGCGTATTTGGTTGAGTTGTTATTATATATGAGTTACGTTGTTACGTTCAACACTCCTATGTCCAAATGTTTCTGTCTCCAGACAGTTTGCAATCTGTCATAAGGTTAGTCCTCTCTAGTGGATTCTAAGCTAGTTCACTCAACCCACGAAGGAGGGTTGGATAATACTGGTGCCTGCGTGATATCAGTTTTGGAAATTGGACAATTTCTGCCCTCGGCGTATTCGCGTATGCATTACACACGAGAAGCCGAACATGTCACATGTACCACTGAAGGGAGGCAAATATAGTTACTAACTAGGCGTTATAGTCTAATGGCCAAAATGGAAATGTCTTATAACGATTTAAGATGTTTCGGGCTGTCAGAGAGTGAACCCATGGGTTTTGGTGTGAAGATCACGCTTCTTCGAACTTTGTGAACTGGAGCTACAAAAACCATCACCAAATAACAGACACTACTTCTCCTTGAGGACTTTCAACAGTAGCATCAGCTAAAATGGCTACCACGTGTAGATCAAAGAGAAAATGACATTGTAAAAATGCTGACATTCCGCACGACTTGAGACAAAAGGTTAGGAAGGGAACGCCCATCAATACTAAAAAGATCGATGTCAGACATTGGATTTGAGAAACCTATTTTCCTGAGAAATTGTTTTAAGAAAAATATTTTATAAATTTTAATCGACATTGAATTATTTGGTAAATTACTACCTGCAGCGAATTACTGCTAAATATTTCCTTATTGTTGAATTGGGATTGATTTCTCAAAAGAGCTGCTGTTTAAATTCAAGAATAAAATCAACAATTTGTTACAATTGTGAAAAGAAAGCATTTTTTGACAAATAAATGAAAAAATTAACTGCTGCAGTTTTATTATTTTGAATTTTAATTAAAATGTTTAAAATTGAAGTCTGTGTGAAAAATCTTTTGGTGTTTTAACTTCAAAAACCGAATTTAATTTATCTTTCACTGGGATTCATTTTACAGCAGAAACTGATATCTTCGTTATAGTTTTTTTTAGAACCTTTACAAAGACAGTTTTTTCTGATTATAGTAACCAACAATCAAATAACATCTGTCTCAAAAGTTTTCGACTGTGTCCACTTGATAAAAAGAACAATTTCAAGTCACTTAATATCCCTGGGTATAATGATGAGCTACATCCAGAAGTAAGGCCTCTCATCAGGAAATTGGAGGTATTGAAGAGCGTGAAACCACCCCTTAATTGCTGTTGTTTCCAGGTTCCCCCGGATCCGGGTTGGTAGCACATGCTAGGGGGTCCCAGCTATCGGCAAATATTGAATTCCAAAACAAAAATCAACAGTACATTTTTATAGTGAAATTACCAACAGTACATTTTATGATCTAGAAACAATATATCCAAGATCATATCTTTACCGTGAGAGTATAAAATGACGTACAAGCATATGTAACACACCAGTCAATAAATCCAGGGCCTAACTAATAAAACAACAAATTTAAGGCAAAATTCGGCTTTATTCATCATCATAGACTCCTTCTAGGGTGACACATTGATTCCAACGCTTCTCTAACAATTCGATGACTTTTTGTAGAACGATTTATCTTTGGGCTCTAAATACGCTTCAGTTTCCGATATCACTTATTCATTGGAGCCAACTCTTCTTCCCTGGAACATTCTTTTGAGGTCAGTAAACAGCCAGAAGTCGCTGGGAGCCAGATCTGGAGAATAGGGTGGATGCGAAGCAATTCGAAGTGCTATTCATGTAGTTTTGCCATCGTTGCGATCGACTTTGACACGATGCGTTGTCTTGGTGTAAGATCACTTTTTGTCTTCATCATTTGTTGTCGTTTTTTGGCGATTTCTTCCTTCAAACGCACCAATAATGCTAAAAATATTCTCTATTGATAGTTTTTCTTTTCTCAAGGTAACCGATGAACAAAATACCTCACGCATCACAAAATATGGAGACCAAAACCTTGTCTGCAGATGTTTGCATCTTTGGTCGCTTTAGACGGTTTTCGCCTGCTGCTGTCCTCTCAGCTGATTGCCGATTTGACTGCGGAGTGAAGTGGTGGAGCCATATTTTATCTATTGTCACATATTTACGCAAAAACTCGTTCTTGTTGCGTTGAAACCTTTGCAAACAATGCTCTGAATCGTTGACTCGTTGTTTTTGATCGACTGTAAGCAAACGCAGCACCCATTTTGAACACAGCTTTCTCATTGACAAATATTCAAGCTAAATAGTGAATATACTGCCTCCTGATATGTTAAACTCCTCTGCTATCTCACGCAACTTTAATTTACGATCGACCAAAACGAGTTCGTAGATTTCTTGTTGTTTTTCGGGACAACTGTCGATTTTGGGTGACCTGAGCGTTCAGTATCATTTGTGCCTGTACGACCACGTTTAGAATCAACATACCACCTCTTAGCCGTTGTTTTCGACAGAGCAGAGTCCGAATAACACTTATCAAGCCATTGTTTTGCTTGAACAGTATTTTCCCATCAGAAAGCAAGGCTTTATCAACACACGAGATTCCATTGTTTTGAAAATTTGCAACAGTAGCTTCACTTAAATAACTGTAAACTAATAATCCGATTGGACCCAAATTTTCTTTCGTACCATTTGAAGGTTAGTACTTTATAAACATCATACAGATTTTTTCATTAGTGACGCCATCTATATGTCAGGCCCGGGACTTATTGAGTGATGTGTTTGTTGAAAGCATAAAATTGCGTGAGGAGTGTTTAGATTTCGGCATTAACTAAACACTAGAGATCGATATGGCGCTAAAAAAATTCAATCAACAACTTATCGAAAATCCTTCTGAATTCATGATCGAATATTATTCAATAGGAGTAGATGGGTTCGCCTATCGTCTGGTTCACACTCCTCCCCAGTCTTTTGACGTCGACTCTAGTCACTTTCTCACTAACGAGATATGGCTTCACTCTGTCTCTTCTACAAATATTTTCAAGGTTTCTGCTCCGAGGAGCTTAGCTCCGTAATGCTCCCTCTACACGAATTTACTCGATTTATTAAACTGGCGACAAAGTCACACCTTTTTTACAGTTAAAGCAATCAAATGCAGTCGTCACTTCTACACTCACAGGTTCTTTTCTCACACTTCCTGCCTGTGGAACTTCTTTCGGTATACTTGTTTCACTGATAGCTATAATCCCCAAGAGTTTATATGTAACGTCAGTTGCCATCTCTTATCTCCTTAACTCCCATCCTTTCCTAGACACCCTTGTTCTTTTTTACGCTCTACTCTCACGTAACTCTTTTCACACATGTCTCTTATAAATTCTCCGATACCTCCTGTAACCTCTCCTCTTGTGTAGCCTTTCGCCCTCCTCCTATGTAGCCCCCTGTACACATCTACATATGATGAACTCTCCTGTCGATTTCGCTTTTTGGCGTCGAGATCTCATTAGTTTACAGCTGAGCGGGCTAGATGTAACCGTAAATTTCTTTTCTCACACTTTTCGCTAGTAAAACTCGCTTCCGGTTCCATGCTTTCCAGCCGACTTTATTACGCAAAAAATTAAATGCAATGTCAATCGCTATCTATTGTCCTCCTGATTACTTTTTTTCTCTTCCCGCTCATTATTAATTTTTCTGTTTCTAATTCTTCCACACTTTGTAATCTCTTGTGTTTTACTGGTTTTACTTTCTTGCATTGTATGACATCGATTAAAAAATTAAGATGAATATACTTGAAATAATAGAAATACTTTTCTATAGAAAAATACTGATGGAGCCCGTAAGCAACGAAGAAATTTTAAGAAAAAATAGCGACACAAAGGGAAAAGACAGACAATTGACATTTCTTGGGCATATAATGAGTAAGTAAGGCTTGGAGAATTCACAAGGCCTATGGAGGGTAGAGGAATGCCACTGGTCACATGCCTGATGAACTTGCTTGAACGGAGGATGGAACAGGGGTTGAGACGTTGCTAAAGTCTACAAGAGATAGGAGATTGTAGAGAGCCGTAATCATCCACATTCTGAAAGGATGCAGTATATAGAAGAAAAAGAAGGAGCTCAGTCAACTTGTATTTCATCCAGTGGTCACATATAGTGCACGTAGAAATTAAGATATCTTGGTGCCTCTTACAGTTTTAGTCCTAATTAAAACTACCAGAAAAGGAGATGGCATGCGGTGAAATTTTATCTTAGCTGATAGTATACGGACATACTAGGTTCTCAAAACCCCAGCTGTAACAAGTATTAACAGATCACTTGTGGGTTTCAAAGATATAATTTTTCTCTGCTGGTCAGATGATAATAATTTCTTCTTCTTCTTCTTCTTCTTCTTCTTCTTCTTCTTCTTCTTCTTCTTCTTCTTCTTCTTCTTCTTCTTCTATGTGCCTTGTTCTTTCAGGACGTAAGCGATCATGGCTTTCCATGTCTCGTTATCCCTGGTGGCTCTTAGCATGCTTTCTACTATTGCACCGCACAACCATCGTTCTGTCATCCAGGCCCTTCAAATATGTTATCTGCTGTTTCCTCCTATCTCTTTTTCCCTCTGTCTGGCCTGTTAGTATCAGGGTTTCCAAGCCCTCTTCCACATTGCATGTCACAGGAAAGTTAGCTGTCTTTTCCTGATGCTCAGTCTTAATTTCCTTTTCTTTTTTATCGTTTCCAAAACCTCGTCATTGCTCACATGCTCAATCTATGATATCCGCAGCATCCTTCTGTAAAACCACATTTGAATTGCTTCAAGTTTTTCCTTCATCTTTGATGATATGGCCGAGCATTCACTGCCATATTGAAGAACTGACATCACTTAGCAATTCAGTACCCTCTTTTTTGTTTGTAGCAAAATTTTCCTGGCATGGCAGAGGACGCGTTCCAGAAGTTGAGTCGAGTTTAATACTCGACTCAACTTCTTGAAAGCGTCCTTCACCATACCATTCCGCCTTCTGATCTCTGTGTCGCACTTTCGTCTTCTGTTAGAACAATTCCCAGGTATTTCAATTTTTGTACTTGCTTGATTTTAGTATCCCCCACCTGTATTTGTCATTTTGGGCTGCTCTTTTTTGCTGCATGCATTCGGTTTTCTTGCAGTTTATTTATAGCCTTCTTGTCACTCTCTTCAGTTTCCTTCTGTAGGAGTTCTTGTAGTTTCCTTTCCGTGTCTGCAATCAGCACTGTATCATCTTCGTACCATATGTTGTTCAAATTGTGACCTCCGATGACAAATCCTGGCATAACACCTAGGGTCCTCAGAATCGACGAGTTAAATAAATCATTTACGTTTTCATGCTTATTTCTCAATTATTGTTTTCTCGGTTCATCAGGAATCATTATGTTGCTATTTATTCCATAAAAATATTCTATGTAACAATGCAATACAATACATTTCTGCACATATTTCTTTCACCATTCAACATTACATTATTAAATTCGTGCGTCCTACTGTGAGACGAAGATCGATAAATGACATTAGATATTACACACTGCCACGAAGTATAACGCTATAGAAAGTTAAAAGTCACACATGCACGACACAACATTGAGAAACGTTCCTTGATAATATTTCTATAAAACTATCCAAGTAATTAGAAACTTGTTTGTGAATTGAATCTGTGTTATTTCAGAAGCAGACAAAAGAATTTGAAAGGAATTTGTGAAGGGAGCTAACCCTTTGAAATTTAAAGCTCAACCTTAAGCTTGAAATTATTACTAACCCGGGACTCTGATTGACTAACTGCTCTCTAAACAAGACCCTTTCTTGAGGCTATGCCTTAAATTTGAAGCTGAAATCTTCCTTTTTTGTAAAGTGATAGCCGTAGTGACTGCAGGTTTATTAGAACCGACGTTAATGGAGTCTAGAAGCCACGAGGCCGCAAACCCCACTTGTTTCTAGGACACTCTCCTAGCAGTTAAGTCTGAAAATAAAAATTATATTTGCAAACCTTTTACCTTTTTGTGCATTTACCCCTTTGTATATTAAACCGTTGAATTTAATAGTGTCGTTGGGTTGCTTCTCTTTTTCAAGTGACCCAGTCTTCGTCTTTGACTTTGTAGAATTTAATTGCAGTCGAGAAAAAAGCTTTATACAACAGATATTTTTTCAATTTTTATTGTATATTTTGAAGATGTCAGGATTGTCATACGATCAATCATTTTACGTCTAGGGCACCATAAACGTTCAAACAAATCTAAACAGAGATGCAAAGTATTAAATGTTTTAGTTACCTAGATTTCAAAATACACCCGTAATTAGCTGGCAGTTACTTTGAGTGCAAATATATGTGTATGAGAGCTAATTCTATAACGTTTTAATGGAATAATGCCGGCATATAAGAAAAAATAGATATTATATATATATATATACTCACAGCACAGATAGGTGTTTTATTAAGCGCCGCTTAAATGTGGCACAAGGCCGAAAGTATGGGACACTCAGTGAGGATCAAACTAACTACTTAGTTGTAACTGATTCTAGCGAGACAAGGTTGCTAACCATTGTACCACGCCGAGGTGCCTACTCACAGAACAGTTAGAGGGAAAGAGAGACGGGAAAGAAACGCGTAACATACTTGATGGGTCCGGGGAAATGGATAGCAGAGCGGAATTTGGGAAGAGTCAGAGGAGAAAGCGTGTTGAGAGGTACTAGAGATAGGGAGATGTAGAAGGCCATGATCGTCTACGTCTTGAAGGGACACGGCATACAGAAGAAGAAGAAGAAGAAGAAGAAGAAGAAGAAGAAGAAGAAGCTTGTGCGTTTCTTTCACTGAATAAGATTATTTGACTTCTTTTGTACTACTCAATACAGAAATTGAACTCACAACTGCTTGAGAAACTTACGCTTTAAACAAAGCTTTAATACATGTATTGCTTTCACTTTTTATTCTAATGGATTAAAGCTTTGTTTAAGCGTATTTGACTCCGAAGCAGTTGTGACTTTAATATCCAGGCCAGGTACTTTTGAAAATTCATATACTCTAGTTCGGTAGAAGAAACAGAAAATACGACACAAGAATGGAAAACGGGATGACAGTAATCTATCTCTGTAAGTTAAATGAATGTTTCTCTTCAAATTTCTGACAAGATTACCAAATACGACAGACAGCTGACGAAGGCTAGTGGTTAAAGCAGTCGAAACGTTGTGTGTATAACCACCAAGATCAGGATACTAGTATGGATCTAAATGCATCTAAGACTGGGTAGATTTTTCTTTCTCAGTATCTGTTTCGAATATTGTTAACTCTTATGATTATTTCATCAATTAGAAAATACCAAACATTATCAAAAATCTTCTGAAATGGTTTCACAACATCTGAGGGTTTCACAACGAAAAATATGAATAAGAACAACGTAAAGTTATCAACTTTGTAGATGACTAGAATCAGAACCTTCTGAATGAATATCAGTTCTACATTAGAACTTTATCTTCTCTATTCTCATGGGTTCCACGAAGAGGATTATGGCGACTCCATTGTCGATAAACTACTTCCTTTACTGGAGAGATATAAGTGAAACATTTTTAGGAATATGTCAGTCACATCTGTGTTAAAATATTTGAACTAGATATCATCTGAGTCATGATGTATTCTATTTGTCGGTTAACAGACATTGGGGAACGAAAAAGGACACAGAACAGAAATGTAGATAACAAGGTTGTCTTGGCAAACGATTTCGTTTGAAGACGACCGATAAACATAAGAAGCAAATATAGCAACAGAAAAGAACAATCATTGCCATATTCCCGCATTTGCTTGTTCGAAATTATCTACATTACTTGAAACAAAACACTTGCAACTGACTGAAAGGTAAAAGACCTGAAGCATTGGCATTGAGAAGATTGTTCTCAAAAAAGTATTTTACGAAAGAAATTTCAGAAGTAAGATCAATACAAAGAAGTGTATTAAAAAAGCTTAAAAATTGTAGGATTTAGATCTGATTTCAAATATTTTTCTCTAGATAGCATTTTGGAATGAAAGCCTTATCAAATTTTTGTGATAAAAAGTACATTTAGAAATTAAAAAGAGAAGGTTAAAGAAAGATAACAGAGGATTTGAAGTTAGAACATTATCATCGATAACTCTCTCTTCTAATTTGCAGAGGTTAGTTACTATATAAGGCAAAAACGATAAGATATAAAGATAAAAAAAGAGCTGGTTTTCAAGACAATCTCAAGACCGTCGTTAAGTGAGATAAAAGATGGCCTGTCAATTATAACGCTTCCATACTATAATTCTTTCCATTAATTATATGAGAGATCCCTCTATGTCTTCCGTTAGCATGGTTGATGATAACCTCCTGCTTTCGTGCTTTCTCGGGTTAACGTTCTCAGCTGACATGAAGTAGAAGGCTATATTGAATCCATTGCTAAGTTAGCTGCTAAGAAAGATGGTTCACTGTATCGGATGAGACAATCTTCCTATCCGGGATCTATTTTACATATATATAAGTCTACCATTCGTCCATGCTTAGCATATCGCTGCCAGATATGGTCCGGTGCCAGATATCGCTGCCAGATATGGTCCGGTACCCCAGCTATGTGCCTTGAGATCTTTGATAAAATAAAAAGAAGAATAAGGAATATTATCTGGCATCTCGTCTTCAGACACTTACTCACCACCGTAAAGTTACCTCTCTGTGTTTTTTTCTATCAATTCATTTATGGTAATTGTTCAGATGAGCTCTTCGCTATAGTATCTAAACTTTATGAATTTCAGCGCTGTACTAGATTGGCGTCGGGTTTCATCAATTTACAGTTTAGCTGGCTAAATATAGTCGTAAGTCCTATGCTAACAGTTTTTTTTCTTGCACTTCTCGCTGTGGAACTCGCTTTCGGCTCTATGCTTTCCAGTAAATTTTAATCTACAAAAAAATAAATGCAAAGTAAACCGCTATCTGATTACTCTTTTCTCTTTCTGCCCATTATGAATGTTTTTGTTCCTAATTCTTCCACACCCTGCAATTCATTGTGTTTTAATGACTTTACTGTTTTGCTTTGGATAATACCGATTGTCAAAAAACAACAACACTACAATGATAAAATTGTCAATAATTATTTATAATGGGATTCATGCATGAAGTTACAAGTAATCCCGAATATGTTAAATTTTGAAATCATATTTATTTTTGGCAAAAAAACGAACTGTTTTTAAAAACAGCTTCAAAATTTTTGATTGTCTTTCAATCATTCCGCCTCACCTGCTATCCTATTCTGCCGCACTGGTTAGGAACCACAGGTTTAGATAAATGCATTTTAATTTATACAGGAAAATATATGGGTTAAATTAGATTTTATTGTTTCTGTATGGCTGGCGAAGGCCTTTTGACTTTGTGTAATGGTTAACGAGCTTGTCTTGCTCGATAAATTGCAAGTGAATAGTTAGTTTGATCCTTACTAGGTTTTTTCAGACATGTACCACATCTACACTAAGTTTTAAAAATTATCTTTTTTGACTAGAAGCTCGTATCTGAGTATGCTCGTCTCATGTCTCTTGTTAGCTAATAGATCTATGTTTATTCGTCATCCACAGCCAAATTGTGCTTTATACTGAAACCGTAATTACAGTTTCTGAAAGAGAGAATCTGTCATAAGTATTAGTTTGGAAAAAAAGCCAGTATGCCCAAACCCTAGGTCACGATGACTTATGATTTCCTGGTAGATCAACTTTCGAACAGTTTTGTCCACCCAATTTCAATCACAAGATTTGGGTCAACCTATGATATGGTCTTCAGGTACTTCCGAACGTACCGCACACGAGGACCGTGTCCCTTGACTGACATTATCAAGATGTCAACTCGCTGACTATGAACTCAGGAATGCTAAAACCCTCACCATTCAACCACACGTTCACTACGTCTACTTGTTTTTTTAAATATTACATTGGTACATAATGTTACTTTGTATGGGTGCTTCGACGTGGTGTAATGTTTAGTAAGCTTGTGTTGCTAAAATAATTACGTAGTGAGTTCGATCCTCACTCGTTTGTCCCATACTTTCGGCATTGTACCACATCTAAGCAAAGCTTAGAAAATAACCATAATGTTATCATCTCTCCTTAGTTTGTGCTTACGGTTGGGTGAATAAGTTTACACGAATGGGAATAAAATAAACTTCAATATTTTAAACTAATATTTGGAAAAATAATCTATATGAAATGTTTGACTTGTAAAACTATCGATTTCGCTTCTGTTAATCTGTTTTAATCCGAGCATACTTTGCTATAAAACAAGAGAATCAATAATTCGCCATTTATATTATGATGTACAGCTGGTCTACAGCGATTACGAATCTGGGACAATTTTTTTTTCCATTAGGTCGTCAATGTGGTACATGATATTTTATATGCCAAGGATGTTTATGGCTTTTATATTGTTTGTTTGTTTTTAGTGGTATATCAAGTTCTTTTGGGTCATCAATCAATTAAGTGCCATACATGATACACAATTGGGCGATCATGTCTCGAAAGAAACATTACAGACTGGCAGAAGGTTTTCCTGCAGTAGGTTGGCATTACCTAATACGGTAGACTGGTTGCTAACTAAGGCTTATAGAACACAATCTATTCTGATATTTAATCCGTAGCCGAAGTTTACTTTTCTTGAAAGGTTTGCATATATATATATATATATATATATATATATATATATATATAGTCATCCGCAGACAGATCTGCTTCGCTGTATCACAGCTCATCAGTACGGTTAGACTCTGATTGCTTTTAACCCAAGATTGAAACCTGACCGAAGTGGCGTCAGTCGGCGGTTCTACCTCTGGGCCATGGCCGCACGGTAGAAGAAGGCAGACTTTTTAGAATGTATATTGTCATTATACACGCCCAATAGCCAGAGTGCTCTAATTCATTACTGAATGAGCGATGATATATATATATATATATATATATATATATATATTGGTATTTAAAAAAATTATATGCTGGTAATATCTTTTTACAAAAATGTATTTCTGGTATTTTTGCTATAACATATATTTCTGTACTTTCATTGTGTTTTGACCCCAGTTTGGGGGTTCACTATTTGTCAATAGTTGGAACAATAACAAGTAATACTAACAAGGATCAGGATGGACCTGGGAATAACAGTAATAAACAGGCGGTGCCATTTTTCTCAAAACCTCTTGATCAGGCTAAAGTATTTTAAACAGGGAAATCTAAGTTTTTATTGAAATCTAAAATGTAAACACTAAGATCTAAGGCGGTTATACGATTCATGATTTTACCGCAGTAAATTGCCATTTTTTCTGCGGTCGACTGGCTGCAAACCAAGGCTACAGAACCCAGTTTGTTTTAATATTCAACCCATAACATCAGGGAGAAGAAACGGATTCATACCTTTCCGAAGGGTATTTAAATGTAACGAACACAAGTCGGAATTTGGACTCGGCTCTCCGATATCTCATACCGAGACGTTATCCACTCAGCCAGTCACTTAAGTACCATAATAATATTATACACGCTCAGGTAAACATGTCTCGGAAGAGAAACGGCTAACTAGACAGAAGTTTTGCCGCAGTAGGTTGCCATTTCTTTCTGCGGTAGACTCAATCTGCTCTGCTATTCAACTCATAGCTAGAGGGAGAAGAGATGGGTTTATACCTTTCCCAAGGATATTTGTACGTAAGTAAATGAAACGAATTCAACTCTCCGATTTCTCATTCCGGGCCGATATCAATTACACCACAACGCATTCTTATGACTAGTGAGACTAAAAAATACAACTTTATCAATTATCTTTTAAACTAAAACTACACCGGCATTTGGAACATTTGGAAAAGAATGAACTGCATAGTCTGGTGAAATTTGAAATGCTCAAACAATGCATTATATAACTTATGAGCATAGCTTCCACCATTATCTTGTTTGCTTCATGTGGCTTTCTTAAAAATTCATTAAGATAAAAATTCTGAATACTAGTTTTATTTAAAGTACGCATTTTAAAATTTCTTTTCCAAGCTAGCTCCACAGAGACTATGTGGCTAGACTACGACGTAAATAAAAAGTGAAGATGGATCCTAAGTTTCAAACAAATAAAAAATTACGCCTGACTCTTTTTTTCTAATCTGAGAATCTCTTCTTGTTTCATAACCAAATTGATGTCCAGGGATTGGAATAGCATATCTAGTTTAAAGCTAAGTGTTTAGAATCCTATTTCAGAAATAAAGAATTGAATTCCTTTTTTTAAACATTCGAATATAATTAAAACAGAAAATTTTGGTAGGAAGGCAAAAAACTAAAGTATTTAATTCATTTTTGGTGAAAGTTTTGTAGGAATCTCGTAATCAAGTGAAATAAAACAAATATAATTCCCTGATTCCATAGAAAATGAAAATCGTCTTACAGATGGGAAATCTGCAAGAAGAGAGCACATAGCAATGGGCATTTCCAGAAATGAAAACCACAGAAAAGTCAAATATCACTTTCACATGTTTACTATTAACTTTACTGATAGATTTATCATTCTCAAACCATCCTAAACACTAGCCAGAGGTATTCCATTTCCAACCTCATCACAAGGAACTTTCATACATTCAACGAACTTGTACAACAAAATCCTTCTGATTATATATATATATATATATATATATATATATATATATAAGCACGAGATCTTACGGAAAATTACAGAAAGTTATTAACCGACTTAAATTTGTTTGAACATTATTTTTAATGGATAATCTTATTTTGAGAAAATATTCTGTTTTTATTGAATATGTTATAAAAAAGTACAGTATCTACTCAAATACGAGTATCCATTAAACATAATGTTCAAACAAATAAATTTATATATATATATGTCCAACCTTGTTATTGGTCTCTCTCTCTCTCTCTCTCTCTCTCTCACACACACACACACACACACACACACACACACACATATATATATATATATATATATATATATATATGTAAATCAATGTCACACTTTGTTATTGTGATCAATATATGCTGTGATTTTACCAACACGAAGCAGAAGTCAAGCAAGGCCTGTCATAACAGTTTTATTCGTAATAATATCACAATAAATACCTTCTACATTTTGAAAATCTTAGGTTATTATGTATTCAAAGCTACGGGAATTGTTTGTGCTTGTTAAGTTAGTGGATCGTAAATTCACCGGCTACTCTACCTAAATATTATTGGGAACATTATTGGATGCTCATTGATAATTGACTCAGTTTTTGGAATTTTAGTTTTTAATCGTTGACTCCTTCAATCTGATATCTTTACACTGTGAGGGCATAAATATCTTTTACGTAAAATTGTATTATATACTTAACAAACATGATATGAACCCCGCCAGTGTATGTAAATACCAATTAGGGCATTTCACTTCTAGCAAGCAAGTAATTGCTAATTGATGTACAATATTCAAATTCATATCTCTTATAAAACTGCTGTATGACTGAGATAGTTTGTAAATATCCAAAGAAAGGCATAGGGTATTAAGTGCACATTCATGAAGTGGGTAAGATATAATCAACGTTGAATAGTGAAAAAAAGAGTATCGGAATTTCATAATATTCAGCTTAATTCCATTTTCTTATAAAACAGCTGTGCATTAGAAAAAAAAAACAAGAGTCGTGAAAATGATTATATTCTCTGGTTTCATATAATAACACTTCACTTGTACCTCGGCTGCTGGGATTACTGATCTGTTGGCTTAAAGAGACGGAAATCAAATTCCAGGTGATAATATTAAAAGCACGTCCCGCGATACCTTCGAAAGAAAAGAAGTACACTTAATTCGACCTGCACAAAATGCAAAAAGAAAGTGTAATGATTAAAAATAGAATAAAAATAAAAAAAACAAAAAAAAATCATCATCATCATCATCATCATCACATTATCATCATCATCACCATCGTCATCATCATCACTATTACTACTAATAATGCTGAATAATTTTCTTACCTGTACTTCTAGTGCATGGTATGCTAGAATTAATCCTAGAAGAATAACAGTCGATATGCTAATTAGTGATTTCATAGACTTGGAAACAGGCTCGTCCTGGAAAAGAAAAAAAAAAAGACGGTAACTATGATTTCATTTTCTTTTTAGTACATTTTTATGATTTTTTTCTTCCTCAGTGTAGACCTAAACATCAATGTAATTAGTGTGAAAAGTGAAGGTACTGAATAATCAAACACAAAGTATGAAGTGTAATTAATTATGTTGTAGCGCGTAAAAACATTATCTACCATTATAAATATATATTTATGTCTGAGATATAGCAAAGTTCATTTGACCAAGCGTTCTCCTCTTCCATACTTGTTTCAATCTTCTTGAATGTAAATATTTTTTTTTTTTTAATCATTTCACCCCGAGCAAGGCAGAAACGCCACTGATGTGCAGGGGGTTACATAAATGTAGAAAGATTAATTAGAAAAGAGTGAGGAGTACAAGCTAGTTAGAAAGGAACAATAGAAAGCTGAGAAAGCAGGTGCAATGACAGATACATGGGCGGAGAGAAAGTGAAGATCATACAGGGGAGGGGAGAGAGCTAGAGTCCAGTGGTTAGTAGGTGAGTATTAACTTTGCTTTTAAATTTCTGGAGGTCGTAGCCGTCAGGAAAGCAAGAATACGGGAGTGAGTTCCACAGGCGGGAAGTGCGAGAGAGGAAGCTGCAGGAGTAGAATTGTCGTCTGCATTTGGCTAACCTGACTGTGAATGGGTGGGACCCAGTTGCCAGTCTGGTTGCACGGGTAAACACCTGTTGAGGAGGCATCAGTGACTTAAGCTCATCCGAGCAGAAGCCATGAAAGTATTTATAGAAGAGACAGAGGGAGGCCACATTTCGACGATCGGAAAGTGGCTGCAGTCGAGTCGCCAGATCAGTACCTATCACATTACAGACTCTCCTTTGGAGCTTGTCAAGAACACTGAGGAGAACGGCAGGGGCCCCTGACCATAAATGGCAGCAGTACTCCATGCACGGACGGATGGTTGACTTGTATATATGCAGGATGGATTCAGGTGGAAAAAACATCCTGGATCGACATAGTGACCCAATCTTCTTAGCAGTAGATTTTGCTATGGATTCAATATAGTGGTTCCATTTGAGGTCTGAGGACAGGGTAAGTCCGAGGAGGCGTAGTGTATTACTCTCCGGGAGAATCATCTGGTCCATGCTTAAAAAATACAAGCAATACTTTTCTCTAAACATATGCAAGAACGGTAGAAAAATGACAAAAATAAGTTGTGATCAAATTCATAAAACTCGCCGTTATAAAATGGGAACAATAAATGAGTAGGAGAGAGAGAGAGAGAGAGCGAGAGAGAGAGAGAGAGTGAGAGAGAGAGAGCGAGAGAGAGAGAGCGAGAGCGAGAGAGAGAGAGCGAGAGAGAGAGCGAGAGAGAGAGAGATAAGAAGAGAAGAGATTGGCAATAAATTAGACAATGAAATAAAGTTGGTTTCTAAAATCTTTTGACATATGTAAAAAGCAGCAATTTATGGTTGTTATTGTTGGCTTGGTTTTGGGATTCTTTCACTTAAACACCCAATACTTGTTGAATGACTTTCGTTGCTGAAAAATTACAAGGCAAAGAAAAAAAGAAGGAGACGGAGAAATATTTTAGGAGTGGTTTTTTTATTCGCGAGACGGTGACGATCTTTTTGAAAGGAAAAACTTGCCCGAGCAAGAAGGTACGTCTTGCTCCGCTGAGAGTCCCAGCTAAAAAGGGACTGAGATTCCTCTGTTTCTATTTAACGTCAGGAAGCCCCTTTTTCTCGCGCATGCGAGGACGGTCTTTCCTGTTAGTGGCCTCCTGGGAGATTATTATTCTTTTTTTGTCTTTTTGTTTTATTTTGTCCTTTCATTTAATTTTATTTTGTGTTTTTATTTCATTTTATTTTGTGTTTTAGTTTAATTCCCACAAATTTACTACATGTAGAATATAGTTCGTAAAATTATACAAATGAACGTTACTTAAACAGTCATTTTGCAAAGATCAACTATTAATAAAGAAAATAATCCATGAAAATTACAGAAAAAATGTAGAAATCCCACCACTGTTTGGATAAATTACTGCAAATGTATGAAACACTCTTGGATACTTAAAACTTTGGAAATGTACAAAGTCTTGTTGGTGATAGTAAATTTTCATTAATATAGCAAGTCAGTCAGTTAAGTGACATACGTGATAAACGCTTGGGCGATCATGTCTCGAAAGAGACATGACTGACTGGGCAGAAGATTATAGCAAGGGACTGTGTAAAATCACATTATATCTAATTCCCGCCAAAAGCACTGCCTCTCCCAGTTGTTTTACTTCCCGATGCGAAATCTTTCAATTAAACTCCCTTTTACCTCTTCTCTTCTGTTTGTCCTTAATCCTTCTTTCGCGTGTCAGTCAGTTAAGTGCCATACGCGATACACGCTTGGGCGATCATGTCTCGAAAGAGACATGACTTACTGGGCAGAAGATTATCCCGCAGTAGGTTATCATTGCTTTCTGCGGTAGACTGGTTGCCGACCAAGGCTATAGAACCCAATCTGTCCTGTTATTTAACCCATAACTGGAAGGAAGAGACGAATTAATACCTTTCCCAAGAGTATTTGCGCGTAAGTGAATGCAATGAATTTAACTGGAATTCGAACTCGGCTCTCCGATTTCTCGTTCCGAGCCGATATCCAATGCACTACAACGCACATCCCTTTCGCGTGTACTAAACCGTAAAAAGTGTTGATACAACGTCAAAAAAGAAAGTGTTTAATCACCTATTCTATATGGATAACAACAATGAGTTGAAGGGTATCCTCAATACTGTAAAATGTTTCAGTAATGACCGTAGTACAAATTTTAGCTTAGATAAATGAGCAAAAGTATCATTCAAGTAAAGGGGAATTACATATAGATACTCAATAAATCTAGATTTTTTTCACAAAGATTGGAGAACTAGAACATAAAAAGCTTATAAATACCTAGGAATCAGCAAAGAGGATAGAATACACCATAACTAAATGAAGGAGAAAGCAAGAAAAGAATGCTATAGGCGTGTGCGTCTGGTGTTAAATACCGAGTCGAATTCACGAAACAGAATATCAGCCATAAACACTTTGATTGTCCGTGTTCTGCAATACATTTTCAACATCATTAGCTAACATTAAGCGAATGGATGTCAAAGCGAGAAAACCTCTCACTTGCCACCGCATACATCATCCTAAGGCCGATGTTGATCCTCTGTATGTGCCCAGATTCGAAGGAGGTAGAAGATTAATTCGACCAGAATTACAAAGCCACAAAAATTGGTCTGGATAACTAGAAACTACAGAAGACTAGAAGATGATCTGTGTCAAAGAACATGAAAGAAAAATTAAACTAATAAAGGAAGTTAACAAATTCAAGAGGGAAGTTCAAGTGCGTGAAGAGGTGCAAATAAACCATAAACCATCTGCTACAGCGACAAAGAACCTAAAAAAAAAAAAGAAAAAAGAAAACGCAATGCGCCAAATGCAGAAACGATGGAAAAGATAAGCCTCTTCATGTTCAATATTCTGCCCATATTGAACAAGCTGACGCAGACAAACTCCGAACCCATCATGGGGTTACGTAGTGCAGGGTTAAAAGCTGAAAACTGAAGGTTTTATTCTTGCTGCAAAATACCAATGCGTGTTAACTAGAAATTACTAAGTACGCATACTGAAAAAATGTAGGCAGATTCTGTGATAAATATCCAGAAACAATTGACCATCTTGTATCAGGTTTCAAAGTGTTAGCACCAATAAATATAAAACTTGGCATGATAAAGTGGGCCAATATCTGTGCTGGAAAATATGCAACTTTTTCAGGAAGGAAACTGCAGGAAACTGATATAAGCATCACCCAAAACCAGTTACAGAGATAGGACCTGTTTACAATACACACAGACAGAACAATCAAAGCTAATCGCCCAGACCACGTGATCAAAAACCACAAAAACAAAATGTGTTTTCTTATTGACACGGCAATCCCTGCAGATGGTAATGTATCTTTGATGGTCTTAAAAAAAGTACCAATATACAAATATCTTGAAGTGAAAATCTCATAAATGTGGTAAAGGAGGACATCAATAATTCCAATTGTGGTTGGATCACTCGGATTGATTGCAAAATGTTCCTATCGACTCATTAGTAGCCTGTGTCTTAAAGAAATATAAAATATTATACTTACAAGTACAGCTCATACATTACAAAGAACTATGTAAAATATGTGTGACTTTGGAGTTTTATTTTAATTCTTTTTTAATGCAAAAAATGATCAGTGGAAGATATCATGAAGGTATTTCTGACTTTAGGGCTCTGGTTGGGACCCGAAGGGAAATGTATATCCAACAGAAACTCAACAAAATGATAATGATGATAATAATGAAATTAACTTTCTTAAAACTTTAGCTCTTTTTTATTAATGTACCTTTCTGGTGTCTTAGGGTAAGATTATAAATGCTTGGTAAAATCTCTCACTAAAATTTGGGCACTATCCACTAATGAGTTAAATTGTTTCAGAATCCTAGCTTAGTCGTTTCATACCAAAGAAAGCATGAAACTTACTAATTATTAAATTTAGCGGGTTGGTTCAAATATAATTCAAATAAGTAATTGATGAACAGACATATAACACTAAATACTTTAGGAGTCCTGATGAAATGATTATGTATCTTACAGTGAATATTGTCACATATGCTATAGTGCTCTTGATATATATTTAGAGATTCTTGATAAAATCCAAAGAAGAATCTGCTATGTTATTCGTCTTGATCTGGCATCTCGGCTTCTGTTACTTTTCAACCCCTGTAAAGTTGCTTTTCTGTGCCTGTTCTATAAATACATGAAAGTATTTATTCCGATGGGCTCTTCGTTATGGTAACAAGACTTTATAAATTATAGTCTGGTATCGAGGTCTCATCAATTTCGAGTTGGCTAGATATAACTGTAAGTTCTGTGCCAGAAGTCTCATCTCTCGCACGATTTGCTTGTGAGTTTCTCTTCTTCTTTCTTATTTTCTATTCTGCTTTGATCCTCAAAAAATTAAATGCAATGTCAATCGTTATCTACTGTCTTCTTGATTTCTATTCTTTTATTGTTATCACGTCTTAAAATGCTTTTCTATTTCTCATTCTTTCACACCCAGTAACTCCTTTTGTCTTAGTGGTTTTATTGCCTTGCTTGCGTTGAAATGATTAAAAAATATCCAATCTCATCCCACATGAAAATGAGGCTTGATGCAACGGAAATGTAAATGCTGAGAAGCACATGGACCGAACATTTGAAAAACGACAAAATATTAACGAAAGAAAGCATGAAACTTACTAATTATTAAATTTAGCGGCTTGGTCCAAATATAATTCAAATAAGTAATTGATGAACAGATATATAACACTAAATACTTTAGGAGTCCTGATGAAATGATTATGAATGCGCATGATTTTTTAAAAAAGTATTTGTAGCATGAAATTAAAGAAATTTGCATTTAACAGAAAATTATGCGCTAATTTCTCTGATCATAAAGAAATCAAAAGTGCATCAACTTGAATTTCAGATATGTTCAAAGTCAATTCAGAATGTCCCTTATTCTTTTATAAATATTCAATTACAAATTTAAATATCGCTAATGTAACATTGAATCTAATAGAATATTAATGTTGCATTCACTTTAATTTCTTCTGATGTCCAGAAACTTTAACAATAATAAGTAAATATATTTCAATTTTTTCCAACAAACAATATTCTCACTTAATATTTAAATATCCGAAAATATTCTCCCTCTCATATTATCTATCTCTCTGGGAGCTTCGGTTTGAGGTTACGGTTAACAAACTAGTCTAACTGACTCTTTGAATTCACATTATTTACAGTATTCAGACCATTATCATCATCTTTATTGCCAGGTTTACGATGTTTCGGCCGTTCTACGCTCCAGCCTTCTCCAGGGGCTAAGAATTTGGGACCGAACCTTTTATTTCAATCACTGGGGTATATCATTCTCATTCAATATGCAATTCCACTTCTGGTAGCAATGCTGTTTTCTTCCTTTTAACTTAACTCTAAGTTATTTGTTCACCATAGCTGTAGTCTGGTATTGAAATCACAACTCTTTAGGTCAAGTCACTGGAACTAATTAACGTTTGAAGAAGGCTGGAGCGTACAACGACCGAAAAACATGACAATAAAGATGAAGAAAATTTTCTAAACAATGAAATAATGTAAACACTAACAAATCTTAGAAATAAAGACAACTTTGTATTCAAGAGATAGATCAATCATTACTGGACGGTCTCTGCTTGTGACATGGTGTCTTAATTATTTAAACTTACTATCTGGGCACCTCGAACTGTGGTAATGGCAATTTTCTAATCGTATCTTAGATGTGACAAAGACCAAATGGATGGGCACCCAGTGAGGATCGAACTTACTACTCAATCATAATTGACCTAGCGGGATAAGCTTGTTAACCATTACATCACGTCTAAGTGCCCAGCGGCTTGCGATAATGAATAGCAAACTAGTTTGGATAACCTTCAATGCTGAGTTCAGTCTTCTGGATGTTACCCATAGCTTACAAAAATGATCACTTCTTTTGTCGTTGTTTTGTTAATATTTTCCTTCCCTAGCAATAAAAGAATTACTTATTTCTATTATGTTGCTATGAATATTTCTGTGAAAGTGAATGCAGCAACCTCAGATGTAATTTGAACTGAGCATCTCAGACCTACTTTCCACACCGATAACCACTGAGCGACACGTACGCAGGGCCAAATCATCTACATTCTCTTCGTATTCCATTAGTTAGGGGGAAGTCCTACTTAGTTTCTTCTCAAGAAGTTACTATGTGGAACAGATTTCCGAGATAATGCTTTGCCGATCACTACAGCCTTAACCTCTTCACATATAAGTTTTATTTTCTTACTTAACCTCATAAACTGTACTTCTTATCTCTATCTCTGAATATTTTTATAGTCTTAATAGTAAAAAATACCTCATTCAATAACAGTCAGTCAGTTAAGTGCTATACATGATATACACTTGGGCGATCATATCTCGAAAGAGACATGACTGACTGGGCAGAAGATTATCCCGCAGTAGGTTGCCATTGCTTTCTGCGATAGACTGGTTGCCAGTCAAGGCTATAGAACCCAAAAGAAAAAAACATTAATCTATCTCTACTCTCCAGTTATGGGTTAAATAATACGATAGATTGGATTCTATATCCTTGGCTGGCAACCAGTCTACCTCAGAAAGAAATGGCAACCTACTGCGGGATAATCTTCTGTCCAGTCAGTCATGTCTCTTTCGAGACGTGATACCCTAAAGCGTGAATCACGTATAGCACTTAACTGACTCATTCAATAACCTTACTGTAACCCTCTACTTTAAGTAGATGACATGTAAGATATCCATATTCAAGTCTAGATCTGTTGAAAATATTTAATAACACGACTCGGATTCTAAGGTTGATATTTTGATGTTGTAGCATCTTATGATGTTAACCAAAACTAAACTCACTTTAGTCTGGCACAAGATTACAAATGCGGAATACCAAGTGATGACGCGACCTAAATAACAGTAGTACTAGTCTATATGACTAACTTGCAAGCTATTCTCAGCGAAACGCCTGGCAATTTTCACATATAACCTCTTAACCACTAACAATTTAGGTATGCCAACGGTAGAATAGAATAGTGACAATTCCGAACGCTGTGATGATCTCGATGCCTTTAATAAACCACAATCTTTCTTTTTTTGGCACAAATCTCCCGTTCGATAGGATTCGCGCGATCTTGTATCTCCCAACGTCAACATTTGTTTGCTGTCTTTACAAGAAATGGACATTTGTGATAACAAGGACATCACTCTTTTAGCAGCCATATCGGCTTTGCCAAAGCATATTGGCCAAAATCGATTCTATTTGACTGAATCATTGGCCGCAGATTTGTCTTTCCTTTCCTACATTTTACACTTTTTAGCAATGTTTTCTTTGCCCGCACATGAAATTATAGCCAGACCACTTTCTCTTTGACTTCAGGCAAACGTTTCAAAATGTTAGACGCTTAGAATCTGGTCGGCAATTATCGTAATTATCTATAATATAGACATGACGAGGCATTAAACTATTATATATCAATACGCATATAGTATAATTTTCATTAGATATTCAGAAAATATACATTTCTCTATTACCGACGACTTTATAAAATGGACTATTTTTTTATGAATTAAAAGAAAAGTCACTATTACTATCAATTTTAGCACAATTTTCCATGTTATATCCTTTCTTGAGCGATTGTGGCTTACCACAACTTACTGACTTCTGTTTGTCTTAGAAGTGTACGTTACTTGGGAAAATATTTTTTTTACTTGTGAATTTTAAAATCTCCAAAACGAAACTGCTGTATATCAAACATCTGAGTGACCCCTTTCTGCCTACCATCAGCATGGCTGATGCTAACCTCCAGGAGACTGACTCACTGAGCCTTCTCAGGTTATTTTTTTGCTGATATAAAGCAGAAAGATTATATTGATTCAATACATACGTTTGCCATTAGGAACAATTTTTCATTGTATCGCGCTAGAGAATTTTTCTCTCCAGAATGTATCTTACAGTGAATATTGTCACATATGCTATAGTGCTCTTGATATATATTTAGAGATTCTTGATAAAATCCAAAGAAAATCTGCTATGTTATTCGTCTTGATCTGGCATCTCGGCTTCTGTTACTTTCCAACCACTGTAAAGTTGCTTTTCTGTGCCTGTTTTATAAATACATGAAAGTATTTATTCCGATGGGCTCTTCGCTATGGTAACAAGACTTTATAAATTATAGTCTGGTATCGAGGTCTCATCAATTTCGAGTTGGCTAGATATAACTGTAAGTTATGTGCCAGAGGTCTCATCTCTCGCACGACTTGCTTGTGAGTCTCCCTTCTTGTGTCTTATTTTCTATTCTGCTTTGATCCTCAAAAAATTAAATGCAATGTCAATCGTTATCTACTGTCTTTTTGATTTCTATTCTTTTATTGTTCTTCTTCTTCTTCTTCTATGTGCCCTGTCCCTTTCAGGACGTAGGCGATCATGGATCTCCACGTCTCCCTATCCCTTGTGGCTCTTAGTATGTTTGCTCCTGTTGCTCCTGGCAACCCCGTTCCGTCATCCACCTGATCAGACTCTGCAGATATGTTATCCGCTGCCTTCCTCTGTCTCTCCTTCCTTCTATCTGACCAGTCAGTATCAGGTTCTCCAGGCTCTCCTTCCTCATTGCATGTCCCAGGAACTTCAGTTGTCTCTTCCTGATGCTCAGCATCAATTTCCTTTTTGTTGCCATTCTTTCTAACACTTCGTCGTTGCTTGTATGCTCAGTCCACGATATCCGTAGCATCCTTCTGTAGAACCACATTTCGGCCGCTTCCAGTTTTTTCCTCATTTTCGATGATATTGTCCAGCATTCACAGCCGTACTGAAGAACTGACATCACGTAGCAGTCTAGCACTCTTTTCTTCGTTTCTATTGAGATCTTCCTGCGTGTTAGTATTTTGCTCATCTTCTGGAACGCGTCCTTTGCCATGCCAGTTCGCCTTCGGATCTCCGTGTCGCACTTTCCGTCTCCTGTTAGAACACTTCCTAGGTACTTAAATTCTTGGACTTGTTTGATTCTGTTATCCCCCACCTGTATTTGGCATTTTGGGTTGTATCTTTTGCTGATGACCATCACGTCTTAATAATGCTTTTCTATTTCTCATTCTTTCACACCCAGTAACTCCTTTTGTCTTAGTGGTTTTATTGCCTTGCTTGCATTGAAATGATTAAAAAATATCCAATCTCATCCCACATGAAAATGAGGCTTGATGCAACGGAAATGTAAATGCTGAGAAGCACATGGACCGAACATTTGAAAGACGACAAAATATTAACGAGAAAAATGGATGCAAAAGGGACACCTATACTAAGCATCAAAACAGAGAGAGTTTAAATTTCTAGGGCACGTAATAGAAAAGAGGGTTTGGAAAATTTGATACGCACAAGGCAAGAAAGACAGAGGAACAGGGTAATGATGCTAGAACAGGATTTAAGAGAGAACAACAACAACAAAAAAAAAAGAAAGTTTATTAAGAAATACAAAGAACAAAAATTGTGGAGAGCCATGATCGTCATCGTCCTGAAGGGACGAGGCAGAAAAGAAGAAGAAACCGTTTAACCTCTTGGTTTTTGATTTGCCATTCATTTACTTAATTCCGTTAAATAGGTAATTCGCTGTTTTCTCCTACATCTCTGACCATCAGTATATCTTGTGATTGTTAGATTTTCCAAACCTAGATTCTTTATAACGAGTTCAAAAAATGACAGCCGCTTTTTTAGGAAAGGCAATGTTCTTCGTTCTAACGCCATTTTGAATTTATCTATTCCACTTTCCGAGTTAAATATCTGAACTTTCACAATGCCAACTATTCACAAGGTTTTTTTTTCAAGTAGATTTAAAAAAGCGTTTATTAAGTGTGATGTTACCATTTTTTTTAATGTATCGACTCAATGACCATTATGCTACTGATTTATTCGTCTTAAGCTTAAGATGACTCTTTTGAACAGTTGAGTGCATCGATAATACCGCCGATGACCGCTTGTATGTACTTTCCTGCAATTATCTTCACACGTGTTTAGAAATATAAACGTTAAGACCTCATTAATTTTCTAAGTAGAATTATATCGCTATGATGCAGAAGAGGGAATGACAGCTGACACCAACTGAAATGTCAATTACTGACTTATTGAAGTTTATCAATATATAAGCAACGACTTCTCTAAGCGTATTCAACGCAGATTGTATTATTATAAAATTGCCAGTAATACACACACACACACACACACACACACACACACACACACACACACACACACACACACATATGGAAATTATATATATTTTATAAATCACAACAATTTTAGGAAAAACTATGACAAAGATTTGAAAAATGTAAATTTTCCTTTCGCTTTCTTTTTCATGCACACGTTTAGTCACGCCAGTGTAAATACCACTTTATTTCGACGAAGCCCTAACGACAAAACGCGTTCGACAAAAAAAATTTTCCAATCTGCCTAAAATTTTATATATATATATATATATATATATATAAAATAAATGACTAAATTTTTTAATTACTTTATATATATATATATATATATATATATATATATATATATATATATAAAGTAATTAAAAATTTAGACATTTAATTTCGTTGAATGGCCATTTCAGCGAGAAAATTCTCGTTTCATCAGCAGAGGTCGAAAACAAAAACTTTATTAATTCAAATATGTGATAAAATTTACTCAATCGAAAGAAGCCCAAAAACATATCCATACAGAGGAAGTTAAAAATGGAGTGGGATTAATTTTTTTTTTATTTGAATTTGTCAGCACAACATAAGAAAGTGTAAAAGCTGACAGAAATTTATGAAACGATATTAGAAAACTTTACAATACGTCTGTAAGAATAAAAATTTAAAAGTAAGAAATTAAAGTAGCCCTTCTTTGGGATATATATATATATATATATATATATATATATATATATATATATATATATATATATAAAACAACAACAGCCTGTATAGAAACTCTGGAAGATGGCAACAGTTGAAAGAAAAGAGGAAAAATAAAAAAGAAAGAAAAGGTTAAATGTAAAGTTAAAAAAAATTAAATAGCATACGAATCATTTTGACGTTCTACATGTACGCATATCAGCGCAGACGTCCGCATGAGTGCACGAGCGCGAACACACACACACACACAAACACTATGAAAAATAAAAGCAAACATACTTGCACAAATGATAAGTGCATATAAAAAAGATTGGATGCATGGATGCACGCGGATTAACGGATGCACACACATACACTATGAAAAAAAAAAAAGGAAAACAAAAAATGATGTGCATAAAAAAAATAAAAATTGAGAGTTGTAAGCAGTCAATTACAGACTGATAGCCCCTGACATGTGGACGGATGGGTCCGTCTACGAACCTCTGGAGTCGGGATGCTGCATGTAACATTAATCAGCTGACAAAATTTCTATCTATCTATCTATCTATCTATCTATCTATTGATATATTTTAAGATAGCTTTTATATATATCAGGAAAACACACGCAGAAACAGGAAATCCTACTGGAACTAACCAAAAAGTGTCACCCTTCAATACTTTAAACCAGAAAATCACAAAATCGTACAATTTTGCCTCCTTACCTAACAAAAAAAAAAAAAAAGAAAAGAAAAAGAGATGTTTCCTTTAAAAAGTGTCTCTATTAAAAATACAACGTTTACAACAACATAAGAAGTAATGTCAGATTATAAATAAAATCCATTAGTTCCTTTGACTGTATTTCGTTCACGTTTCATATACGAAAATAAAATTAACCGATATGGGTTTTGAGATTTCCAAAAAGTGTGAATTTTTAAAAAAGATAATTCAACCACGCCAACTTTCCGGGACTAAGTGGTCTAAATGGTGGTTTCGCCTCTGAGGTGGTGCATATTCCAACCCTCCCGGTAGGCACCCTTTCTTTATTAATGCTCCAGACAGGTAGAAGTAAACTTACACTTTTTTTTTATAATTCCGAGATGTCTATTGAAAACGTATATCCACGTATATATAATGGTTATATATATATATATATATATATATATATATATATATATATATATATATATATATATATATATAAAACAATCCAGGAAGGAAGCGAGAACTCAGTTAAAAAATAGATAGCCATTTACTTACTGTAATTATATTTCACGCCAGGTGAACGTTATATATATATATATATATATATATATATATATATATATATATATATAAGAAGAGTGAATATAAGTATCAACATTGAACAGCGACAATCTGTCATAATTAAGTTAGTCATAGAACTACAATCCTTATGCATGAATCACTCTGGCGTAATTTGGTGTTGATGCTTATATTCACACTACTTACATTTAGTTTCGCACTGTCATGGTATTAAACACTTTTCTCTAATAAATATAGCATACCTAAGATCTAATATATATATATATATATATATATATATATATGTATTATAAGGAAGTGAAAGAACAGGTTGATTAAAACCCACTGTTCATGCTTTTACTTATATAAAGAGTGCTCAATACAAAGTAAGGTTCCCTAAAATAAAGTACTACTGAATCATAGAGATGAATCGTCGGTTTTAAGTAAATATCAAAAATATTTTTCTCTAAAATTTTATTAATAACAGTTGTTCATTTATAACATATGACTGAATATAACTTAAAAATTAAAAATTATTTTACTAAAATAAACGACCCACACAATACTTATTTGGCTTTCGTAACTATAATATACCTTTTTTATATCATAATTATTTAGTTCTAATTCTAACCTAAACATTCCAGGTCCTTTAACTCATTAGGTAGTCCAAAATCAGATTTTTAAAGAAACCTGAAATCTAACCTGCTGTTAAAAATTATTGTCTACCCATTTAAATAATGTATAGTCCCACTGTGTATCTTACACTGACAAAATTAAAAAGTGTCATGTCATGATATCAGGCTATTTTGTTGCCTTTCGCAACCCAAATCTTCAACTTCATAGTTCAAGCTAATTCTCATTTTTGATTGAACAATATTGACACACCTACCAGTATATTCTCCAACTACCACTCGATAGTTTTGTAAATAACCATAAATTAATCTTATATTTTCATACGTTATTTTCACAATTTATCTTAAAATATCACTTGAAGAAGAACGGTATTGTTTTGAAACGTGAACATTTTTTTCTAGTGATATAATGCTTTTATAAACAATGTAATAACAAAATTACAATATATATATACTTTGAATTGACCACTTTTTAAAGAATAGTGTTTCTTTACCTACCCTTTCTGACCATGAAGCCTGAGTTAGAATCTCGACATAGTGAATTTTTCAGGAAGGTAACTTTTTGATGTCAACGGTCTGGGAGAGGCAATTTCAGCGTGCGACACCTTTGGAAAGTGCCTGAAAATCATACCACGGGTTGACCCAAGTGTTTTCATTGAAATTGGGGAGACGGCTCTCTTTGAGAAGCCGTCGATACTTGTGCTAGCTCGAAGTCACAAGTCATCGTGACCAAGAGTTTGAGGGTTCAGGCTATTATTCAAACCGGATCACCAGCGTCCTCCTAGAAACTGTAACTAAGGTCTGCTTGGCATAGTTGCAGTATACACCATAGGTGGGCTCTGTGGGTGTTGAACAAGTACAAGTGGGCCTACAATAAAGATTAGCTCGGCCTCCTGGTAGATGATTATCCTCGAATACAAGTATCCAGCTGTGCTTGTGAAGAGAGAGAGAGAGAGAGAGAGAGAGAGAGAGAGAGAGAGAGAGAGAGAGAGAAATCGTGTTGGCATAGGGATCACTATTGCTTGCTGAGTGTTTTACTGTTGATTGATGTCTACACTATCTATCTATCTATCTATCTATCTATCTATCTATCTATCTATCTATCTATCACAAAGGGGCTGAAAAATTACGGTCCAGATCACTTTAAAGAAATTGACCAAATGACCAAACTTCATAAGGAGAGGTTTTTATATTACTTTTTTCATTGAACCTCTGTAAAATAAATGAATCTATCACTGGAAAATATTGAGGTCAGAGTTCGCATATTTCTTTTATTCGGTGATAAAAGTATATGTGTGACTTTAGCATTGCCTATTTGTACGTTCTTGACATCTTTTCTTTTCCTTTCATCTTAATCATTTTTTAGTTTTGCATGACACCGATGACATATTCTGATGATATATTTCATTCTGTTCAGTTATAAAAAAGTAATAACTTGACTCTTTATCTAAGAGCAAATCTCTCGCTCCGTTAAAAAATCACGTACACATAACTCACATTTAAATGACGTTTTTAAGAAAAAAAAAAGTAACAAGCTCGAAATGCCTTGAACATTTTTGTCAGAAAAGACAACAAAAGAATGAGAAATAATGGACAACTGAAAATAGAAATAAAGAAAAATAAGAAGTTATTATCTTCATATAGCCGTACGCTGTCTTATTAAATAAAATCTGATACGTGAATTCTAAGATGATTTTGTATTGGAAAACATAACAAATCCACCACTTCAATAGACCCGGTTTCTTCACAGCCAATCTACTGTTTTATTCGTGAGCCACAATAGAAAATATGCCTCCTAGTATTACAGTATGGCCTTTATAAAATTATTGCGAATTGAAAAACGTCATTCAATTCAGAATTCCTCTTGCCAAGAATTTATGGCAAATACACATAAAGAACGGAATCTGTGGAGGGTTATGATCGGTTACCGTCTAAATGAACAAAGCATAAAGAGAAATAGTTTATATTTGTTACTTCAGATGTCATAAAATGTATGCTAGTCATAATAATACCAGACGACCTATGCAAGTCGATATTTATAGCACTGCCGAAGAAACCAGGTGCAAACGAGTGTGAACTACACAGAACTATCAGCTTAATGAGTCACATTACAAAACTGATTGTCAGAATCCTGATGAATAGAGCGAGAAGCAGAATCAGGCCAGAGATAGGGCAGGAACAGTGCGGGTTCGTCAAAGACACTGGAACAAGGAACGCCATATTCATGATTAGGATGCTCTCTGAAAGGGCATTACAAATGAAGAAAGACTTGTACCTATGCTTCATTGATTACGCGAAAGCATTCGACAAAATACGACACAAAGAATTGATGGAAATGATAGGCAACCTCGACATTTTCGGCAAAGATATAAGAATAATCAAGAATCTCTACTGGCAGCAAACGGCCTGCATACGGACAGGTAACGACCTCAGTAGATACACAAAGATAGAAAAAGGCGTAAGACAAGGATGTGTCTTTTCACCGGACTTGTTCAACCTATACAGCGAGAATATTTTGAGGACCCTAGATGACACACCAGGATTTATTATTGGAGGCCACAACCTGAACAACATAAGATACGCGGACGATACAGTACTGATTGCGGACACGGAAAGGAAACTGCAAGATCTCATACAGAAAGTAGCAGTGGAGAGTGACAAGAAGGGACTACAAATAAACTTTAAGAAAACTGAGTGCATGGTCATCAGCAAAAGATACAACCCAAAATGCCAAATACAGGTGGGGGATAACAGAATCAAACAAGTCCAAGAATTTAAGTACCTAGGAAGTGTTCTAACAGGAGATGGAAAGTGCGATACGGAGATCCGAAGGCGAATTGGCATGGCAAAGGACGCGTTCCAGAAGATGAGCAACATACTAACACACAGGAAGATCTCAATAGAAACGAAGAAAAGAGTGCTAGACTGCTACGTGATGTCAGTTCTTCAGTACGGCTGTGAATGCTGGACAATATCATCGAAAATGAGGAAAAAACTGGAAGCGGCCGAAATGTGGTTCTACAGAAGGATGCTACGGATATCGTGGACTGAGCATACAAGCGACGACGAAGTGTTAGAAAGAATGGCAACAAAAAGGAAATTGATGCTGAGCATCAGGAAGAGACAACTGAAGTTCCTGGGACATGCAATGAGGAAGGAGAGCCTGGAGAACCTGATACTGACTGGTCAGATAGAAGGAAGGAGAGACAGAGGAAGGCAGCGGATAACATATCTGCAGAGTCTGATCAGGTGGATGACGGAACGGGGGTTGCCAGGAGCAACAGGAGCAAACATACTAAGAGCCACAAGGGATAGGGAGACGTGGAGATCCATGATCGCCTACGTCCTGAAGGGACAGGGCACATAGAAGAAGAAGAAGTCATACTTAGTTCATTTTCCTATAGTAATTAAGCATGGGCCAGGCTGATAAAGCATACTTAATTCATAGTTCAATTGTTATAATGATCATCATTTCTTTCTACCTCGTTTTACCTTCATATCATACACCTCGCTGTCTACCTTTGGTGACTCTTGAACCTTGTATTCGGTGAAATTTAGACATTTTTTAAAGATATTAATTTTGTACTTTAGTCTCTTATTCTGAAGATCCGATTTGGTGAAACCTTGGTAGGTTCGTTGGCTCTATAGGTTAGTTATTTACTTAGTTTGCTCTACTTGCGTATTGAGCGCTTTTTGTTTTAGGTTTTTTTCTTCGGGCTACGTACCTTGACTGATGTTCGGGTGCTTAGCTCGTTCTTTTTTATTACCATTTTTTCCTTCCGTGTATGTACTTGGAGGGCTTTTCGAAACGAGTATAACGACAAGTTTACATATATATATATATATATATAACGGAAAAGTCTGGAGATAAAAGAAACGGAAATAACAACCGACATATTTAATTTATTTGTTAGATACTCGTATTTGAGTAGATATTCTGTATCTAATTAAATTATATATAACTTTACTGGCCTGAATATTTTTTGAGAGTTTTTTTTTAGAAAGACGTATATCATAGGATTCGAACCTGCAGCCTCTAACAACATAAAGGAAGTCTTCATTTGATCTGATGTGTCTAAACCATTCGACCACGATGATTTCACAGTGGGTGAAGCCGAAGTAAGCCTTATAAACACAAATCGAGAAATGGGAAATTCGCGTTTATAAGGCTTAATTTGGTATCGTCTACTGTGAAATCAGTCGTGGTCGACCGGTTAAGACACATCAAATCAATTGATAGATTTTATGTTGTTAAGAGGCGCAGGTTCGAATCCTGCCGAATGATACACATTTTCCTGACAAAATTTCTTACAAATATTCAGGCCGGTAGATTCATGTATATTTATAAACTGTTTAATTAAAAGCGGAATATCTACTCAAATACGAGTATCTATTAAAAAAATAATGTTCAAATAAATAAATTATATATATTTCGTCTGTCCAATATTTATAATTAATTTTCCGAATTAGTTGTTTTATATAATCGGTAAATTTACCAAAGTTCTTTTATTGCCGAACACTCACGGCAATTGCTGCATTTGTTTTCAAGGATTTCGTTTTCTCATGTTTTTATGTAACCGAACTTAACCACACACAGTTACATAAAAACAAAACAACAAAAAAACAAAAAAAAAACAAAAAAAAAAATACAAACACAAAAAAACAAAAACAAACAAAAACAAAAAGCAAAAACGAAATCCTACAAAACGAATGTAGCAACATTCAGCAGTACTCAAGAAAATATGAACTTTGGTAAATTTACTGGTTACATAAAACAACCAATTCTGAAATTTGAAAAATTAATAAAAAACATAGAAAACAGAATCTTTCGATATATATATATAGAGATAGATAGATAGATAGATAGATAAAGAGAGAGAGAGAGAGAGAGAGAGATTTTAAGATAGTTGAAGCGATATCGGTTACGCTCAGTTTAACATACATAAAACCCTTCAGTTTAAAATTTCTTTTCTTGGCCATATTCTTTGCTATTTATGATTGCCTCCGATGAGCTGTGATACAGCGAAACAGGCTTGTATGTAGATGACTAATATATTATGCTTTCATTACGACTGAGTTCTCTAGTAAAGAAAATTTTAAAAACAGTTTCCACTTTTGCGATATGAGCATTACTCTTCCGAAATGAATAGAGTTCTTTCGGTAACTAACGTGTGTATACACTGCTTATGTACAACACGTTAAAATTTCCCTCTCTGATTCCAGGCTTAGAGGGTAGCGAATCAGACTGACACCAAATCGGTCGAGTTTCGATCCCGGCCAGAAGCAAGTGGATGTGTCTTATCACACTGATGAGCTGTGATGCAGCGAAACAGGCTAGTTTGTGGATGTTATATATATATATATATATATATATATAACTAATTAATTATACATTGAAATAAAGATAACTATTCTGTTATATTTCTAGAAATCTACTTTAGCACTCCATCAGACAAGTCATTATTGTTGAAACATTAGCATGATATGATTTTTTTCAATACAGCTCATACGATTTTCCTGTTTACTTCCGATGCAGCGCGAGCTTGGATGTTATTCTTGAAAGCAAATTTGAGAGTCAGTTGGCTCTTATATTATCGGCGACTTATTTGTTGCAGCTTTTCGTTGAACTTTACTGGCGTGAATCTTTTATTTTAGACGTCTATAAGGACCCCCAATGATTTTGCTCGGATTGCATACAATAAGAGACTCTTTTGTTCCATTGAAATTGACACAAAGATCTGTAGATTTCGATGATTAAAACAAATTACACGTAAGAATATATATATATATATTCCAAAGAAAATAAGCTTTGAACAGTCTTTGCCATGTTAAACTGACAGTTACGAGTATCGCTCTTAACTATCTTGAAATCTCTCTGCATTAAATACTGTTATCTGGTTGTTGCTTCTGCTAATCATCTTAAAGGTTTTGACAAAATTCAACCAAGGATCTGCAATGTAATCGACCCTCTCGATTTCAACCACTTTCTCACCGACGACGAGACGTTGATTCTCTCTGTCTTTTCTACAAATATTTTCATGTCAACTGCTCTGACGAACTTTTTTCTTTGTTGCCCCGACCACAGGAATTTAAGCGCGCTGCTACATTGACACCCAAGTTCAACCCTTTTACTGTTGAACTAGTTAAATGCAACATACTCTTCTTCTCTAACAGTTTCTTTTCTCGCACTCCCCGCCTGTGAAACTCCCTTCAGTTTATTGATAACTACAATCTCCATAAATTTAAATGCAGTGTCAATTGCTATCTTTTTTCTTTTTTATCCTTTACGCAATACCCCACTGAAAGGATTATATATATATATATATATATATATATATATATATATATATATATATATATTGTGTATTTAGGCAGCAAATTTTCTTTTAGACATGTCAATATTAAATAAATTGCAAACATTGTCTGCTTATTTTTAATAACATCCTTTAATGCGCACGGGTAATTTTTCGCGTATTGAAAGATGTAAGAAATGAGCTGCAACTTTGACCGATAATTTTATTATTTATTTTTCTATGGTCCCAAGTCCTTTCAATCTCCTTCCGGGATTATCTTCAGGGGTGTGAGTTGTGATAACAAAAATATCTGCAAAATGAAAGAGATTGAAAGTACTTGGGAATTTCGAGAAATTAATAATAAAATCATCTATCTTTTTTTACATTTTTCAATTATAATAAGCGAAAGATTATCCGTGAGTATGAACGGATTTGACTGAAAATAAGCAGACACAATATTTGCAATTTATTCAATATTTACATGTCTAAAAAAATTATTTAATCAGACATGTCTAATATATATATATATATATATATATATACACACACACACACACACATATATGTGTGTGTGTGTCTGTGTGTGTGTATGTGTGTGTGTATTTATGATATCTGTATACATATAAGTTTGAGTAGGTACCTGTACATACATATTTTTTTATGAACCTAAACTTTTACATATCTTCTTTTGATATTTGTCAAACAACTGCGTATTACCATATTAACAAAATATTGTTAAATAATTTAATAGCAATATTATAGATGTCTTTACTGTCAAATAGGACAAATGTACAGAAAAATAGGTAGATATCCCAAATATTCCTTTTCCTAATGACGAATGAAATGTTTTCCCATTCCGATCTCTCTCTGTCTGACTCTCTATCGCTGCAGAATTAGGAAAATGTAAAGAAAAAAGAGAATTCGGATGGTTAAAAATCTATTGCAGAAAATAAAAATAAAATTTTCCATTTTGAAGTCTGGTAATTTTTTATATGTTAAAAAGTGAAATCGTAGATTACTGAAATATAAACTATTGCTTTGACTTCAATGAGCAAATAAACGCTTCAGAGTGTAAAACAATTGAGTTTTTTGAATAATTGGATTTTTTAATATTTTTCTCGAGATTAACATCTTTTTCTTTATTTGTCATCAATCGATAACACCCCCCCAAAATACTTCGTAATTGCTAGATTTTAATGCATTTTAATATGTTAGGAATATATTCAACAATTTATGAAAATTCAATCGACTTCTTTCTAGTTTCGCGAAATAAAATTCATCTTAGTGAGCCAGATAAATCTAATATATTGTAATAGATAAAATTAAGTGTTCACTTATCTGTCTTCGCTGTAAGTTTTCCCGGAGTTTACGTTCATTCGTCAGGGTGTTTGATTTTAAAAGTGACTAAAAAATTAAAATTCTAATTGTTACTATTGATGGTATATATTTTGATATTGAATATTTTATTCACAAAGAATGCTTACCTTTAAAACATTATTTTCTAAAAATACAATTGTCAACTTTGTTGTGAATAGGCACAAATCTTGTTATACATACATACATACATACATACATACATACATACATACATACATACATAGACTACCGACCATAATTATTATGCCACCATATTGTTTTAAAAAATTATGTATTTCATACTATTTTTTTTTAGTATTTATTGCCAAGTGAATAATTGTAAATGAAAATAGAATGGTTCTTAATACTGCACAATAACATGTGCATCAAATGAATTTATAAATATTTAATAATTACTTATATTGCAGTTTCGTCAATAAAAGAATGAAGAAAGATGAGGGTGATTCGGACGAGTTCATCTTTGCTTCCTTGCCTTGTAAAATTTTGCAAAGTAACAATAACAACAAAAATTGAAAATTTATTTTTCATTTTAGAATACATATTTATAATAAATAATAAATACATCATTTTTAAAAATAGTAGTTATGACCAGAAGACACACACACACACACACACACGTATATATATATATATATATATATATATATATATATATATACGTGTGTGTGTGTGTGTGTGTGTGTGTGTGTGTGTGTGTGTGTGTGTGTACACTACTGGTCATAACTATTAGGCCACCCCAGTTTTTTAAAAGAAATGATGTATTTCATACTGTTTTTATTATTTATTGCCAAGTAATAATTCTAAGTGAAAATAGAATTTTGTTTCTATTTTCATTTTTCATATATATATATATATATATATATATATATATATATATATATATATATATATATAAAAAGAAGTTGAAAATGCAACTGGAGTCTTCTTTAAGAATATTTATTTAGAATAATATTACCGATTTTACAGTTCTATGATTTTCAAATGTTGAAAAAGTTCCTGGCATAGCTACATGCCTGTTCATCTCAATGTAACTTTTGAAAATCATAGAACTGTGAAACCGGTAAAATCATTCTTAATAGATATTCTTAAAGCCTAGTTGCATTTTCAGCTTATTTTTCCGATAAAAAAAACAACAACTTACTTTCTCATATATATTAATGTACAGCAACAGATACTTTTATTAATTTTAATGATCGACTTTTCCAAATTCCGAATAAACTTCTCAGACAAGGAGAAAAGTTCTGACAATTTCTGACTGAAATTCTTCAATGTCTGAAAAGTATTAGTCGTAGCTTGGAAAAGTCGAACATTAGAATTAATGGACACAAAATATTTTTTGTCTTTAATGATATTTGTATTAAAAACATGTGCAGCCTTAATACTCAATATATATATATATATATATATATATATATATATACGAGTTGCAGTGGAAGAGTTGTCGTCGTCTCTAAATGACGCAAAAATGAAAATAACACAGAGATTGCATTTTAATAGCTATATTTACCAAAATAACACAAATATATCTTGAAATACTAAAGACCAAATTTATTCAATAAAGTCGCCATTGGCTTCAAGTATGGCTTTCAGACAACTTCAGAATACCCTGCATCTCTTCTGGATGATCTCCTTGATTAAGTTAGTGATTGTTGCCATAACCTTTCCTTCAGTTTATCGTTGATGTTACCGTGAGTTTTGTTGGTCTCTTACTGCGCCCCACACATAAGCGGGTTTTTAGTCTGGTGAGTTAAGTGGCCAGATGCAAGTGGTGATGCGGTCTCCGAAATTGACTGACAGACATGACTGGGTCGTTCTGTTTGTGTGGCATGTTGCAAAGACTGTTGGCAGACATAGGGTCTTTCAACACTATTTTCTTGACTAATAGCAGTACTACCTCCTCAAGGCACTTGATGTAGGCCTCCGTGTTGATTCTAAGGCCCTGTGGGAAGATGAATGAGAGCGTAACGTCGCCATTATAGAAAAAAACCTTTGTAACACAATTAAACTCATCCAACTGTTTCCAAATCCTCTTAATTGCTCTCAAATTGACACCCAAAAACTCTGAAAGGTTTGTATTCTAGCTTCGAGCGTGAATACCAAGCACTACAGCATGTCGTTTCCAAATTTTTGGCGGAGTGAAATGCGTCATGGTGATCATTTTCTCACAGATGGTGTCCAACTGATTATACTATACTGTGCAGTCGATAAAATAAAAAAAAACAAACAGCCAACACGCATGTGTTAAATAAAAAATATAAAATGGCAACAATTTAATTATCACTCCCTTTATACGTGCATATATATATATTTTGTTTTTTAATTAAAAATACATTGCGACACGGAAATTTCTACGTTTCGAGATTTCTATTTTGTCATCAGGCATTTCAAAATTTCAAAATTTCGAAATTTCCGTATCGCAATGTATTTGTAATTAAAAAATAAATTAATTATATGATTATATTACGCTCTACAATATTTATTGTATTAAATTAAAAAAAAAAGTAAATTTTGGAGAACTCGAAATCGTAAAACTGTTGGTTCTCTTCACCTGGATTTAAATATATATATATATATATATATATATATATATATATATATATATAGTGAAACATATTTTATAGATATATTCTGGATATATGAATCAACACGGTATCAATGACTTCCAATTCACTAGCGAAAGATTGCATTGCATCATGAAACCGGTACTCACTAAGCTCTGTTGATTCTTATATCCATTCTTGTTAGTTAATGTGTGTGTGTGTGTGTGTGTGTGTGTGTGTGTGTGTGTGTGTGTGTGTGTGTAGTTGTTAGGACAGTTTCTGTACATTAGAGAATTTTTTTAGAAGTTCCAAGCGAAGATTTTTCACCAGTCTTAATTTCCAGGTATATGCGATGTAACTCTCTCGGAGTTTACAGCCGACACTCATATTCACATCAAAGAATTTCACAATATCTGAAAGATAAAATTGATTTCTTTCGTGCAGTTGAGAACACATCTGGTGAATGATTCCAATGTTGATTTCAGACGAATCGATATGTCAAATTAAACAGGCGTCCAGTGAAGGAACTATCGGACAGAACAGCTTATTGGCAGTTACTAAGCTTAGCTTAGTACAAGGTCATAAGTGTAGGTCACCCAGGATCGAATTCACTAGGGTGGTAATGGGCTCTGCTAGACAAACTCATTAACCATTACGCCAAGACGAAGCAGGAATTTAACAGCAGATCACCATCTTAGAGACGCCCGACAAGCCATCAAGTAGATGATATGATCAAAAGATATGTTATTGAGAAGTAACCAAAATTTAAATATTCGGACCCTATCATCCTGAATTATTTAGCTGTAACCGACAAAGTATCTTGGAAACGGGCGAGGTAGATGTATTTATAAAGAAGCGTTTCAATTAAGCTGCGATATTCTGACATAACCTTGATCAATTTGGTGCCCTTTGGTTACCACATTTGCTGCTTCCAGAAGAAATTGTCGTAAATGATAACGACACTAATACATCAATGAAAGTATTCTTCGATTCGAAAACGTTGTTCAGCAAAGTAGCCTAACATTATGAAGAAAACATTGGAACTAACATACTTTGGCCTTGTGCCACATCTAAGCTGCGCATAGAAAATCACCATAGATACTAACAATGGCGATGATGTTGAATACTTATTTTCTTCCTTGAGAATTAAAATTTCGTAGACTGCGCAATGTAACCAGAACATTTTCTTATTGTATCAATATATCACCTTCTCTTCAGGACTTCAGGACTTTGGTGATCGTAACACTTCACAATGACCTTCCCTTTGTAACGGGGCTTACGGGCATATCACGTTGAATACACCGGTTCTCGCTCGATCACCGAAGTTAAGCAATGTTGAGCCTGGTCAGTACTTAAATGGGTGACCGCTTGGGAATACCAGGTGCTGTAAGCGTGTAGTGACGGATGTGCGTTGTGATGCAGTAGATATCGGCCCAGAAAGAGAAATCGGTGAGCCGAGTTCGAATTCCAGTCGAATATCCCGCATTCACTTAAGCACTGGTGCCCTTGAGAAAGGTATTAATCCGTCCCAGTTAAGGGTTAAATAACAGGGTAGGATTTGGGGACCCTGCCCTTAAAAGCAAATCCCAATGAATCTTGATACTCGAAAAGAAAAAAGTATTACTAGACACAAAACTTATATTAAAACAACAATAAATTGTTGTATTACCGGCAATAAATAAAAACAAATTAGTTGGCAATAAATGACCCGCCGAGACTGATATGCCATAAAACAAAAACAACAAACCAAACCAACCTTTGTAGCGCTTAATAAATGATGTCTTTTTCATATCTTTCCTAAACCCCTTTTTATTTACACAAGCTCGCTAGGTAGTTACGCGTTGTTTTCCTCTGTTAACCTTGTCTTCAATCTGTCTTGTGAGTATCAAATTTTCCAAGCCCTCTATCCACAGTATGTGACCTAGAAATTTCTACTGTCTTTTTCTGATATTAATTGTATTTCAACTTTCAGTGGCTCGCACGTGGTAAGATTGAATTTTCTGCTAATTTATTCTACCATATTTGTTTTTATTCATTTAATTTTGGGACTAAATTCTACGAAATTGTTGGTTTAAAGGCCCTTTCGACTTTTACTAAGTTGAAACTTAGCAAAAAAAAAGTTTTATTTTCACGTCTATTGAACAGGTGAAGAGGCTCATCCCTTGTTTCCTGGTTAGGATGTGGTTTCCGGTTTTTCTCTTTCCCAATATTTTCACTCTTTTTTTATTTTTATTTTTTTCAACTGGAGTAGATAGACTAAACTATCGCCCGGTTCACACTCCACCAACGTCTATTGAACAGGTGAAGAGGCTCATCCCTTGTTTCCTGGTTAGGATGTGGTTTCCGGTTTTTCTCTTTTCCAATCTTTTCACTCTCACGTAGCCCCCTGCGCATCTGTGGCGTTTTCGCCTTGCTTGGGGTGATATGATTAAAAAAAAAAAGTATTCTTTTTGTTTCCGTTTTCTCTAAAGCGTTGCTGCCCACATGTTTGGTCAGTAATATTCTAAGCATCCTTTTGTAGAACCACATTTGAATTCTCATACCCTCCCTCCTCATTACATGTCCCAGAAACCTCATCTGTCTTATTCTTAGGTTTAGTATGAGTTTTCTCCTTGTTTACATCCTCTCCAACGCCTCGTTGTTAGTCACGTGCTCAATCCATGGTATCCTCAGTATCCTTCTGTAAAACCAGATTTCTTCTGACTCAAGCCTCTCCTTCATCCTTGAGGAAATCGTCCAACATTCACTGCCATAGAGAAGAGCAGATATCACATAGCATTCAAGTACTTTTTGTTTCCAATGAGATTTTCCTGTCTTTCAGCACTGTGGTTAGCTTTTGAAATGTGTCCCTTGGCCATCAAAATCGCACTTTCCACCCTCTGTCCACACGCTTCCCAGGTATTTAGATTTCTTTACTTGTTTTATTCTAGTTTCTCCGATCTATAGTTGGCATTTTGGGGTCTTCTTTTTACTGATGATCATACATTCAGTTTCCTTTAAAATTATACTTAGTCCTTTCTTCTCGCTTTCTCTTGCTACATGTCCGTTAATTTGAAAGATTCCTTTCTAGAGTACAGGTTCTCAGTTTTCTCACACTAGTCGCTGCTGACTCAGTTTTCATATTAAGTTGGTTTTCTGACGTCGATTTTTTAGTTGCCAGCGCAAACGGTTTTGATTTAAGATTTGTCTTCCTAGACTATTTGCCCAGCAAAGCTAGAAAGTCATGTCTGCACATATATTTATCATTTTATTACCTGGAGAGAGAAGAGAAGGATTCATGACACCCCAAGCGTAACTGTGAAAAAGTGAATGCAACTCTCTATCATCATCCAGGTAGGCATAATTCTTTTTCATCTGTGTAGCATGTTACATCAGCACGTGGGCACCCATCGACCTCCGTAACTCTGTATCTCTTGTAGTTCTTAGTTCGTCCCTTTGCCAAGCCTCACCACCTCCGTTTCGCCATCCATTCCGATTACTTCGTCAGGTTCACTGCTTTCCTCTGTTGCTTTTTGCGTCTTGTGAGTGTCGAATTCTCTAACCTCTTTTTTGTTATGTGTCCAAGAAAATTCGAGTATCTCTTTCAGATTGTAATTGATCCATTGATTGATCCCTTTTCTATGGCTTGTCAACCATTTGCAGGTTATTTAAAGTTCGAAAATACTTTTATATTGGAAGAACTATTATAAACTAAAGGTGAAACGCCGGAGATTGAAGAAGCCTAGTGCAGCACCAAAACTGAAATACAACACACTCGTGAATGACATCAACCTACAGAAAAAATACACTAACAGCGTGAAAATCAAATACGAAGAACAAATTGGAAAAGGACACTCGAAATGGGACTCGCTAAAGGAAGCAATGGTGATATCAGCAAACAAAATTGCCCCAAAGGAAATTAGGCGCAGAAAAAACAAAAGACAAAAAACGAATGGAAGACTGAAGAGATTCTGGACATGATGCAAAAGAGGCAGAAAGTGATATCAAGACATGGAATGGAGTACAGGGAACTACACAAGGAAATAAGAAGAAAATGTAGACAGGCTAAAGAGGAATGGCTCAATGACAAATGTGCAGAAGTAGAGAAATTGAGCAGGAATAATAAAGCAGACAGGATGTATAAAATCCAAGGATGGAACTATTATATTAGAAAAGAGGAAATACTGCAACGATGGGAAGAATATATAAAATATCTTTTCCACGACATGAGAGAGCAACCAATAGATGAGGACGGACCGGAAATATTAAAGTGCGAAGTGGAATCTGCAATAGCCAAACTGAATAGAAGCAACGCAGCTGGACCAGATGGCATAGTCATAGAAGTGCTGATAGCCCTGGAAGAATTTGGTATAATGAAAATTATAGAAATAATAAATGGAATTAATAATAGTGGTGTAATACCAGATGATCTCAGCAAGTTGATCTTCATAGCACTACCTAAGAAGCCAGGAGCAAACGAGTGCGAACTCCACAGAACCATCAGTTTTATGAGCCATATAACAAAACTGATCGCCCGAATCCTGATGAATAGAGCTAGAAGCAGAATCAGGCCAGAGATAGGACAAGAACAGTGTGGTTTCGTCAAAGACACTGGAACAAGGAACGAGATATTTATGATTGGGATGCTCTCTGAAAAGGCAATACAAATGAAGAAGGACATACCAGTGCTTTATTGATTATGCAAAGGCGTTTGACAAAATACGCCACAAAGAATTGATGGAGATGATCAGCAGCCTTGAAATATTTGGGAAAGTCTTAAGAGTAATCAAGAATCGTTACCGGCAGCAAACCGCTTGTACGGACAGGTAATGAATTCAGCAGATATACAAAGATAGAAAGGGGCGTAAGACAAGGATGTGTCTTTTCACCGGATCTGTTCAACTTGTATAGCGAGAATATTTTGAGGACCCTGAAGTTGTGCCTGGATTTGTCATCGGAGGCCACAATTTAAACAACAGGGTACGCAAATGATACAGTGCTGATAGCAGGCACAGAAAGAAAACTACAAGACCTCCTACAGAAGGTAGCTGAAGAAAGTAACAAGAAAGGAGTAGAAATAAACTGAAAGAAAACCGAATGCATGGTCATCAGTAAAAAGGGCAGCCCAATATGCCAAATACAGGTCGGGAATACTAGAATCAAGCAGGTACAAAAATTTATATACCTGGGAAGTGTTATAACAGAAGACGGAAAGTGCGACACAGAGATCCCAAATAAAGAGCCCAAAATGCTAAATACAGGTGGAGAATCAAGCAGGTACAAAAATTTAAATACCTGGGAAGTGTTCTAACAGAAGACGGAAAGTGACACTGAGATCCGAAGATGAATCGGTATGGTGAAGGACACGTATCAGCAGGTGAGTAGAGTATTCAGAGATAGGAAAATCTTTCTAGAAACAAAGAAGAGTGTACGGGAGTGCTATGTGATGTCTGTTCTTTGGTATGGCAGTGAATGCTGGACAATATCATCAAAGATTAAGGAAAAACTTGAAACAACTGAAATATAGTTCTACAGAAGGATGCTGCGGATATCATGGATCGAGCATGTGAGCAATGATTAGGTTTTAGAAAAGATTGAAACGAAAAGAAAATTAATACTGAGCATCAGGAAAAGACAACTAAAGTTCCTGGGGCATGTAATGAGGAAGAAGGGCTTGGAGAATCTGATACTCAAAAGTCAGATAGTGGGAAAGAGAGACAGGGGAAAACAGCGGGTTACATACTTGACGGGCTAAGCAAGTGGATGACAGAGATAGATTAGGGTGGGGTAACAGGAGAAAGCGTGCTAAGAATCACCAGGGATAGAGACGTGGAGGGTCATGATTGCCTACGTTTTGAAGGGACATGGCACATAGAAGAAGAAAACTGATATTAGAAAGTGACATTCCCGTGGTATATTTGTCCTATATGTTATTGCAAAAAAAAAAAATCTGGTATAATGTACACTTTATATTCAGGCTTTGCTTAGATTATTTTTTTCGTGGCTATATAATTCAAAACGAGGAAATATAAAATTCATTGATTAGGATTAACTAAATAAAGCGTTATCTTACTTCTACGTGAATCCACTCGACACTAATCCAGGGAAATCAGGTTTATTTAAATTTATTCATTTAATTTTACATAGACAAGTGATCATGATGATAAAAAAGAAGCCTGCAAGAAAGCCAAAAAAATCAACATGAATATCGATCTCCTCATGATACAGCCGGTATACCTCTACAATACATAAAGCAACAACTACTAATTTTAATTTTTGATTCAGTGTTGAATGAAAGAACATTTTAACAAAAACCACTTTTAATCTATTGCATGCGTGGAAAACCAACACCTAATACGAATGAATTCAGTATTGATGCAGTTTTGAGTGTAAAACTATTGAAAAGAATTGATGTTGTATAGTTTAAACGAGAAGGCGTGTCGGCGTCAGAATTCTTTTTTTCTTTTTTTCTTTCTTTCTTTCACTTTTTTCTCCTTTATTTTTTCTACTACGTGTTCCCTTTCTTTCTTTCTTTCTTTCTTTCTTTCTTTCTTTCTTTCTTCTAGACTGGAATTTACATATAACTTACCAAATCATTGTTTGAATGACGCCGCTTAGGATGAATTAATTGTAGAAGTTTAATTTGTAAAGATTAGCAACCAAGGACAACCAATCATTAAGAAGAGAATCATTCATTCTGATTATTCGAAGAGTGAATTTTACATGCTTGTTACTATCACAAAAAACATTATTCAGCGTCATAAACGACTAATAATTTGTAGGTTGTCATCAACTAAGATTAGTAAATACCAAGTATTGTTTTCTTTAGAGCTGCTTGTTTCACGTGCACTAAAAAGAAAACAGGAAAATAACAGAAGAAAATCACCAGGATATTAAACAGAGAAAAACTCTATATTTGAGAACACTGGAAGCATATTTGATTCAACAGACTGGAGCGAAAGAGATAGATAGATAGATAGATAGATAGATAGATGGAGAGAGAGAGAGAGAGAGAGAGAGAGAGAAAGACAGTGACAGATAGAGAGAGTGTGTGTGTGTGTGAGAGAGAAAGAAATGAAGTGAGAGGAGAGAATACTTCAAACGGATAACAAATAATTTGAAAACCTGTCACAAGCCTTTTCAAGATTATAAATATTTGGGCAAGATTGATAGTAAAATATTCAGGAGTCTTTCTAAATTGAACCAAAGCTGAAATATTTTGGCTTCTAAAAATAAAAGTAAAGGCTTACACTCCCAGGTAGAATTTACATATAAAAATAATGAAGTTATGAATTATTATTATTATTATTATTATTATTATTATTATTATTATTATTATTATTATACTTTTCTTCTTGTGTCCTTCAAGATGTGGTCAGTCACCGTTTTCTGCAATTCCTTATTCTTTGTGGTTCTTAGAAATATTTGTCTTTTCAACACTCGTCCCATTTACACAATCTTGTTGTTTCTCTCTGATCCTCTTCCCTTTACTGTGTTTTGTGATGTTTAGATTTCGAAAGCAACAGTTCCAAATTAAATCTAAACTTATTTAAAAATGGAACTTTGTCTGTGTGTGTGTGTGTGTCCCCGTTACCTATAGACTCCGAAACGACTGAACCGATTTCTTGAAAATTTACAGCTATATTATAAGCGTCTGCGAGTGTTCTTAGCTAGGTTTTGTGTCGAGGTACCTCCGATAAATATCAAAAATCAATAATCAAAAAAATCGGGTTATAGAAGGAGTGGTCCAATTTTAATAAAATCTGATACACTCATAGACAAAGACATAAGAAACGATATTCAGAAGTTTCAAGGTTGCAGTTTCAATAGTGCAGAAAATCGATTATATATATATATATATATATATATATATATGTAAAATGCAAGATGTTTGTGTGTGTGTCTGTTTATCTGTCTGTTTATCTGTCTGTATGTCCTTTATAGAAATCCACAATTTTTATCCGATTCTCACCAAACTTCACACAAATATTCTTTAGGCTGAGTCTAAGCTCCAGGACCATGAATTATTTTTAAAGCTTTCATTACACCCGAGCAACACCTGGCTATACTGCTAGTTCTATATAAAGTGCAATTGTCTTATGATTCTAAGCATAATCGGCCATTTTGTTTGCATTTTTCTTACAACTTTCTCGTTAGACACATTCTCCGTCTATGGCATTCCAAGCCCTTATACTCCTAGAAAGTTCTACTATTTCTGATGTTAACTATAGGTGTTCTTTTTGTTTCAAATTTCTCCCAGACGTCGTCGTTATTTACATGTTTGGCCCATTGTACTCTCAGCATCATTCAGTAAGTCCAGACAATTGAAAAGAAACAGGGACCATTAGTGTTTGGGAAAATCGATACTCGTAGAACAGATTGAAGGCAAGTGGGTCAGAGGAAAGCAACGCATAGCATACTTTATGAGCTTGAGTAAACTGACGGCAGAACAAGCCTTAGGAGAAATAACGAAAAGACTAAATACATTAAGAGCTAAAAAGGAGAAAAAATTTAAGAGAGCCTGTAGGGTTTCATACATTGACACACACACACGCATGGTCACTCGGCTTTCCACGTGATGACTGGTTCTCGCCAAAAACGATGCTAATAAAAACGGAAAACAGCACGTGGTACACTAGTTAGGATTTCGTCCCGGGACAAGAGCAATGTCTTCCTAACTCACACAACACACGCGCACTAATTGCGTGTAGCAATTAGTGGCGCAAAAAATTTTCTTTTATTTTTTTTCTCCTACATTAACACTATGCACATTAACTTTCATTCAAACAGGACTTTACATAAAATAACTTCCTACACATAAATTCACAATTTTTCCAACCTTCGTCAGTAGAAATCCACCGACTGCTACATTCGCATGTAAGTGTCTCTCTCTCTCTACTCAACGCACACACAGACACAGAACTTTGTCTTCTGTCTGACTTTCTTCATCAAGGATTTGAACTTTGAACTCTTTACGATAATCTTAACAATTGTTACAAACCTTTCTTTCAGCTAGAGAAAAAACTTCATACATCTTATTTTGTTTCTACGAACAGACGAAGGGGAATGACTCTTTCCTTTTCACTTTCTTATGCATGCTCTCTCAACCCCATGTAACCTTTGTCAATACATTGTTTTTCTGGTTACTTTCGCCTTTTTGTTCTTTCTTAAAACCTGCCTTAAATCATGACCCCATGTTACGTCGAGTCGACTCGCAAACATAAATTAGTAAGTGGACGCTTCGTCCACCACAAGCCATGATCGCCTATGTCTTGAGGCATACAAACAAGTATAGATTTGCGGCAGTGTCTCATCATTTTACAGTTGAAATCGCCAGATGTGACCGTAGGGTCTATGCTAACAATTTCTTCTATCGCACTTCTCGCTTGCAGAACTCAGGAACTGTAGAGAGACACGATCACCAATGTCCTGAAGTTTACGCTAGTCTTTAGTTAGACTAAGCCGACATCTTCTTCGGTTTAAAATATTTCTGAGAACATCAGGCTCTTTTCATAGACGGATATTAACGGGAGACAAGTATTTTCTTATATTTTGATTTTGTCATTTCCAAAATACGTTTATATATTTTTGAACTTAGTCTTCAAACTTAGCATGTTGTTTCCCTTGCATTCACTAATTAAGTTTTGTTTGATTAAAAATTTGATAAAATCTTCTGGTTTTAAATAGTGAAATATATCTATTATTATTGCTGTCAAATTTTATTTTTGGTGGGGGAAGGTTTTTGGGGAAATTTTGCATGCTGGACAACTTTATCACAGATGAAGAGGGGATCTAAAGCAAGAAGATGTGGTTCTATAGATCGATAATGAGGTACAGAAAATCCGAGCAACGAAGCAGTTTTAAAATACATTAAGACAAAAAAGAAACTTCTGTATAGAATTAGAATTTGATAAATCTGAGACGCACAATGAAGAAAGATTGCAAAAAAAAATATTCACAAGATATTAAAAGCAAAAGAAGACGAGCAAAATTACAAGTAACCTACCTAGGAATCTTGCGTAAATCGATGGCAGAACAGAGACAGCCAAGGAAAAACATAACTTAGAGCTGCGGCACATACGACTGAATCACCCTCATCTCCTTCGTATACTATTGGTGATATGTAAGTTCTACTCGATCAAACTTCTTCCCATGAACCGTTACTTTCTGGAACCGACTCTCAAGCGGATGGTTCTACGATCACTTTCCAAGTCTGGAGTTAGCCGTTATCTTTGTATATCCCCATAAATTAAGCCTGTTATCTCTTACTCCTTGGCACTCTACCTCGAGTAGGTATTGAACCTTGTATGTAGTGAATAGTATTGTAATAATAATGTATTAGAGTGACACAGCACGTGAGGAATTGTTGTAAACCAGTCTTACTCTCGTTCTTTGTATTACTTATCACAGTAATTCCTATAATGAAAAAGATACAAAAATCAATGCCAAGGTAGGGCATAGAATATAGCCCTCTGCACAAAGAAATTCGGAACAAATGAAGGCAGACTAAATAGGAATGGCTCAACGAAAAATGTATGGAAATAGAAGGAATGAGTATCACAAATGAACAGACGTACGTAACAAGACAAAAGGGTCATCAACAGGATACATAAAATCCAAGTACGGGACACTGATATTAGAGAAAGAAACAGACTTCATAGATGGAACGAGTGATTCATTTTTCAGATATACAAGTTTTAATAATTAACCCATAGTTGCGACGAGAAATGGTGGCGCGTACGTAAATCTAACAGACCCAATGGGAACTGAACCAATTAGATGGCATTCAAAGTTACACCACCCTGTAGTTAGGAATGAATACATATAAGTTTAGGAGTGGGGGCTTCAACGTTGTATAATTGTTAGCAAGATTACCTCTTTAGAACAATTACAGCTGAGTAGTGACTCTAGCTCTCAGTGGGTGCTCAATACTTTCGGGCTTGTGCCATATCTAAGCTAAGCTTAGAAAATGTAAGTATAATAGAGATAAAAAATTAAGAACTATGAAGAACAGGAAGTAGTGAAGAACCATGTTTGCCAACGTCATGTAAGGACACGGTTTATTGAAGACAACAACAACTACTCGTAGATACTGACCTCTTTCGATAATAAAGATAGCGGTTGTGTGAGATAGCGCTGTTCAAGTGCAATGTTTTTGCTATTTTCAATATTTATTTGATTGCTTGCAAACATATGGCGTGTCCGTTGTATTGATTAACGCCTGGCAATTTATTTTAGGTCCTTTTCAATACAACAGACATTCAAATTTATTTACATAATAATGAAATTGCGTTCAAAATAAAAGAAATTGTCTTCATTTATTCAAGTCGTATTTCTTCATATTCTGACTTTTCATTCTGCCTCGTGCAGCTTTGTGAATTATGAAGCTAAGTTCAAATAAAGACGTTTACGATATTCATTAAATTAAAAACGTACTCAGAATAAATAAATAGAAAACAAGACACGTGTGAGAGTGTGTGTATGTGTACGTAAGTACACATACACATACTCTCACACGTGTATTGTTTTCCACTTTAAGTCACTGGTGCCTCTGCAACAGGAGTTTACTCGTGCAACCAGACTGGCAACTGGGTCTCACCCATTCACAGTGAGATCAACCAAATACAGAAGACAATTCTACTCCTGCAGCTTCTTTCCTCTCACTTCTTGCCTGTGGAACTCGCTTCCTTATTCTTGCTTTCCTGACGGCTACAACCTCCAGGAATTCAAATGCAAGGTTAATACTCATCTCTTAACCACTTGATCCTAGTTCTTTCCTCATCACCCTGTATATCCTTTCCTTTCTCTCCACCTCTGCAACTGTTATCACACCTGTATTCCCTCCCTTCTCTTGCTCCTTTCTAAATGGTTTGTCCTTCTCTTCACTCTCTTCTATCTAGTGCTTTTAGTCTTATGTAGCCCTCTGTACATCAGTGGCGTTACCGTCTTGCTCGGGATGATATGATTAAATATATATATATATATATATATAATGTAATGGATTCTCCTGTAGGGTTCGACGTATGAGGATCTGACAGCCAAATTGTTTCAGTTATGAAACCAAGGTAAACAGCCAGAAAACCCACACAAGTGATCTGATTAAAGTGGTGAAGGCTTGTGCAGAACCATTTCGAAACTATTGAAACACTAAATCGGTGCATATAAATGCCACAGAGGAAGCAGACAATAGACCTCAGGATTTCAATTATCCCTCAACAGGTTGCCACTACCTGCTGCGGTAGACTGGTTGCCAGCCAAAGCTATAGAACCCAATCTGTCCTATTATTTATCCCATAACTGGAAGGAAGGGACGGGTTAATACCTTTTCCATGGGTATTAGCGTGTAAGTGAATGCAGCGCATTGAACGGGAATTCGAACTTGGTTCTCAGATTTCTTGTTCCGAAATTCCGAGCCTGGTCAGTACTTGGATGGATGACCGCTTGGGAATACCAGGTTCTGTAAGCGTTTCTTGATGTGGTGCAGTGGATATCGGCTCGGAACTAGAAATATACGCTCTCACACCTTGATTGAGCACTCTAGAAGAATGGGAAACTTTGAAAAACAGTAGCTACTCTGGCATGTGCGCATTGCTTATTCAATAATGAATGAGCTATGAGCACTCTGGCTATTGGGCGTGTATAATGATAATATACGTGCTAAAAAGTCTTCCTTCTTCTACCGAGCGCCCATAGTCCAGAGGTAGAATCGCCGACTGACGCCAATTCGGTCGGGTTTCAATCCTGGGTTTAAAAGCAATCGGAGTCTAACCGTACTGATGATCTGTGATGCAGCGAAACAGATCTATCTGCGGATGACTATATATATATATATATATATATATATATGCTGTTAAATTGTAATGATGTTTATTGCCAAAATTTCGTTTTTTTTCTGTGGTTTACTAGTGGAAAGTCATATTAGGCAAGCAGATATTTGGTAATAAAGTGCTCGATATCAAAGTAAGGATAGAGCCATAATAGAATTGAAATGGAGAAACATGTCACTTCGCTGAGCAGTGTGATTTCATTCATGCCGACTTCGAAATTTCGTGAGGCCATTATTGTAATGTTTTCACTTTTCAGGGTTATTTTGTTCTTTAGTCTCGGATTAAAAAAGACAGAGAAGAACCAAAGTGAAACATTAGATTGATAAAAGCTTTATTTATACTATAATTTTGTCAGATTCTGATCCATATTTGATTAAAATTCATTCAATACAGGTGTTTATGTTTCTGTATCTCTATCTGTGTCGTGTGTTTGCGTATAGATGTGTGTACGTATACGTGTGTGTGGGTGGGTTTGTGTAGTGTGCGTGATGATAGGAATGATTGTATCCTGACAACCTAACAACTATAAGTAGACACAGATAATAAGTGATAATTATTGTTAACCTCAAACTGCTTACCTCTTAACTTTGTTTCCCTGACGCATTATCTTGTGTATTTTTTCCACCACTCGACTCGAGGCAGAATCGTGTTTATTACTGGGCGACCATGAATTTAGGCGGGATGAAATGGTATTGGTCGTGGTGCGAGATCAAGGTTAGATAGATGAAAGGTGAAAGGTTAACATAGAAATAATGCTCTTATCGGATGAAACCATCATGTGCTGATAATGCCCTTCACTCAGATATCACACCTGGATTCAGTGAGACGAACACAGAATATACATTGTGTAGGGTCAATCGATACAAGACTGATCCAACCACGTGGATGTCGAGAAAGGACAAGATGTGAATAACAATGTTAATCGATTTTGGGTGGGAAGAAGGAAGGAAGGAAGTAAGGAAAGAAGGAAGGAAGGAAGGAAGGAAGGAAGGAAGGAAGAGAAGAGAAAAATGAGAGGATGTGATGAATCTAAGAATTAACGAAGATAAAGCAAAAATTGTTAATATCGCAAATAAAACAACGTATCTGCAAATATGGAATGGCGGTAGAAAAGTCTAATGTGAAGAAGAAGAAGATGACCTAGTCGGGTGGGGAGAAGAAGAAGTTGACCTAGTCGGGTGGGGAGAAGAAAGTGCGGGAAAAAGGTTAATGAAAAAGAAGTTAGACAATAATAATTAAGTTGTATGCACACAGATGAGGAAGAAAGATATAGAGAAGACAGAATATTGATATAATGGAGAAAATATATATAAAAAGTGAAATTAGCGAAGGATTTTTTTTTGTAACTGAACCAAAGTAATTTGACATTTTCTGTCTGCAGGTGCGGAACTGCTAATTAAATAACATCCATGACTTTTTCATATCATCGGCAATTATAAACTTGCCTAGCAAAGTTAACTGAAGTTTATTTGGCGAAAAGATTAATGCCTTAACATGTGTTAAGTACATTGACTACTACGACAATATATCTAGGTTTTAGGTATATTTCACTCATTATTACATATTTTTGGAAATACTAAGTTATTAATACTCTACACGTAGAAACCTATAATTAATACCGGATATTTTTTAATCATTTCATTCGAAGCAAGGCAAGAAAGCTATTAAGTCGCAAGAGATGGGTTACTGAGTGTAAGATAATATGAAAAAAAAAAGACACTATTAAAGAGAGAAAACAGTAAAAGAAGAAGAATTACACAGACAGTAGATAACAATTGATATTGCCTGTAACTGTTTGAAAATCAAAGTTAACTGGTATCAGAAGCCGGAAGTGAGTTCCCACAAAACAGACGTGCAATAGAAGAAACTGTTAGCATAGAACTTCCTGTTACATCTAGCTATTTCAACTGTAAAATGATGAGACCTTGTCGCCAATCTAGTCTTCTTCTTTATGTGACATGTCACCTCAGCATGAAGCGGATCATCACTCTCCAGGTGACATGTGTCTTCAGGACGTAAGTCATCACGGCTCTCTACAATTTACTGTAATTTGTAGCTCTTAATACTTTTGTCATTTTGTTATTTCTGCAATATCCTGCTCCATCAACCATTACTAAGTATGTTACGTGTTGCTTTCCTGTCCTGTGAGTATCAGATTTTCCAAGCCCTCTTTTCTCTTTATATACCTGATATTACGTGTAAGTTACAGAGGGAAGCTAGATGACGGTGGTAGAAAAGTGACAGATTTTAATGTTTATCATTAATACCGGGATTTGACGGTGAATTTAATCGTTTAGAATATTTGCGTAGCATAATAGCTATCGGTGTGGAAATTAGAATCGGCATTCCGTGTTCAAATTCAGGCTGAGGTGAAGTATGAAGGCATTTCTTCTTCGTTCAGCTATGGTTTAAATAGCAAGGCAAACTGTGCTTTCTAGTGTTGGTTTGTAAGAAATCTATGAAATGGATTAAATCTAAATTAAAATCCGGTTAAAAAGTCTATTTGCTAAGGAAACCTCACTAGAAACACCGTGAGGCTCTCCATATGAAGTACTCGCTTCTTAATACTGCATATGCTGGTGTACAAAGCAACTCGGCGTATAAGACGACCCCTAAATTTTCAAGTTAAAATGTGTGCTTCGGACTATATTAGCCGTACAAGATGACACTACCAAATCGTATTTTAAGATGTTTGGGAAAGGTATTAATCCGTCTCTTCCCTCCAGTTATGGGTTAAATAACAGGACAGATTGGGTTCTATAGCCTTGGTTGGCAACCAGTCTACCGCAGAAAGCAATGGCAACCTACTGCGGGATCATCTTCTGCCCAGTCAGTCATGTCTCCTTCGAGACATGATCGCCCAAGCGTGTTTCACGTATGGCACTTAACTGACTGACTGACTGTATTAAATTTATTAGATAAATTCAGCAAGCATATACTTTATTTTCACTCAAATTCTAATGAAAACAAATAAACAAACAAACAAACAAAAAAACAAAAAACAAAAACAAAACAAAAAAAAACAAAAACCGGTGGTGAGATATTGTTAATTAACTACCACAATCTAAAATACCTGAGTATTCGGTAGACTATTCCCCACTGTTCTCGAATGCAATCTTTAAACGGTTTGTTGAGACACGCATTAAGTTGTGTAATTCTTTCATCATCCAAAAAAGGAGGCGAGACAGAGGTTAGACTACGGTCAAAAATATTGTATGCTAACAACTTACCATAAATACAAGATTTAATGCTCACGTCTTATACCTGACGTATAAGATGGTTCTCTATTTGGAGAATTTTTAAGTTTGAATGGTCAGATGAAAAAAACGAAAACGAAATTGCTTACCTCTATTCCTTGCTAAATACCATGTACGAATATTGATGTAATAAATTAACAGCGCAACAATTAAAAAGAGAAAAATGTTTTCTTGATTATTACTCTTTGTTTTCTCATCTATGTTATGGTGCTCTATCTACAGTAATGGACTCTTCCTCCTTCGATAAATACTAACCTGAGTGACTTCAGAGGAAGCAGTCGGGACGCAGTCTAGAGACAGTCGAGACGCAGCGTAACAACACAGTTCGAACTTACACTTCTATTTTTTGCTGACTACTTACACTCTTACCTGTATATATGTTTCTGTTATTCTAATACACTGCTTGAACATACCTTCTTGTTTTCCGTGTCTTTTTTCCTGGCCCTAAACAGGCTACAGCAACAACTTGGCAACGAAGATTCGCCACAACTGTTTAGGACCCAGTTCTTGCTTGATTAGTGTAATAAATAGCGGGTCCGAATGAGAAATCGGAGAACCGTTCGAATTCTAATCGATTTCGTTACATTCACTTCCGCTCAAATACCCTTGGGAAAAGTATAAATTCATCTGTTCTCTCCCAACCAGCTATGGGTAGATAGCAACAGAGTTTGATCCTCATTTTAGGAGAGGGGCAACTCTAAATGCATAAAACGAAGAGGGTTTTTCAAAAACACTGTAATCAAATCGCATATGCTGATCGTCTATCTGTTCATTTAAAAAACCATATATATATATGTTCACCACACACACACACACACACACACACACACACACACACACACACATATATATATAGTGGATTTTCTTATCGTAAATGATAAATGAGGGTCAGCAGTCAACAGTGGATGGTGCTCTTCGTTCCACCGTTACGTATGGGATTTCTGTCCTGCATGCATTTGTGTTGAACTATTAGTCATTCATCTACCGATCAATCTGCACTAAGATTTGCTGTAAGTTGTGATTTGCTTGTGAAGCACAAAGAAGACTCTTTCCATGAAAACAACATAGCCTATACAGGTGCACTGAGTGCCACGCGTTAGGGTTTTGTGATGATCGCATGTTATACTGACCTCCCTGGGGCCTTAAATACATTGGGTAGTGCATAGTGGACCACACAATATACATAAAGGGGTTTTGATGTCAGATTTTACCGTCTCTGGTAAGAGTTCTGGTGGCTTGATGACTTTGGTCAGGCTTCGAAAAGCTCCCATAAACGTACACATACACATACACACTATGCAATTATTCAACATCTATGGGTCAAATAGTTTAATAGTTTGCGTGTGTGCCTGAGTGTGCGTGTTTGTTATGTGACTCCACTTAATGTGCGTGTGTGCACATGCGAGACGGATAGGTTTATATATATATATATATATATATATATATATATATATATATATATATAATTTTCATAAGTAAAAAAAATCTCTGGGAAAATCTAGGGCGCAAATTGATATTTTGGTAGTACTGGATGGCGGCGCTCTCGAGAACTTTTCTTCTGAATAAATTGTTTAAAAGTTCTCAAGAGCACCGCCATCCAGTACTACCAAAATATCAATTTTCACCTCGGATTTTTCCCAATCTCACCCTCACTTATGGAAATTATACTAAAACAGACTAACATACATAATAAAAAGTTCATATATATATATATATATATATATATATATATATAAAAGTAAAACATTTTTCATTTAGCTGATTTATGTTAGCTTCAGTATCCAGACGCCAAAGTCTCATAGACGGTCCCTCCGACAATCACTCCGTCTACTTGTCAGGGGGTATCAACAATTGTTTATAGTTTTCGATTTTTCTTTCTACATGCACTTTTTATTTGTGCAATCTTTTTCATTGTTTAGGCGTGTGTGTGTGTGTGTGTGTGTGTGTGTGTGTGTGTGTGTGTGTGTGTGTGTGTGTGTGTGTGTGTGTATGTGTGTGTGTGTGTGCGCGCCCATACGTCTGTTTACGCATACGTTTAGTTGTTCTTTTTGGCACTTTTTCTCTTTACACCCACTCCTTATTGGTTCTTACCTTTTCTCTCTTTTTCTCTTTTTTCTTCTTTTCTTTCAGTAGCCATTTTGACTTTTGGCTTTCTAAAAATATACTGTCCTTGCTATGGTTAAAGAGCAGGACGGACAAGGCCCTATAGAATTGGTTGGCAACCCTTCTAAGCGAAGGACAACCCTGAATTCAAATCAACTTGAATAGGGTTGAGCTCTGTCAGGTTAACTTGTTCAAGACGCACCCTAGCTGTTATAGTTGCAGTACATATGATGCTCCTACGACTGTAACGTAATCTTGCTTTAATATTTTTACGTACTTTTCCTATCTATTCCTTTTCACTTTTTCTTTCTATCATTTATACTTTAAGTTGATCAATTCATTTTCTTTATTGCTACTCTTTCTTTTCTGTCTCAAAAATTGTCATTCTTTCAGTTTATCAAATGAATGAATAATTCCTCTTTTTGTTTTCAGACAACCGTCTCTCGTTTTTTTCGAACTTCCTAGCATCTTAAGGGACCCAAAGTTTTTTTTTTTTATAAAATGTGGTAATGTTTTAACATTTTAATTTTGACAATATAAACATATTTTACAAAATTATAAAAGATAGTATGATTCATATTTTACAGGTTATTTAAAGCCAGAAAATATTTTTAGACTGCGGAAATTTTTATTTTTATTTTTAGATAATGATAGTTTAGTGATACACATCTTATTAAGTAACCTATAGCCGTTGGGGACCAAAGGGGGATGGATACCTTTCCCAATGGTATTCGCATGTAAATAAATATAACGAACCCGACGGGAATTAGAACATAACAATACCAAACCCCTATCAATTACATCACCCCACATCTAAACTTACAGCGGCTGGTATTCCCAAGCGATAACCCATGTAGCTACTGACTGGGCTCGACGTTTCTTAACTTTGGTGGTCGTATGTGAAACCGTGTTTCAACGTGATGTGACCTTAATCTTGGAAGAAAGATTGTACAGGTATTTGATTACGCCATCTGTTTGCAGTTGCGATGTTTCGTTTTTGAAGTAGGATATTTTTGTGTTGTATGGAGATAAATATTGATGTTCTGGAGATATTATTGTAGTTGTAAGATTTTTTCCGAAGAGGTGGTAGCGTATAGATAGCTTTATAATGGCGATTGTCTAAGCGTAGCTTAGATGAGGAGCAAGGTCAAAATTATGAGGACTTTAATGAGGATCGAGCCAACTAGTCACTCGTAATCGTTCTAACCGACAGTATTGTGTTGTATGTGATGCAACAGACAGTTTCCTTGGAATTAAAAGGTCACCAAGAGAGAAAAGAGAAAAGTCTTGTCACAATAGCATCATGTGAATGGAGAGACAAAGAAGAAAAAGAAAGTTTGTGTCGTTTATCTTTTCTACTGATGTAACAGATATTAGAAAATGCGACACCGTAATCCGAACGTAATTCGTAATCAGAACGTAATCCGTAATCCGAACGCTCATTGGAATAGCAAAATATGCCTTCCAAAAGCTAAGCAAAGTAAAATCTTGAAAAATAATGCTGGGTTATCATATAATACCAATCCCCTCGTATCGCGATGAATGCTGAAAAATTTCCTTAGATGAAGAGAAAACTAAGACAAAAGAAATGTGGTTCTACAGAAGGATGCTGAGGACACCATCGGTGGAGCGTGTAAGAAACAAAAATGAAAACAAAAGGATACTTACAGCCGTAATCAGATAGGGACAGTAGAAGTGAAAAAGAGGCAGGGGAAGAGAAAAAAAGAACAGGGGAAGGGAAAAAAGACAGGGGAAGACAACCATACTTTTTGTGACGAGCTTGTGTAGATAGCGGAACGGAGGCTTGAAGACTCTGCAAAGACTCTGCATTGCTAAAAGATACGAGGGATAGAATGTTGTGGAGCGCCATGATTGCCTATGTCTTGAAGGAATACAGTACGAAGACGACGACGACGACGACGAAGAAGAAGAAGAAGAAGAAGAAGAAGAAGAAAAAAAAAGCGCCACCTAGCGAGTATTAGAAGTCCACTGGCATAAAAGGTAGGATTATTCCACACATTCTACTTTCTCTTCCCATTCGTTTTCATATCACGTGTTTTCTTTCTTTTCCTTCTTGACCAACTGAAGAAACGTTCTTTTTAAATTGTTCTTGATTGTTTACCTATTTAAGATGAAATCCCCGACTTTTCATTTTGCTTTGGATATTGTAGACAGGCGATACTGAATCACAGAAAAGTGTACCAAATAAGAGAAACAACTTCGCTTAAGGACTACCAACAGCAGCAGCAACAGAAATGGATAGCAAATGTAACTCGGAGAGAAAATAATGATATAATCAAGATGTTAACATTCCAAATATTCTGCCAGCTGTATGCAACCTCATTCTCAGATCAATAGTTAAAAATGGACTGGAGCGAGTGATGATCCAGGATCTTGGCAAAGACCATCCTTCGAACCTTGTATACTGGTGCTACAGAATCACAAAGAACAGTTCCAGATAACAGAAAATAAATCCCTTGAGGACTTTCAACCACAACAGCAACTAAAAGTTTTTTTTTAATCGTTTCACCCCAAGCGAGGCATTCCACTGCCACGATTGCGCTTGGGGCTACATAGGGGAAGGTAAATAGAAAGAGTGGTTAGATATAGGAAATGTCAGAAGGGGGGTGATAGATAGTTTGGCGGATGGGAAGAGCGTTTGAAAGAATGGAAGCGAATCATACGTAAGTTGAAGATAAATTAATGACATAATCAAAATTTTGAAATTCCAGACTATTTTAAATAAAAGGTTGGGAAGAAAGCCCTCAAAAATACTGAGAAGAGCTACTAGATTTGAGAAACCTGTTTTCCTGAAAACTTGTTTTAATAGAAATATTTTGTAAATTTCAAGCGAAAGCAGTGCTGGCTGCCCGGTCAATGAATGGCAAATATTTCCTCATATATTAGACATGTCAGATTAAATAAATTGCAAACATTACGTCTGGTTATTTTTAATAAAATCCGTTCATACACACGGATAGACATTACAGTTTTGCGGTTATTTTTTGTTATCATAACTCACACCCCTGAAGATTATCTTGGAAAGAGATTGAAAGTATTGGATATCTTGAGAAATGAATGATTGTAACATCTGTCAACTTTACAGCACATTTCTGACATCTTTCAATTGTAATACGCGAAAGATTATCTGTGAGTATAAACGGATTTTATTAAAAATAAATAATAATGTTTGCAATTTATTTAATCTGACATGTTTAAATGAAAATTTGCTGCCTAAACACACACACACACACACATACACACACACACACACATATATATATATACATAACGGTCTTTATTATAATAGAGAGGATATATATATATATATATATATATATATATATATTCTTCGCTACTCGACGACATAGATATTGCAAAAGCTCAAATAATAAGACACTGTTAAACAGCAAACACAAAGCAAAAGCTTCCATAACTGGTAGAAAAGTTTAATAACTCTTAGTAAAAAAATGAATTGAGCCGACGCTGCCTCACTATTTTCTCTCCCCATGAGCGTGAGTAGGAATATATATATATATATATATATATATATATACGGCGGTATTTATTATAATAGGCAGGATTACTAATTGCTAACCTACCAGAAAAATCCAAATGTATACATACGTGGTTGGGAAAGTATGGTATATATTTTACATACTGTGTAAAGCAAAAGAGATGTTACAAAAATATATCTTTGTCTTGTTCTATTTCCAAGTCAAATTAGAAGCACTAATGCATAGGTGATGAATCAATAACTATTATTTACTTATTTTGTACAACAAAAAGTTTTTTTCGATACATATCTTTGCAGAATGACTATAGTGGCGTATTCGTTACAGTTAATCAATAGCCGGTAGGAATGTATATTGGTATTGTTTGTCAGAAAATGTAATTGTACAACCAGCATTGCCCGCAATGTTCTAGGCCACATTGATTTTCATCAACTCTCACTCATAATTGGTATATATACTTTCTATGATTGTAGCATCCTTAATTCATGCAACAATGTATTTTTCAACGTGAGCGTAGGTACATAAAATACATAGATTTTTATGATTAAATAGAATTACAGATTTACTAAAGAACGTGTACAGCAAACTTTCCTAATAACTTTATTACTATTCACGAATTCAATATCGTTTGGATGAATTCTGTTTGTAAATTTGCTGGTTACCTTTTCAGAAAATTTCTTCAATGATTCCCGGAACATTCTTACAGGGCCAGTTTCATATTCTAGTATAAGGAAGTAATGAAATTTTTAAAATTTAATGTTTTATAATATATATATATATATATATATATATCGTTCATTCAGCAATAAATTTGAACACTCTCAGCTACTGGCGTATGTTTACATTGTATATAACACGCCTATAGCTCAGAGGTAAAATCGCCGACTGATATCAATTCGGTCGGTTTTCAATCCTGGCTAGAAGCAATCGGATGTCTAACCGTACCGATGAACTGTGATACAGCGAAATATATATATATATATATATATATATATATATATATATATATATATAAATTAATTAATTTATAACATAATATGTTAAAATATAGCTACAAAAGTAGCTATTCTGTTTCGACTCTACCTGTGACTTATCACTTGATATATTATAATATCACTACTTGTGTCTTATCACTACAAAAGTAGCTATTTTGTTTCGAGACTATTTGTATCTAATCAATTGATAAGACACAGGTAACGTCGAAACAAAATAGCTACTTTTTTTAGTGATATTATGACATATTTATGTTATAAATTCTAAATAAATGTTATTCGCTCTACTTTGTATTGAGCGCTTTTTTAAGAATAGTGTTTCTTTGGATATGGAATTTTATTTCATCCATACCTACCCTGTACAGTAGCGAGCATAAAGATCAGAACGATGTTAAGAAAAAGTCTAAATGTGAAATAACTTTTTATTTTAAAGTTTTGTAGAACATTTTGTCAAGACAAAAAAAAAAAGATATAAATGTAAATTAAATAATTCCCAAATATAAAGCCCAATAAACTTATTTTGATAAAGTTATAAGAATAAATATATAACATTCGAAAAAATAGATGATCAAAAACATCAAAGCGATTAAATAAATCCATAAAATTTAATAATTATTTTGCATGATTGAAAATTTTTTAGTGTAAGAAAATAAAATCGGGTATTTTACTAAACTACACAGGCTCTTTACTGGCTCTTGCATTGTAAACATGGCGAAAAAATCTGTAACGTCATTGGTAGTTAGAAAACTGATCGTCAAGTTACGTAATGAAAATAAACTTTTGATTGGGGATATTTCAAAGAGTGTGGGGAAATCTAAAAGTGTTATTCATAGTATTTTAAGAAAACTTGAGGAAACTGGGTCATGTGAAGCAAAAAAGCACCTGAAAACATAGGAAAACTACTGCAAGGGAAGACAGATGTATTGGTGAAGAATAAAAAAGGACTGATTTGCGACAGCAACCGCTATCTGTAAAAAAGCTAATGTTAACCTTGTCATTAAAACATCAAGGCACACTATTTCCCGAAGACTAAATGAAATAAATCTGAACAGTCGAGTAGCCTCTACGAAGTCTTACATTTCTAAAAATAATCAAATGAGCCGATTAAAATTTGCCACTGAACACGTAATATTGACAGAAGAACAGTGAGATTATGTTAATTTCAGCGATGAATCAAAGCTTAACCTGTTCTATTGTGATGGGAGAAAGTTCATTCCACGCAATCCTAAGGAACGATATTTGTCTCAGTGCACTAAAAAGCAGCGTTAAATTTCGAAGAGGAAGTGTTATGATGTTAGGCATGATTTTATCCGCTGGTACAGGACCTCTTGTTAGGCTACACGGTAAAATTAACGCAACTGTATACAAAGAGATATTGAAGAAACATGTACCTAATTTGAGAACTGCAATTAATCAACCAGCTGTATTTATACAAGATAACGTACCATTTCACACAGCGATGTCTGCTAAGACATTTCATTCTGAGGAGGATGTTATTGTTATGGAGTGGCCTGCTCAAAGCCCAGGCATGAATCCTATTGAAAATGTTTGGAAGTTACTAAATGAAAGAGTTAAGGAAAAGAATCGAACAAACGTCGAAGAATTATGGACCAATCTGAAAAGAGAATCGGAGAAAATATCCGTTTATGAATGCAAGACATTATTTCGCTCATGTAGCAAAAGATGTCAAGCTTTTATTAAAAGTAAAGATTTACACATCAAGTACTTATGAATTATTAACGCTATTTTCATTTGGATATGATGTATCAATGATAATAGAATGATTTTTAAATCGTTCTGATGTTTTTGATCATCTATTTTTTTTCGAATGTTATGTAATTATTCTTATAACTTTATCAAAATAATTTTATTGAGCTTTATATTTTGAAATTATATAATTTACCTTTACATCTTTATTTTTCCTTGATAAAATGTCCTATTAAGCTTTTAAATAAAAAGTTATTTCATATTTAAACTTTTCTTGACATCTTTCTGATTATTATGCTCGCTACTGTATATATATATAGTGCTAAGTTGTGATCATGTTTAGCTCCAAGGTTATTTTTTCGGTGGATTTTACAGATAAAATGTATTTTGGCAAACAGGATTTTTACAGAGACAAACCCAAACTAAAAAAAATCGATATAAAGCAATAAAGCAAACACCCACTCACACATACACTGATAAAACAATAAGCAATAAAAATAAATAAAACATTTGCACAATAAAAAGTAAAAGAAAAAGAAAAATAGAAAAAGAAAATCAACCTATCACAAGCAAGACCATTCCCACAAAAATCCCATCATACCTTATATAAACAAGAAAGAAACGAGACGTAACGGCAAACCAGCCATGACTAATGAGAACATCATAACGGTATGTCACGAAACTTTGAAATCGACATGAACCTGCTTAGCTAAAGTGACAAGCTGTCTCTTTCTCTCTTTTTCTATATATATATATATATATACGAACTAAATATAGAAGTGAGCCAAAAGTCGACCGCGGTTTCACTCGCCGGATCGGGTTATAGAAGGAGTGAAACCGCGGTCGACTTTTGGCTCACTTTTAGATTTAGTTCGTGATTTTGCTCTACTTTCGTACTTTCGTATTGAGCTCTTTCGTGTTAAGGTTTTCGTCTTGGGTTTTGTTTTCTTTCGAACACAGCTTATGCTTTGTTCGTTTCGTTTTTTTTATTCCTCTCTACCCATTTGGTAATACCTTTTGGGTTTGACGACTAACTTTACCGATTTGTAGGTTTTGTAGGTTTTAATGATTTCGGTCGTGATTAGTGCTACTGTTTTGTTGTTACAATATATATATATATAGTGCATGGGAGACGTAGCAAAAAGACCGATTATATTTTTACATTGTAGACATTGTCGATGTAAAACTCATGTGTAATTCTCTTCGTGCATATATATGTTTGAATTTATTACTATGAAGAAGTAATGAAATACATTACTTCCCAAGATTTACCATTTGTTCTCCGCTGATTTCGATACATGAGGACGCAAAAGTTCAATTTTATAACTGAACTGTTAGGCCACTTACATAAATGACCTGATTATGGTACACCCAACCACTCAGACGAAATGATAACAGAGAAATATTTCTCAGTGTGCCACAGACTCTAATCAAATAAAACTGATCCAATGATAAAACCAATTCTGCAATCGTTAATCGTTATGGTTATCGTACAGGTTTCTTTTGTATAGTTTGTAGCTCTTTGAATCGGAAGCTTCATAAACCCAATATGTAGACTGATATTTTTACATTTTGGCTTGAATTACTCGTTTTCAACTGAAGTGAAAGTAAAAACATTTAATTGGTAACTTCACTCACCGTAGACTAGTGATGAAGTTTCAAAACTGAGACTTACAATTGCCACGCGACTACTTGATTTGAAGCTTTACTGCAAACTTGACGCATCGCATCACTTATTTATCTCAATAACCGTTTCTAAACTCCGCCTTTTGTTTTCAGCAAAAAATACAGTTCAGAAAAAGATAAATCTTGCTTCGATTTGGTGCGGAAGAAGCAATAATAAATGAGTAATGAAGCGTAACAAAGCAATACGTTGCTCGTTTCGTAAAAAAACTGAAAAAGGCAACATCGTAGAGAGTTGCCATGGTATTGTCAGTTAAAATATCCTATCATAATTAGTCCTGCTTGTATTTGAGATATTTTCGAGGTACATTCATTTGTTTTTTCTATTTGTTCACCACAAGCGAGACAGTAATGCTAATAAGAGGTAACAAACTACAAGCAGTGAAAAAAGATGAGAAGACATAAGAATGAATCTAAAATCCAATTCTAAATAGGAAACGAAGAATAAATCTCTGCTTTTTGTCTATATTTATGAGATGAGGTCTTGTAATTATTTATATTGTTCAAACTAATATTTCATCTATTTTGCCATATTCAAGACGTTTCGGCTGTTGCACACTGGGACCTTCTTCAGATGATTGGAATTTTGAACTGGACCCTTTATTTCGTTCACTGAGGTAGATTGTTCTCGTTCCATGGGTTCAGTTCAAAATTCCAATCATCTGAAGAAGATCAGTGCGTGCAACAGCCGAAACGTCTTGAATATGGCAAAAAAGATGAAATATTCGTCGGAACCATGTAAATGGTTCAGACTAATGGCCTATATGTCGTGAACAGGAAACAAAGATGAGAACAACAGACGGAACAATGTAAATAATGTAAATAAACCTCTACATTTATTCAAAAGACAGAGCATGAGTATGAACAAGACGATAGGGGAACATGTATACTCATATTGATGAGAAAATAAATAATAAATACAGTTTCAGAGTTTAGGCGGAGACGTTAAAAGTATAAGGTTGAAGTAGACTTGAGAAGAAACCGGAAACCCAATCTTAAACAGGAAACAAGGGAGAAACTTCAACTCCTGTTCAAAAGACCGCAGAGGTGTGTAAACATGGGCAGCCTTGCATAATGTGTGATTCTATCTCTTCTTCATCTCTAGTGCTACTTGTATCTGGGAAAATCATTATCTCAACAAAATTCTTAATGGAATATTTATTTGTAAGAAAAGAGGTATTCTTACAGTCCCCAAAATATGCTTTTATTTTAAATAACCCACAAAATATTTACAAGCAGTAAAAGCGACAGTTTGATCATAGTTATAGGGGCACCAAGTGAAGATTGAACTCACAACTCAGTATTAATGGCCAAGCATACGAGGTCAATAAATATTGTTCGACATTGAAGTGCCAGTGTCTTTTTCCTTATTGTACATTTCCTGTCGTGTGCCTGTTGACAATTAATGTAATGCGGGAAGTCGTTTCTCTTACGTTTCCCGTATCACGAAGAATTTCCCGTATCACGAAGAATTTTCCGTATCACGAAGAATTTTCCGTTTCACGAAGAATTTCATTTTTTATGTATACATAAATTTCTTCGAACCTCAGTCGTCATGGCTGCACGTTGTTTTTTTTTATGTATCCATTAGAATGATTTTGTTAATCGTTCTGATGTTTCTGATCATCTATTTTTTAGAATGTTATATAATTATTCTCATAACTTTATTAAAATAAGTTTATTGGGCTTTATATTTTGGAATTATATAATTTACTTTTATATCCTTATTTTTCTTTGATAAAATGTTCTATGAAGCTTTTAAATAAAAAGGTATTTCACATTTAATCTTTTTCTTGTCATCGTTCTGATCTTTATGCTATGTTAATCATTCACAGAAGAGAGGCGATAACAAAACAAATAAATTAAAATATATTTGAAGTCAGTCAGTCAGTTAAGTGTCATACGTGATACACGCTTGGGCGATCATGTCTCGAAAGAGACATGAATGACTGGGCAGAAGATTATCCCGCAGTAGTTTGCCATTGCTTTCTGCGGTAGACTGGTTGCCGACCAATCTGTCCTGTTATTTAACCCATAACTGGAAGGAAGAGACGGATTAATACCTTTCCCAAGGGTATTTGCGCGTAAGTGAATACAATGGATTACAACTGGAATTCGAACTCGGCTCCCCAGTTTCTCGTTCCGAACCGATATCCACTGTACCACAACGCACATTCTACATGGGTCAGACTAATATTTCATCTATTTTGCCATATTCAAAAGTACAAGTACAAGTCCTATTAAAAAAAGCTCAGTATTAATTTCTTTTTCATTTCCATCCTTTCCAAAACTTCATCATTGCTCACGTGTTCGATCCATGATATCCGCAGTATCCTTTTGTAGAACCATATTTCAGTTGTTTCAAGTTTGTCCTGTCCAGCATTCACTGCCATATTGAAGAATTGACATCACATAGCAATTCAATAGTCTCTTCTTTGTTTTTAGTAAAATTTTCCTGTCTCTTAATACTTTACTCAGCTTCTGGAATGCTTTCTTCGCCATGCCATGTCTATCTAAATCCACCTCAGTTTATTTCAATCTATCTTATTGTTCTTATATTTATTTATACATTCATTACTTTCTTTCATTATTTCTCAATTTTTATAGAACTATAACTCTGTTCAGTTATGTTTATATTTTTTGTATCTCTCTGAATATTTCTCTCGATTATTATATAACTATTTAACCCCGTCATTTAACTTCTATATATTTTTTGTCTGTACATTTCTTTCTTACTCATTTTGTTATATAACTATCTAACTGTCTGTCTATTCATTTCTATCTATCTTACATTTGTTTCGGATAACTGGCTGTCTATACATTTTCTTTCTTTCTTTCTTTCTTTTCCCGCAAAGAAAACGAAATGGCCCATTATTTATCTGAGGTAATGTTAAGGCAGAACGCATGTGTAATTTTACTTATTAACTGACGGAGAAACGAGCATACTTTTTAATTTGATGTTAATAAATAAAGCACGTTCTAAAACAAACTAATATTTAAACAATATTGACATGTAAAAGAAAGCTATGTAAATGAACATAATGGTTATAATAATAATAATAATAATTATAGCAATATATATATATATATATATATATATATATATATGCAGACTCTTTCGTTTTGCATTATTGTTTTAATTTTAATTGCGTTTTAAAAGCATTTTTAATGTTTGTTTATTTCTTTTATCAAAAAATAAATAAACAAAACATAAATCCAAGATAATTAAATCTTTGTTTTCTATCCACCCACCTAGGGTATCTAATTTGCTCTTCTGTTAATATTCGTTTAGTCAATAAATTTCAAAGAATTCTATCGAAAACGTTGACCAACTACTTACCGTTTCTCTTGCAGTTAAGCAGCATCCCACATAAGCAAACCATTCAAAACACGAGTATACAAATAGACATACAAACCCCGACATGAACGCGTACCTACTCGTAAATACATCCACCCACATCTTTTTGATGATGGTATTGCTATAATGATATGTTCGTGTAGTGTAACGGATATCGACGCAGAAAGCGGTAAATTCCGGACTAATTTGTTGCGTCCACTTTTGCATTAACTCCCCCGGAAAAGGCGTCAACTCATCTTTTTCCACCCTTCCAGCTGCTGTTTATGGGCAGACTGCAGCTGTAAGAGGCAACCAGTCTAGGAGAAGGAAAACTCTGATTGCAAATGATGGAAAAGGCAATGGGAAACCACTCAAAAATACTTGCAATTCGCATAAAGATACAAAAGTCTGTGGCGAATCATCATGTAATGACATTCATCCTGAAGGGACACGTTATTCAATATATATATATATATATATATATATATATATATATATATATATAATGATAGTATACACTTGAAATTATATTTACTTATATCTGAGTTTCAAATTGACGGGGTGGGATGGTTATGCATTTTTATGAGAAAAATCTACCCAAACACTCTTTTTATTAGGTATTCAGTAAAATTCCTCCTGCCTATTAATTTAAACTGTGAACAGGACAGAGCGTTTCATTACTGAAAACTAGAAAAAATTTAAAAAAATGCTCAAACCATTACTTTTATTCCAGTCTGTGCATTCATACACGATTCAACGAACATTTGCCAATTTAAAGAAATCAATCAATCTATCTATCTATCTATCTATCTATCTATCTATCTATCTATCTATCTGTTTTACCATCCTTAGCTTTAAGTTTTAAAAGTGATTGAAGAGAAGAAAGCGCTCCAAACAGAAACATAACAAGAGAAAGATACTTATATATATATATATATATATATATATATATATATACACCAGTAAAATAGTTGTTGGTTAGACCAGCAGACGGTAAGTCAAAAAGTGCTCAATGCACAATCAAAACAAATGAACTGGATATGTAGAGCTAAATGTATGTCAAAGAACTGAACACACACCGCTTACTTGCTCCCTAGGTTTAGAGTAAGCTGGTCTCTTCTGACTGAAGAGTTGATTTACTAAGCGACGCTTAAATGTAGTTCAAGGCCGAAAGTATGGGGTATTCAGTGAGGATCAAACTCTCTACTCAGTTGGAATGTTTCTAGCGGGACAAACTTTCTAACCATTACACCACGTCGAAGTGCCTATTTTGCCTGAAGAGACCAGCATGGTCAAAACTTAGCAAGTAAGCGGTATGCGTTCAGTATAATCCAATATATATATATATATATATATATATATTGGATTAATGTGTAGAACATTATCACTTAATTGAGCAGACTCTTGCCGACTTCGAAGTTTTGTAAAAGTATGATTATGATTGAAAAAAATGTCCTGAGGAATGAGGACATCATAATTGTGCATTCACGAAACTGATTAACTTTCTGTCTCTAGCTCGATCGCACTTTACGACAAAACCAGGCTTGCTAAAACATATTTTAATCAGTAAACCACTGATATATATATAGCGAGAGGAAATAGAGAAAAATGGGCATGAATGAAGTTCGATTTCTGCTTTAGATAAAAAACGCTAAAAAGTGCTATAATTTCCTAATTTATTGATAACCAGTATTCGCTCACTCAGGACGCGTATGACCATGGTTCTCCACAGCTGTCTGTCTTACATGTGTCTCTACATTACTTGTCGGTTTTGTCCCCTGCGTTTATTTCTGGTATTTGCTTTTTTATTTGTTTACTGAAGCTTATCAAGGACGTATCTCATTGCTTTCTTCTGACTCACCTGCCTTTTATATACCTTGTGAATGCTAAATTCTCTTGCTTTTATATACCTTGTGAATGTTAAATTCTCTAAGCCTTATTTTACATAATGTGTCAATATCTTTTATTTTAAGCGTTTTTAAAGTCGAAATTATCAACTGGGTTATCTGGTATTAAATTAAACTGATTTTCTGAATCATCCGAATTATATAAGTTTAAATTAAATATTTTTCACCAAATAGAAAGCAAAGAGTCACTCAATGTATAAGGTTACCGAACGAGATGTAAACGAAGAAAGTATACGCTATGAAAAAGATGTAGGATGGACAACAGTTAATCCTGGACTTGAAGATCCTTATGATCGTAGTGATCGGGAAAGTTTTCACTCTGTAATCTTTATCCCACAGACACAACCTCGAAAACCTCTCGCTACTTTATGGCTATTTCCATAGCAAATCTCTTGATGAGCTCTATTTTTGTTTCACCAGTTCAGGCCTTAATAGCGACCTCACACTATGTGGCTTCCATGGTGTTGTTGTGGACTGGACGACGTGGTAGTAATTTGAAAGTGGAGTCACCATTATAAAGTAGACTGGTTGTCCAATCCACTACATTAATAATAAAAAATAAGTCAGAGAATAATATAACAAGAATAATAACAATGTATTAAACATAGTTACAGGATTGATTATTTTGTGCATGCAAGATTTAGTGGAGAAAGTTCTCTCTTGGATGTTGAAGAAAATGTATCAATGTTCATACTGGAAGAATTCCTGAAAAAGGAAATATGATGTTCGTACTAATCAGTAGTTGAATATAACTATATATGTAGTGAAGTATGCTTGAAAGTGAGAGAGAGAAATATTTTTGGTGTAACTAATTGCTAAACGCAATTAGCGCAGGATGTGAGTTGGAAAGGAACTAACGGCATTCGGACTGTTAGCTCCGAAAGACAGATTCCAACTGGTCTACACACATGTGAACATCAGCTTATATATTTCTGTATAAAGCGCGGGAAAAAGAGGTTTCACGTGCGGTACTAATGTATAAGTATGTGCGTATATAGGTGCATATACGTGCGTACATGGCGATATGTATATAAATATATACATGCATGTTGAAGTGATTCTACAGTGTCAAATCACCATTTTTTTCCTCCATCTGTGTTCCACATGTAAGAATAATGTCACAGCTTTTTCTCCACCAACTGCCCTTTGAAAAACTTCAGCATTCATGAATTCCTAAACACTTCGTTTTTGACATATCAAGTCAAGAATCAATTGTTATCTATCCTCATAATCCCCCTTTCCTAGAACCTACTCTTACATTCATTCATTCAGAACCTCTTATTTAACTGTAACTTTCTACCGTGTGTAGCTCTTGAGCGTCGTTTAATGTGACATTTTAGTAAAAAGTTTATACTATTATCTTAAAAATAAGAGAAACTGTTTCACAGTCAACTGTCTGTAAGAACTTTCAGAACAGTGAAACTTCCATCTTTCAAAAGCTGAGTATATATACCTACAGTAATACCAAGTAAAATTAAAGACGTGGCCCAGAGTAGATTGTTAGAGATTTTCTTCTGTAAGAATTTTAATATGAACAAAAACAGCAGAAACAACCTGAAAAATATGTACAACGATAATTGCATTAACATTAAACACAAGCGACGAAACCATATGTTTCATGTTTTCCATCAGCAAAAAAACAAAACACACAAAAAGCCCCCCCCCCCAAACAGACAAAAAACACTTATTAAAGAATTAGGTAACTTATAAATAAAAACAAAAATCACAAGAAACTTAATGTTTTTTACGAAAATTTAATGTTTTCAAAAGGCGTTGTCAAAGTTTTAATAAAAATGTACGGCTATTTTCAAAATATTAATAAAAATAAAATATTGGGTTGTACGGAAAGTCCATGTTGATTTTTAAATACACAAAAAATTATGCCATTAAATATTTATTCAACTTGATAGGAAACATTTTGTTGTACAGCATTTCTCAATTTTTCTTTTAACTTAAAGATTTCATCTTCCCAGAATTTTGGAGGTATCTCGACAAAGAACTCATTAAAAGAGTTTTTTTTATACCATCCAAAGAATTACATTTTTACTATTGAAATCCTTTTGCAAAGACCTGAATAAATAAACATCCGAAGAAGCAATATCTGGTTAATATGGCGAAAGGATTAACATACCTCAGCAAAGATTGCCGGGTCGACAAATAAACGGCATTATCCTGATGGAATAAAACACCTTTTCTCTTCGCCAATTCTAGGTGTTTTTCTTGAATTGCTGCCTTTAATTCGTCTAGTTGCGAGCAATACTTTTTAGAATCAATTGACTGGTTTACTTGACACGGTTTCTTAGTACAGGATGCTTTTCCAATCCCACCAGATGCACAGCATAATTTTCTTAGGATGAAAATTATCTAAGTTGGTTTTACCCCAGGATCATCTTTGCTGAACATAGTTGTAAACACTTATCATCAAACATCATAATTTGCTTAAAAAAGGGTGCTTTTTTATTACGTTTATGTAGCTAGAAATTCGACCCAAAAGATTCTTTTTACTCAGATCCTGTGGTACCTAAACATCGTAGCTATTTGAATGCCCGAGCTTTACTAAGTGTTCATGGAAGGTTGATTTTAATAAATTTAATGTTCCTGCCAATTCTCAAATTGTGTAATGCACGTTATTCTCAATCAATGTTATAATTTTGGTCGTCATCTGTAGTGTGTGTGTGGGGGGGGGGTCTGCTTGAGCGTTCTTCATAAATAAGGCTACAATGACAAACTCTAAACTTAGCGAACCACTTTCGTACAGTTCTGTCAGCTAACGCAACTTCACCGTACACAGCACATATCTTTTGTTACTGGCGAGGAATGTTTACCGGTACGAAATAAAAAAAAAAGAAAAAAAAGCATCAAGTGTCTAAAATTCACCTTATAATCTTCAATATTCATAGGAATAAAAAGTTGCACGAATTTTAAACTTTCTTTCTCAAAAGATACTTAAAAATGTTCTCTAATTGGAAATGTAAGCATATTATATCTGTCGATAAATGTGACGTGCTCGAACGTGTTGGAACATCAACGACTAAAAATTGACATGAACTTTTTGGACAACCCAAAATCTTAAAAGTTCTTACCTGCCTAATTTTAGAAAATTACAACTATATATTCTAAAATTAAATACCAATTTGAAAGTCGGTAAGTAAATGAAATAGTGTTTGAAATGAAGCATTTTTATTAAATTTATATATTTATAGAGTCTGGTAAAGTAATTACAAGCTTTGAAATATTACACACATTCTTTTCTTTTGTATGAGAGCATATCTATTTTTTAAGGATTGAATATGACACTAAAGGAAAATATTGTAGGAATAATTTTCATTCTATTGCCATATTCTTTTATTATTTATCGTAGCATGCGAGAAAAAGACAGCCAAAATATATGGTTATAAGATAGAATGTAGAAGATCATTTATCTACCCATCCAGGATAGTAAGTTTGCGTCAAGGTCACAACATGGAAACCTACATGTATACATATGTTTATTACCAGAACTTGTCCAAGTCCTTTGAAATTTCCGGGACGCCTTAGGCACCAGCAATTAATTCTGATAATCTCTGTTGAAATGCACTAGAAAAAATGTCGCCTCGACGATGTTCCCCAGAGTCTGGTGTATTTACAAAGATTAGTTTAATTTCATATAGTGAGGAAAGAGGGCTTGGAGAATCTGACATTCAAAGCGTATATAGAAAGTGTCAGTGATAAAGAGCAACAGCGAGTAACCTACTAAAGAGCTTGTGTAAATGGATGGCAGATAAGAAGATGGGAGGAATGGTAAGGAGACAGACGTCACTTCGAGCTTCAACTGATAGGAAGAGACAGAATGGCATATAAATGAGAAAAAGGGTTCAGTTTGGTACAGACTAAATCGTTATCTTGGCAGCATGTGGAGCGGCTTAGATTCCTACTTTTCGTTTAGAACACTAGCACGAAAAGGATATAAACATTTAATTAAACATAAAAGATGAAAGAAAACGCATGCCAGTAAAAAAGAAAACGTCATTACTCATGAACAAACAAAATATAGATTGTTTTTCAGGAAAAAAAACAAAAAAAAACACGAAAATACTTAGTTCGACTAAGAAAGAATTTGGAAAAAATATCGGTATTTGGTCATTTGGGAAATTTTTTAGTACTTTGAGCGAGTGAAGCCTTAGGGTTTAGGCAAAAATTATCTTTCTTGAATCATTTCTGACTAGCGCTAGATAACCACAAACACAGCACTGTACTAAATAACAGAAACCCCGCCACTTGAGGTCTACCAACAGCAACAACAACTAAAATGGAAAGCACAAAGAGAAATAATGACATAAACATGATGTTGACATTTCTCAATACTTCAAACAAAAGGTTAGGAAGGAAACCCAATCGATACTGGAAAGAGCGATAACAGGTACTGAACTTGAGAAATTTGTTTAAAAAAAGATTTTATAAATTTCAACCGAAAGCAGCACTAGTTGTTTGGTCAATTAATGCCAAATGTTTCCTTATATGGCAAATATTAGTATTACTGTCATCATTATCGTATAAATTCTGCATATAATGATGGGCTTAATTCATATTTGTAAAAAAAAAGATGACGTTCATGTCACGACTCCCGTATGCTATTAGGATCGTAGCCGGACACCATATGTACTGCAGCCAAATCGGAAGTGAGGCAAGATAGTGTGACGGAACCATCATGACTAGTTGCCACCTCGAGGCTAGAGAGCCCAGTTTGCCTTGCTATTTAAGAATCACCAAGAATACATTTTATAGTAAGAATTACCAACAATAAAATGTATAGTTTGAATTACCAACAATACAATTTATAATAGAATTACCAACAATACAATTTATAACAAAATGACCTACAATATATTTTATCTGTAGCTGAAGGCATACTTTACGTTCAAAGATATATTTAGTAGAAGCTATAAAATAATGTTCAAAATATTTAGATTTCGACATTAAATAACCCATAGAGGTTAATGAGTTTCGAAACAAAATCAACCAACGCTTCTATTTAACCCATGACTGGAGGATGATTCGAGATTTTTTCATAGGTATTATTGCAGATTGAATGTAACATTAACTGCACCACCAAAGGAATATAAGAAATCTATATACTAGTTCTTAGTAACCTTACAAAGGTTTCTGGTTCTGTAAAGACAATAAACCGAATGTATAAATACAATTCAGAAATGTCACATTGACTTGATATGATCAATAAAAAAAAACTTTTTCCAATAATTTTCATGTCTTTCTTTTCGTTTTCCATCTCTGCATAACGTGTTTCTTCTCGCCTTGAATTAATAATGCGAATTTGATTGGGCGATCAGTAAATCTGTTCTATTCCGTCTGAGGCAGGCTCTTCTATTAAATAATCAATATCCCAATAACTCTTGCCTGTTACCAAATACGACAACCGATTAATCCTGGTGGACACACAACGTGTAAAAATCAAAGAGACTCAATTTGACCAAGCACTGCAGAAGCACTCCTTGACTTTAATCCAAAACAGCATGGTCGATGAAAGTATTTTAATTGTCGAGAGTTATCATAATTGCACGCTGGGATTTAACTTTTTATCCTGTGTGTCATTTGAATGTTTTCTTTCTATAATTTATAACAAACTTATAACAGATTTGATCATATTGCTACGACTAATATTAGCCTTCTTCATCTTGTACCGTGTTTATTAATTTTTGCCATCCCTCATAGAATTTGTTCTGCGTAACATTTTGAACAAGATCTTTAGGTAGGCTATTCACTGTTACTCTCTTATTTAAAATATATCCTTGCAGTGTCAAATTCTCCAAGCTCTCTTTCCTCATTATGTCTTCTAGTGATTTTAATTGCCTCTTTATGATTTTAAGTGTACTTTTTGTTTCTATTTTCCTTAAAACTTCATCATTACTTACATGTTCAGCCCATACAATTCTCTGCTCCCTTCTGAGAACCATATTTCTACTACCTTAAGTATTTTCTTCATTTTTGATGAGAGTGTACAGCATTGTTTCTATTTTCCTTAAAACTTCATCATTACTTACATGTTCAGCCCATACAATTCTCAGCTCCCTTCTGTAGAACCATATTTCTACTACCTTAAGTATTTTCTTCATTTTTGATGAGAGTGTACAGCATTGTTTCTATTTTCCTTAAAACTTCATCATTACTTACATGTTCAGCCCATACAATTCTCAGCTCCCTTCTGTAGAACCATATTTCTACTACCTTAAGTATTTTCTTCATTTTTGATGAGAGTGTACAGCATTGTTTCTATTTTCCTTAAAACTTCATCATTACTTACATGTTCAGCCCATACAATTCTCAGCTCCCTTCTGTAGAACCATATTTCTACTACCTTAAGTATTTTCTTCATTTTTGATGAGAGTGTACAGCATTGTTTCTATTTTCCTTAAAACTTCATCATTACTTACATGTTCAGCCCATACAATTCTCAGCTCCCTTCTGTAGAACATAACAGTTTAGCTTTTCTTTGTAGCGAAATTTTTTGATGATTAATACTGAGATTTTGAAATGCATTTTTTGCTATTCCAATGATTTCTTCAGATTTCAACTTCACATGTTAGAACCCTATTATAGATATTTACATATTCGTATTTGCTTGGTTCTGATATCTTCAATTAATAGTTCCCATTTTGAACTGTGAGTAATACATTCTAACTTCTTACAATTGATGTTTAGTCTTATCTTCTCACTTTCTTTTAATTTATAGTGTACGTAAAAACAATTATATCAAATATGGCCCCGAGCGATCGGGAATGTTAAAGTCTTTATGGTTATAGATGATCTTCTTAAAACGTTAACTCTAGAGGCCCAAACGGTAGAACATCTCTCGCACACATACTTTATTTCCAACATAAAGAGATGCGAGTTCGAATATGACCTCTAACTTATTCTTCGTTTTCGACCGGCAATGTCAAATAACATTTTGGTTAATTGCAATGGACAAATAACTGAACTTAAAATTAAATAAATACTAGTTAAAAATTAATAACGGTCAAAAGCAGAACAGATTCCAGTTGAGTTGATTATATTCACTTATATATGAGGCATGAATCTATATTTTATTCCATATCTTCCCGTGTATTGAATATTGCTGCCATATCTGGTCGGGTGCCCCTGCTGCTCTCCTTGGGCTTCTTGACAAAATACAAAGGAGGATCTGTAACGTGGTTGATACTGACTTGGCAGACCGGCTGCAGCCGCTCTCACACCGGCGTGATGTAGCTTCCCTGTGCCTCTTCTACAAGTACTTTCATGGCTTCTGCTCCGATGAGCTTAGATCACTGGTGCCGCCTAAGCACGAATTTACACGAGATACTAGATTAGCAACTAGGTCCCACCCTTTTACAGTTAAACAAATAAGATGTAACCGTAAATTCTACTCCAACAGCTTCTTTTCCCGCGCTTCCCGCCTGTGGAACTCCCTTCCACAAGTCTGCTTTCCCGACAGTTACAATCTCCAGGTGTTTAAATGTAGGGTCAATAGACACCTCCTATCACACTAACTCCCAACTATTCTCACAACACTCTCATCTACCCAACCCTCATTCTCGGTATCCTCACCCGCCTATCACCCACCCTCTGTTATTTCCTATATTTAATCAGCCTTTCTCCACTCTACGTAGCCCCCTGCACAGTAGTGGCAGTGACATGCCTTGCTCGGGGTGAAACGCTTATAAAAAAAAAAAAAAAAAAATCTTTTTGGAAAATTAACAGGACAGAGTCTGTAGCCTTAGAAGGAAAACTCTAAATTCAAACAATCCTGTTGGGGGCTGGGCTCAGTCAGGTTTATCCAGCCCAAGACACTCCACTTCTTCTGCGGCAGCAGTACATGTGGTTCCGCTACTACTCGAAAGGCTTATGGGATTGGTGATCGTGGGACAACGTACAATGAAACAGTAAATATAAACTGTAATATAAAGCTGTGTCACCAAACATATTTTTACTTACTTCCGTGGTAACTGATGTTACGCTAAACTAAATGGAGTACCAGGGTTGCAAATTTGTACTCAGAATTGTCCCAAGCTTATATATATATATATATATATATATATGCACAGTTTTATGTTCACGATATGTATATTAATCGGACTGTACATGTATATTACATTCATAATTAAGAGTCAATATACTAATTTAAAAGATGTTTATGAAAATTTAAATGAGCAAGGAAAATCATCTAATAAATCTTTTGTCTGATATTTTCAAAGATTTTTGAATCATTTGCTCTGACACACTAGTGTACTAGGAAACAGCAGTAACTACACATGATTCGTGGGTTAAACAGTTCTTGACACCTTGATTCCACCTCAGATATCTCCTAGAAGACGTTTGGAAACACCGGGTACTGTAAGCAAACACCGGGTAGAAAACTGGTTAGACATGGGGTTACCAGTTTAATCTCGTAAAATCTATCACTTGCTATGGCAACCACAGTAGCAATGACTAGCGATGCTGAGAGCTGTGGCCTCATACTCCCCAGAAGAGTCCACAGAAGAAGGAAACTATAATTTTAGAAATTGGAAAATTTACTGAAATATGTTCGGTAATTTCTAAGTTTTCCGATGAAAAAAAAAAAAAGAAGAAAATACAAGCTTTGAGCAAAATTACTGAAATCCGAAGGCACATTAAAATAGCCGAAGATGCATTCCAAAAGCTAAGCAAAGTATTAAGAAACAGAAAAAAAAACTAATTAGAAAAAAAAGAAAAGAGTACTGAACTGTTATGTGATATCTGCCCTATTATATGGAAGCGAATGCTAGACAATCTTCTTAAGAGACTTGAAGCAGCAGATCTGTGGTTCTACAGTAAGATGCTGAGGATAGCATATATTCAATATGTGACCAACGACTAAGTTTTAGAGAAAATATTCGCAAAAACGAAAGTTATAATTAAGATCAGGAATAGGTAGTCTTAGTTTCTAGAGCACATGAAAAGAGGATTTGGAAAAGCTGATACTCACAAGACTGATTGAAGTCAAGACGGACAGAGGGAAAACGCATAACATACATAGTGAACTTGATTGAATGAATGGCGGAACACTGTTTAGGAGAAATAACAAAAATATCAAGAGCTATAAAGGACAGAAAAGTGTGGAGAGCCAAAATCGCCTACGCTATGAGAGGATATGATACAAAGATGAAGAATATAGAAAAACAGAAGGCGTCTGTTTAAACTGAATCCAAGAGGATATGGCTTCAACAACAAAGTGCAAATTTCTTAAGATTTGCGATAAACAAGAAACAACAAAAATGTGTCTCGTGTTTTAATACAGTTTTAGCATGTTTTATACATCAGCTCGGATTTTAGTTGCATGAGCGCCAAGAAAGTTATGTTCAACGAACACAAACGAATCTGATGCTGCTAGCCGAAAAGGATAAAAATATACCATTAACATGACATGTACCTTCAATGTAAATATGCAATTCGCATACCTCAAAAACTTGTCGGTTTACGACAATTCTAAGTACAGATTCGGAATATACATACTTTAGTATAGTATTATGTGTCTGGGTGGTAGACAAAAATATTTTTTATTGCCCAGTGTAATTAATATAGGAGACAAGGCCGCTCAAATCATGCGCTGTGAAAAACGTTAAATCTTGATATGCTGGAACAATTTAGTTTAAAACATTCGTTTACCTCAGTCGTGCATCGAATATTATTCCCATATCCATTCAGGTGCTTGTGTTTTTTATTTACAGATTTTATATATGTATATATATAAAACAAAACAAAACAAAACAAAAAAACAAAAAAAAAACAAAAAACAAAAAACAAAAACAAAGAAGAATCTGAAAGGGACCGGCCCTTCCCTTTGTCTTTATAAATATTTTCACTGGAATTGTTCTGATAAGATTTCCTCATTGGTAAATCAATTTCACGAATTTAAACGCAATACTAGATTAGCAATTCGGTCTCACAGAAAGAAAGAAAATTAGATTACAGATTATCTAGTTCCAGCAGACTATATAGTGACAAATGAAATTGACAAGCTAGAAAAATATCTGGAACCAACCATAGAACTGGAATATCAGCGTGAATACTGGGGAGAGTGATGATATAATTCTTTTTTAAAACCTACCAGACACACGTAGTGTGAATATTTTGTGAATTACTTGTTGAGGCAATCAAATAAAAAGTTAGTAATGTGTTTGAGTCGATGTTATATAAAACGAAATGATATCAGGAATATGATGTCAAAATTTTGGTTAAAAGATAAGCATAGCTTCAAAAGGACTTAAACTATCCAATTTCTTGCATAAATAAAGAATCTATTCTACGAAATTTAAGTTAAAATTTTCTCACATAATTTGATCGCATCCGTGTGTCCTAAAAATCTGATGCAGATAATTTACATTATATCCTTTTTAAAAATACTCTCACCCCAAGCAAGACAATAAGTCGTAAGTGGTTATTGACTGCTTCATCGTTTCGGTTGCCGTGCTTGTCCATCCGACTAACCGTCTTTTGATCTAAACATTTTATGTAATTTACGGAAATATATTGTTCTTGTTCCACTGATCATTAAGGCAGAATGATTTTTCACTCTTTTTTCAGAAAATCAACATTGCACTCGGTGTTAAAGCTGGGATTCGATGTCATAAATACTGGCATCAACAATTATATTTATAGCTCATACCAATTTTTAGCATTTAGTTTTAGTGGTCGTCTAAAAGAATGTACAGAAATATGTAATTTATACGTGTTTTTACTTGCAAACTGATTTAAAAATATATTTAAACCAAACATTTAATTATGAATCCCAACAAAGAAAATGTCAATTTTTTAAAACTGTATTCGATAAATAAAAACTGCAAAAGATTACAAAAATGGTTGCTCAATGAATAAGATTGGTTAGATTATTTGTCAGATCATAATTAATGAAAAGAATAATTAATAAAATAGATAAAAGTGTATATAAAATCGTAATTGTGCTTGGCACAAATTATAAGACAAAATGTTTTAAATTTGCATTGCTTATTGAAAATTACACTAAAACTACTGCATTGCAAACAAAATATAGCAACATATTGCAACATATTGCAACATATTGCAACAAAATATAGCAAAAATTCTCCAGTATAACGTTTTGAAGTAAATGAAGTTCTTATTTCATCGCACAATGATTTAGTAATAATGTGCTTGTGTGATATATTTTGTCAATAAACAATTTGTAAAGCTTCATTAAATTATAAATATGATAAGTCTGTGCTATAAGGCTTTCACTGATCAACGGAATGAAATTCTAACGCTACAATTTTGAACTTAAACTTAGTTTTTACACTCGTTTCCTCAAAAACGGTAACAATTTTGAAAAAAAATGTTCTTATTTATCACGTGAAACCCCAACTTTCAAACTTCTGTACAACATTTAAAAAATCAATCTGCCCTACAAACTATGTCTAGGAGTATCTGCTACTTTTTAAAAGTGCGTAGTTATTGCTCACCCTGTTTTTACTAAAACTACAGCTGTATTACTCGATCCAGTAACTAAAAATTATTTAATTTATCTCATAACAATAGCTTAGTGAGTTAAAGTATTGGTTCGAGAATTTGGTGGGAGTGTAATTGGAAGTTTAGGGTCCAAGTTATCCAATAGTTAACCCTCAAACTGAGGTTAAAACACTATGAAAGTACAAAAATACACTTTTATCGAAATTTATACAGAAAAATAGACTTTTATAGAAAAAATATACCTTTTTGAAGGAAAAATATTACCAACTATATATTTTTGAAAAAACATTCATTACCATAACACATTTTTAAAGGAAAAAAACTATTCTCAGTAAAACATTCTTGAATACAAAACTAGAAGACATTTTCAGTTTTCGAAAATAAAAAAAGAATAAAAATAACATATTTTCATTAAATCTGATTCAATCAATCTTTTCACTATAACCAAACATTAATAAAAAATACGTTAAAATCCCACCCTTTTGGCATTAAATAACCCACAGAGATTGATATGCCATTAAACAAAACTCAAACTCAAACTCAAACTCAAAAACAAAGAAAAGAGTACGAGACCGTTATATCACAACGAATGCTGAACGATTTCTTCAAAGATAAAGACAGACTCTAAATAACGTAGATGTGGTTCTACAGAAGAATGCTGAGGATATCATGTACCGAACACGTGAGCAACGACAAGGTTTTGAAGGAGGATGCAAACGAAAAGAAAAACATTGTATTTAAGAGACAGCTGAAGTTTCTAGGACAATGAGGAAAAAGGGCTTGGAGAATCTGATACTCACGGGATGAATAGAGTAAAAGAGAGACGGGGAAAGCAACGCGAGACATACTTGATGGGTTTGAGCAAGCGGATATTGGAGAAGGGTTTGAGAGAGGTAACAAGAGAATGTGTAGCATGGTGCAGTGAATTTCGACTCGGAACTAGAAATCGGAGAGCCGAGTTCGAATTTCAGTTGAATTCGTTGCATTCACTTATACACAAACACCTTACGGAAAGGTATTAATCCGCCGCTTTTCTCTTCAGCTATGGATTAAATAGATAGAAAGACTAGATTCTACAACCAGTCTTCCGCAGAAAGCAATGGCAACTTCGAGTAGTCAGTCATGTCTCTTTCGATACATGATCGCCCAAGAGGGTATCACATATGATACTTGACTGACCGACAAAGAGGAAAAATGTGAAAAGCGACCAGGGATAGGGGTAAGTGAATGTCCACGATCGCTTACGTCCTGAAAGAACACGGCACGTAAAGAAAAATTTCCAAGAAATGGACAGAGGAATGGGAAGTGTCAAACAGCGTAGATTAAATAAAATGTGTTTAATATAAATAGCGTATAAAAATGTGAAAAGCGACCAGGGATAGGGGTAAGTGAATGTCCACGATCGCTTACGTCCTGAAAGAACACGGCACGTAAAGAAAAATTTCCAAGAAATGGACAGAGGAATGGGAAGTGTCAAACAGCGTAGATTAAATAAAATGTGTTTAATATAAATAGCGTATAAAAATGTGAAAAGCGACCAGGGATAGGGGTAAGTGAATGTCCACGATCGCTTACGTCCTGAAAGAACACGGCACGTAAAGAAAAATTTCCAAGAAATGGACAGAGGAATGGGAAGTGTCAAACAGCGTAGATTAAATAAAATGTGTTTAATATAAATAGCGTATAGTGCATCCTATTCTGATTATGAAAAATTCGGACTTTTAACTTTTGGTAACAAAATAAAATAAAAACCTTCCTAACGCCTACGTTTAGCTTATTCATGGCAAAGCATACATGTTCCTTAATTTGGCACTTCGATATGATGCAATGGTTAGCAAGATTGTCTCGTTAAATCAATTTCGACTAAATAGTGAGTTTAACTCTCGGTGGGTGCTCCATACTTTTGGTCTTGTGTTACATCTAAGCTATGCTTAGAAAATCATTATACCCTTTCCTAAAATTTTTATCCTTCCGCCTTGAAGTACGACTTTTTTCTAACTGTATTTCTGGATTTTTCCCCTGCACACAGAAAGAAGTTTTAGTACTGCTTACTTTGAGAATCCAGATTTAGACGCATCATAAAGTGTACACGAATGTCAACTGACGTAACCACAGTAATTTTCCTGATGGAATAAATTCACTAGTGGATAAATAGCAAAACAACATCAATTCTATTAGTGCTTTCTTAGAAAAATAAAACTGATTTTAGGCTGTTATGATATTTTAAATATTGTGATCGAAAATCGACATATATTTTATTTCATCCCGATGCAGCACTTCCTTGTGGTGTAATATGGAAGAAGCTGGTTAATTAGCACTGAGGAACGAGTTCGAGACTCACTGAGTTCCCATATTTGTGCTCTTGTGCCAACTTCTTAAAATAAACTCATGCAAGCTGCATTCTAATCCTCAAAACAGAAGAAGATAAGAACTGAAAACTTTTCATCAAAGAAGAAGGAAATTAATGACTGTGTATAAATACCTGACACTAGAGATGGTGTCAAGACGTTCTTTGAGAAAGAAAAAATGCCCATTAATATAGAAGAATTGGTTGACTACACAAGGATTAACAAATCACGCATTGACGCAGAAAGAGAACATTAGATTGGGTCGGCGGATTTTACGAACATTAAATAGAAAAGACATTAAACATTTCTTGGAATACTGGAATCGGATTCAATTAAAAGGGAAGAAACGAAAGGAAAAGAGAAAAAATATAACGAGAATGAAGTTGGATTTAAAAAAAGGATACTGAACAAAAAATACTCATCAAAGACATGGACAATATCCAGAGTAAGATATTCAGAATTCTGATTCTTAGAACTAAAGAAGATAAGAACAAAGACATTTGGATCAAAGAACAAAAAAAATTAATGACTGTAAATTAATGACTCTGACACTAGTCAGGATGTCGAAAGATTCTAGAAGAAAAAAGCAAGGGTAGAAAGAGGTACATTAGCATTAAAGATTGTGTTACCCATGAAATATTTACGAGCCACGAACAGTAACAGAAAAAAGTAGAGAACCCACAAATAAGCAAAACTAGACCCAACACAACAAATATTGCAACAGAAAAAGAAAACAGTGACAAAAGATAAAGAAAAAAATTCACTTCCTAGATCAATTAAGAAACCTAAAGATTACTTACATATGAAAATGATGTGGACATGATTTCGCGAAGGACATAGAAATGTTAACTGAATACGGAAATGTTAACTGAATTTAATAAGAACGCAGAACCAGTTTATTAGAACAAATTGTATCAAAATCAAAGTAACAAGGAATGACAAACAAGTAAATGTCCTTTGTAAGTAGACAAAGATGAAATTACAAGGCATACAGTGATTGAATGTCGCAAACAAGATCAGACGGAATAAAAAATAAACACGGTGACGGGACCGGAATGGAAGTCCACATGGAACTATAGATTTGGAATTGACTATCAGATTATTATTCTGCTTGTTCCTTAGTTTGCTAGCACGTATGTTACACTCTGTCAATACTTCATAAATAATCAAATATTCCGTTTTGGTCGTGAGGGAAGACTTAAAACATATCAGAGACAGTTCTTGTTTTCAGTGAAAGAAAGAAAGAAAGAAAGAAAGAAAGAAAGAAAGAAAGAAAGAAAGAAGGAAAAACAATGACCTGCATTCACAATTATGATTCTTATTCCAATATTTTTTAGAGCAATTAAGCTAAAATATTTAACGATATAATTTGTATGTGTATTTTATAATCTTGGAAGTTGCAAGGACATTATGCAATCAATGACTTAAGATTCATCAAGTAGAAAAAACGTAAAATTTTCACGGGTATTTCTAGCTACTATTAATAAATATAATCAGAGGTTGTTCTATAGAATATAAAGAGTGATAAATCTCGAGGACTTGGAAATTCGAATATGTCACTCAGTCGAGACCAGAATCTTGTCCCTCGCCCGGGCAACAGGTGCCTCTGGACTGTGCGCATCAAAGACAAAATTACTATCGGAACATGGAACGTCAGGACACTCAACGGTGGACAACTAGAGAATGTCAAGCAGGAGATGGACAGACTGTACATAAACATCCTAGGCATATGCAAAACCAGATGGCCTAATAGTGGAGATTTCAGTAGCGACACCCACAGGATAATATATGCAGGAGGTAAAAAAAAAAGGGGTCGGTGTAATACTAAACAAACAAGTGAAGGAATGTGTTCTTGGATACTGTCAGATTTCAGAGAGAGTCCTCTTGGTTAAACTGCGGGGAAGGCCATTCAATATAGCTATTATAGTAGTTTATGCGCTGACAACCCACAGTTCGGAGGACGAGATAGAAACTTTCTATTCAACACTGGACAAGGCCAAGGCCCAATGCAAAAGCCAAGGAATTAGGATTATAATGGGTGACTTGAATGCCAAGGTAGGTAAAGATAGAGAAGGAGATACGAGCGGCAACTTTAGATTAGGGGAGCGCAACGAACGAGTAGAAAAATGGGTCCAATGGTGCTCAGTCAATGACCAGGTAATTACTAACACCTGGTTCCAAGAACACCCACGACGTTTATGGACATGGAGAAGCCCAGGTGGCGACACGAAGAACCAAATAGACTATATAACGATAAACAAGAGATTCAGGAACGCGGTGGTCCAATGCAAAACATACCCAGGTGCCGAGTGCGGAAGTGACCACGTCCCAGTCATCTGCAAACTAAGGGTGAAACTCCGAAGACTGAAGAAGCCCAGCACATCACCAAGGCTACAATACGACACGCTAGAGAATGACCTCACCCTGCAGAAAGATTACAATGACAGTGTTAGAAAGAAATATGAAGAACATATTGGAAAAGGGCACTCAAAATGGGAGTCACTAAAAGATGCGATGGTGACCTCAGCGAATAACATAGCTCCAAAGGAAATTAGACGCAGAAGAAAAAACGAGTGGATGACCGAAGAGATCTTCCACATGATGCAAAGGAGACAAAAAATAACACCAAGACATGGAGCAGATTACAAGAAACTCCACAGGGAGATAAGGAACAAATGCAGACAAGGCAAAGAGGAATGGCTCAACAACAAATGCGAAGAAGTAGAGAGACTGAGCAGGACCAACAAAGCAGAGATGCATAAAGAGATAAGAGAACTAACAGGACAAAAAACCTGCTCCTCAACAGGATGCATAAAATCCAAGGATGGAACAATCATATTAGAGAAAGAGGAAATACTCTAGCGATGGGAAGAATATATAAAGGATCTTTTTTGTGACAAGCGAGAACAACCGAGAATACACAAGGAGATGGATGGACCGGAAATACTAAAATCCGAAGTGGAAGCTGCAATGGCCAAAATGAACAGAAACAAAGCAGCTGCTCCAGACGGCATAGTGATAGAGCTGCTGACAGCCTTAGAAGAATATGGTATAGAAAAAATTACCGACATAATAAACGAAATCTATAGCAGCGGAATAATACCAGACGACCTATGCAAGTCGATATTTATAGCACTGCCGTAGAAACCAGGCGCAAACGAGTGTGAACTACAGAGAACTATCAGCTTAATGAGCCACATTACCAAACTGATTGTCAGAATCCTGATGAATAGAGCGAGAAGCAAAATCAGGCCATAGATAGGGCAGGAACAGTGCGGGTTCGTCAAAGACACAAGAACAAGGAACGCCATATTCATGATTAGGATGCTCTCCGAAAGGGAAATACAAATGAAGAAAGATTTGTACCTATGTTTCATTGACTATGCGAAGGCGTTCGACAAGATACGACACAAGGAACTGATGGAGATGCTCGACAGCCTCTTTTCGGCAAAGACATAAGAGTAATCAAGAATCTCTACTGGCAGCAAACGGCCTGCATACGGACAGTAGATTTACAAAGATAGAAAGAGGCGTAAGACAAGGATGTTCAAACTGTACAGCGAGAATATCTTGAGGACCCTAGATGCCAGGATTTGTTGTTGGAGGACACAACTTGAACAACATAAGGTACGCAGACGATACAGTGCTGATTGCAGACACGGAAAGTAAACTACAAGACCTCATACAGAAGGTAGCGGTGGAGAGCGACAAAAAAAGAACTACAAATAAACCTTAAGAAAACTGAGTGCATGGTCATCAGCAAAAAGTACAACCCAAAATGCCAATTAAATGTGGGAGATACCAGAATCAAGCAAGTACAAAAATTTAAATACCTAGGAAGTGTCCTAACTGAAGATGGAAAGTGCGACAGGGAGATCCGAAGGCGAATTGGCATGGCAAAGGACGCGTTCCAGAAGCTGAGCAAAATACTAACACACAGGAAAATCTCACTGGAAACAAAGAAAAGAGTGCTGGATTGCTACGTGATGTCAGTTCTTCAATACGACAGCGAATGCTGGACAATATCATCGAAAATGAGGACAAAACTGGAAGCAGCGGAAATGTGGTTCTACAGAAGGATGCTGCGGATATCGTGGACTGAGCATGTAAGCAACGAGGAGGTGTTGGAAAAAATGGCAACAAAAAGGCAATTGATACTGAGCATCAGGAAGAGACAACTGAAGTTCCTGGGACACGCAATGAGGAAGGACAGCCTGGAGAACCTGATACTGACTGGCCAGATAGAAGGAAAGAGAGACAGAGGAAGGCAGCGGATAACATATTTGCAGGACCTGATCAGGTGGTTTACGGAACGGCGGTTGACAGGAGTAACGGGAGCAAACATACTAGGAGCCACAAGGGATAGGGAGACGTGGAGAACCATGATCGCCTATGTCCTGAGGGGACAGGGCACATAGAAGAAGAAGAATAAAAAGAAGATAAAGGAAAGTAGAACGATAGGTAAACTAATAGTTTTCCAATTGAATCATGTTACAAAGAACGATAAAAAACTGCAGTAAATAAAAGCAACAAGTATAACCATCGTTACAGAAGTAACTGCAACAACTAAAAAGAGTCTGGAAACCTGAGGAAAAATAGAAACCATTCAGATGACTGCATATAATGAAAATGACAGATGACTGCATATAATGAAAATGACAGATGACTGCATATAATGAAAATGACAGATGACTGCATATAATGAAAATGACAGATGACAGCATATAATGAAAATGACAGATGACTGCATATAATGAAAATGACAGATGACAGCATATAATGAAAATGACAGATGACTGCATATAATGAAAATGACAGATGACAGCATATAATGAAAATGACAGATGACAGCATATAATGAAAATGACAGATGACAGCATATAATGAAAATGCGGCGGATAGTTACAGAGTATGAAATTTAAATTGTTAATTTGAAGATATTTAATGTCAACTAACTACTACGATAACAACCTTATATGATACTGAAATTGTTTAAAATCTATTTCATGACTTTAAATATGATAATTTAAAATGTCTATATGAGCACGGGTCTGCGTTGTAGTGCAATGGTTATTGTCTTGGAACAAGAAATTGAAGAACCAAATTCGAATTCCAGTTGAATTCGTTGCATTCACTTACGTGCAAATATCCTTGGGAAAAGTATACATCCATCTATTCTCCCTCCAGTTAGGGTTTGAATATCAAGAACCATTCAGATTGGGTTCTATTGCTTTGGTTGGCAACCACCCTACCGCAGAATAAATAGCAGCCTTGTGTGGGAAAATCTGCCTAGTGAGTCACCTAAGCGTGTATCACGTATGTCATTTAACTGATATGAGCACACGAGTTTGATTTAATTTTTCGAAACTTACTAAAGTGCGTTGTGGTGCAGTGGATATTGGTTCGGAACAAGAAATCGCGGAGCCAAATTCGAATTCCAGTTGAAGTCCTCGCATTCACTTATGCGCAAATACCCTTGGGGAAGGTATTAATCCGTTTCTTCCCTCCAGTTATGGGTCAAATAACAGGACAGATTAGGTCCTATAGCAACCAGTCTACCACGGAAAGTAATGGCAACATACTGCGGCATAATCTTCTATCCAGTCAGTCATATCTCTTTCGAAATATGCTCGCCCAAACGTGTATCACGTATGACATTTAACTGACTGACAAGCTAAGTCAAGCCGCTTGGCACAAACTGACTTTGAAATATATCACGCATGCCCTAAGTTATAACTTTCTTACTCACTTCTGTTGCTTATAGCAGTGCTTGGAGGGAAAGTGTGTAGAGTGTGGTTGTCTTATCATGTCGCAGAGGTTGCATCAGTGACCATAGCTTGAAAGCAGATTTTGGTGAAAAACAACACTCTCTGGACCCGATAACCACTTAGATCTGGTCCTTTTCAACTTTTGCTTCTTCAAAAATCTAATCTCACTTGAAAGGAACAAGTTTTCAAGACGTCAAAGAGAATGCTGCGGGGCAGCTACTTGCTATTCCCCCAAATGAAGTTCCAGTAATGCTTCCATCAATAGAAACGATGCCGGATAAAGTGCGTGACCACAGAAGAGGACTACTTCGAAGAAGATTAAATGCCGAATTGATGCATTGTAGTTTTCTCTTTATAGCACCCATTCCAATACATTTTGATCAGACACCATATACAAACTAATATATTTGCATATGTTAATATATATATTTTCTAATATAAACAAAGTGGGGGAAAAGAGCAAGGATAAACAAAAGCAAGTCCTAGTCATCGTAAAGGGGTGAATAAAAATATATAAAACAACTAGCGAGTTATCACACCTCACTCTTTAGAGCTCAATCGAGGACAAAATATAAATAAATAAACATTGATTAAAATTGATGGTAAAAAATGAAGAAGTTAGTAATTTAATGATTCAGCACTTTACGGTGAGTAACAAAGTTCTTTTTTGTTTATCTTTGTTTCCTATTTCCATTTGTTTTAATGTATTTGTGTAAAGTAATATATATACATTTTAAAATGGTCATTTTTAAAAGCCACAATAGGCCTTCCAAAAGTAAAATAATTTAAAATGTAAATATCTGAGTAACTATATATCCCAGGTAAACGAAATTAAATAGGCTTCATGTTAAGCAATAAAAGATTTATTCAAACAAGATATTTGAAGGGATATAGATTTTATAACTCATTTCACAAAACTTCACAAATGTTCAGTATGAGCATCACCTGTGACAGGATACACATCAAGTCGATAGTCAAGCGTCTACCAAACACGCTGTAGCATGTCTTGCGTAACATTCTCAAGCCCCATTCACATTTTAAATTATGTAAATTTTGGGGGATAGCCTGTAATAATATTGTACCTGCGCACAAATTTATTAAACTTCATTTTTTACTAAAATCAAAATATTTTCATCAATGACTTTTAAACATAAATGGTCACCTAGGCTGTTAGTCAATTAGTGTGACTGAATGGGATTTGTTTTTAATACCATGTTCCTTCATAGACTTATGCGTTCATGACTTTCCCTGCGATATTTTTCTTTATTATTTGTGAATTATCAGAACTTTTTGGGGAAGATAATGTAAAGTAGTTTTCTGATGTTTTCTCAAGGGTTTTGAATTCAGAGTAGACCTTATCCAAGATGGGACGACATGTAAAGTATAGTATAGTCTACACTACTATTTAATCCATGGCTGGTGGGAAAAGAGCTGAATATCATGCCATTTCCAAGAGAAATAATGCGAAAGGGAATAGAACAAATTGAACCATAAGTTTGCACTGTCCGATAACTGTTACACTAACTACAAATACGCCTTTTAGTAGTACGTTCAATACTTACTAGGTGCCTCATAGTTGTTGAATGTAACTAAACTTAGTAAATGATAACTTTTGATGTGTAGCTACCGCTAATGTTTTTAGCTGTTAACCATCTGATACTTTGGTGTTTACTTCAAAGTACCAATGACGTAAAAAAAAACCAAAAAATTCAAAATTACTGATTTATGTTTATTTCTGAAATGTTATTTAGATATTTAAGTTATAACATTTATAAAAACAAGTTTTAGTCAGTCAGTTAAGTGCCATACGTGATACACGCTTGAGCAATCATGTCACCAAAGGGACATAACTAATTGGGCGGAAGAATTTCCCGCTGTAATTTGCCATTACTTTCTGCGGTAGAACCAAGGCTGTCCTGCTATTTAACACAGCTGGAGGGAGAATAGACAGATTAATACTTTTCCCTAGGATATTTGCGCGTAAGTGAACGCAAATTCAACTGGAATTCGAACGTGGTTGTCCGATTTCACGTTCTGAGCCGATATCCACTGCACCACAACGTAGATCACTTTTTAGTAGTACAAACTAATAAAAGTAATCACGTCTTACCTATCGTTGTGATGAAAGACTGTTTATAAAAAAGCAATTATGTTTAACTGATTGAATCTTGAATAATGTTCTGCAATTACCACAGCAAAACTATTCTAAGAATGTTTTTCAATTTCTGTGAATAAGATTCCGTAATTTAGATTGTTCATAGGTGCAATAGACATTTATCCACAGTTTTTTTTGTAAACATTTGCAATTACTTATATGGATTTTTTTGTCAAGTTCTGAACATCTTCTCACACTGAGGAATTCATTGCAGTATCTGAATGATTCTAGTAGTTTTTAAACAGTGTAAACAAAAAATAACACACGTTACCAAAGATCGGCCGAAGAAATCGAAAACATTAAAAAACGCGATTAAATTTCCCTTGATTTAAACAACTTATTTTTAATGATTGATTCGTCTTTTTACAACTTATCAACACTTTCAAGTTATCTAAAGCTAGAATAGGTTTTTTTGAGGCAATAATAATTTAGTGATACCAGTCTTATTAATTAACCTATAGCTGGAAGAGAAGTGGTGGATTAAAGTGTGTTTGCGCGTAAGCGAATACAACGAACCTAACTGAAATTAGAACTTGGCTCTCCAATTAACAATTCCCAGTCATTATCCATCCACACATCCAAGTTTACAGCACCTGTATTTCCAAGCGGCCATCTATCTAGGTAGAGACCAAGCTCAACTTTGCTTAACTTCTGCGATCTTACGGGAACCGGTGTTTCAACGCTATATCACAGTAAGCCAAATACCGAACTTAAGGAACCAAACATAGCTTCCATATACTATAACGATCTTATTTTTTAATTTTATGGAATTAAATTAGATAAATGCTTGAACGAATCACCCATTCAGTCCGCGTTAAGTTACTAGATATGAGCAAAGTCAGTTAGTGAGTCAGTTAAGAGTTATACGTGATAAACGCTTGGATGATCATGTTTCGAAACAGACATTGACCGGACAGAAGACTTTCTCGCAGTATGTTGCCATTACATTCTGTGGTAAACTGGTCGCCAACCAAGGATATTGAACCCTGATCTGACCTGTTATTTAACCCATACATGGAGAAAAAAGAGAGGGAGTAATACCTTTCTCAAGTGTATTTGCGCGTAAGTGAATTCAATTATTCAACTGGAATTCGAACTCAGCTGTCGGGTTTCTCCTTTCGAGCCAGAATCCATTGCACCACAACGCACAGTACCCGTCCAAACTGATGAGATTACATATGAAGATTTGGAGATGGTTCCCGAAGTAGGTTCCGTTAGACTGGTTGCAAACAATACCAAAACTCTGTGCGAGTAATAGGAAGAGTTCCTCGACTCGACCGTTGCAGGGTATTACCTCTCTCCAACCTACCTGTGCCAAGTGGCGAATTACCAGCCTGGGCGTAGGAACTGCACCTCAGAGGTCAAAGACCTTAACAATGGGCAGAGGAACTTCTGAGGGGAGATATGGAGTAAACAAAACACCTACGGTGCAAAAGGAACACGCAAACCATTGCACTATTTTGTCTTGAATGTCACTATGAACCACAATTATGATTGCTCAAGCGTGTATCACGTATGGCACTTAACTGACTGACTAAAACTTGTTTTTATGAAGAATTACCATAGAGGTAAAAAATGCTTTAATTGAATAAATGATGGGTACTTTCGGGTTATGCCCCAGTCAATTCTGTACAAAAAATTTGAATCCTATCTTTATTAAACGTAAAAACACAACACGTAACAAGTGTCCATTTAGAGAAAACAGTCAGTTGGGAGGCCAAAACTGGGCGATGTAGGAAAGAATTCGAAGAAAAGGATCAGAATCTTGCAGCCTCTGCTGCCACATAAACTCACAAAGGTAGGAGTCCAGCATTGTTCGGTGAGTGCCGTTCTGTCGCTTATTCTTGAACTTGGCAGCCCTCCACATTCATTCGATGTGCTACGCGTGGGCGCCATTTTGTGGATCAATAAAATTCAAGATGTGATTCACTGTGAGATGGGCAAAATCATTCCTCACTTGATTGTATCCCCTTCATTCCTCTGTGATTACTGTGGAACCAGGCCGAACCGATTGCTTGATTATAGGCGTCAGTGTTGCTGCACTCCGGTTTGGTATTGCATACAAGAAACATTCTTTAGTCTCAAGACACATTCCACCAAATACTCAAATTGTGTGGTGTTCATGTTTTATTGTTTTATAAGTTTTTGGTACTTAAAATTTTTTATAAAAAATTGGCGGGGAGATAACTCGTAAGTACCAAATGATAATGATACAGTCTTACAAAATACTAATAAATTGTTTTTCTTTATAAAATGAAGAATTTATCGGATTTAAGAAACAATCGAATTTAGAAAATACACACTCCCTCCTAATTAGTTCTTTAAGTTGAGGATTTAATCTGTATTTTGGAAAGAAGTTATTTGATAATTTTTAAGGACATTTATTATAAAAATATCATGTATAACTATAAATGAAGGTCTGTAATTATTGACTTTTGGCGGTAATCAATACAAACAAGGTGTGTATTTAATTGTAGTTGACTAACGTCTTGTGATGAATATTACCACATGCCTACGTTTGTGATGAGAGGGTTAGAAAGCCACAAGATTTTAGATTCAGTCTTGACTCTATGCTTATTTTGATTATTTCTTTTATGGACCTGTAACCTGGTCCCTTCTGCTGGTAATTGTGAATATTCTGATCTTTTTTATTATCCATACCATGTGTTTGAGAATGAAATATCATATGCCTTTCCTTATTAAAAAACACTAATATTAATCTAAAATCAGACTGAGAATCCATGTAAAATTCGAGAAGAGATAATTACTCCTTCTCGTTTTATTCTATAAATTTGGTTATATGCATTATATAAATATATTGCTATTACAAATTCTAAATGCACTGGCTAGATGATAAAAATAGCAATATTAATTATGTTAGTGTAAAAAAAAAAATACTTATTAGCAAGGTTAAAAGTTACTTGGAAGAAAAAAGCTTCAACTTTGTGCCTATCTACATAATAAAAAAGTTACTCTTTGTTTTTAATTAACCCAGAAAAAATAATCATAAAATGATGATGTTTTAGCAAAAGGTGTAAATTAAAAAAAAACCTGGTTCTAAATACAATGTATGTGGATATTGTTATCAACATTAAAGAAATTGTTTTAAAACCTTATGAGTAGCTTTTTCGAAACTCAAAGATGGCCACAAAAATGATTACTGGGGAGCATAAATTAATGTAATGTAATATTCAGAAAACGATAGAAAGTCAACACCATCTGGAATGGATGGACAGAAATATGCTGAATATAACTGGATATAAATTAGCGCGTTATTATCAAAGAGGTTGTAAAGGAATTATTAGTAAAAAGGTTATAGATGAATTACAGAGAATAACGGAGAAAGGAAGAGAGAACTGATATAGATAGAGAGGAAGAAAAGACAGTGGTAGATAGTTTAAAAAGAGTGAGTGACAAGCAGGTAGAAAACGAGAGATGATAGAGAAGGATGAGATGAATAGATAGAAAAAACTGATATTAACAGAGAGGGAAGACTGAAATTGATAGAAATGAATGTAGAAAGAACAGATTGATAATGAGATGATTGATAGGTAAAAAAGACTGATATTGATAAAAAGAGGCTTAGTAGAAAGTCAGGTAGAAAAGAATTTTATTAATAGAGAGAAGATTGATAAAAAGACAGGTAGAAATTACTGATATTGATAGAGAAAGGATTGATAGAAGGATAGGTAAAATACTGATATTGATAGAGAGAGGATTGCTAGAAAGTTAGGTAAAAAAACTGATATTTGTAGAAAGAGGATTGATAGAAAGACAGGTAAAAAATACTGCTATTGATAGAAAGAAGATTGATAGAAGACAGATAGAAAATACTCCTATTGATAGAGAGAGGGAGAGAGAGGAATGATAGAAAGACTGATATTCATAGAGAGAAGATTTATAGAAAACAAACAGAAAATTTATAGAGAAGATTGGTATAAAATGGATAGTCAGGTAGAAAATGGATAGTCAGGTAGAAAATTTATAGAGAAGATTGGTATAAAATGGATAGTCAGGTAGAAAAAGATGAGATTGAGAGACGGGTAGAAAAGATAGGATTCATTAGATAGATAGGTACAAAAATGAGATTGATAGGTAAAAATTAAAATAAAAGAGCTAATCGATGCGTATACCCACATTAAAAATGTGGGTATACGCTGACAGAAAAAAAGAAAGAAAAGAAACAAATCTAGTAAAAACATAAAAGACTATGAATACAAGAATGTTTGAAGGCGAAAGAAGAGAGGAAGGGATGGAAAGAAAGAAATAACCGAAAAGGTTCGTATTAATGCAACTTCAGGGAGAGAAAATAGAAATCAAAAATGCTTGAGACTGTAAAGTCAGAGGACTATGTGGATAAAAGGAAAGGTATAACAAGTAAAAGAGATAATGAGTAAAATGTCGAGAGAAAAAGATATGTAGAGAACGAAAGAGGAATAGAATGAAAGTGTATGAAGTAACAATGTGATTAACAAACATGGAAGAAACGTAGAAGAAACAGAAAATGAAATATATAAATTGAAAGAATGAAAATGATGGATAAGATAAAATAGGGATATGCAAAGTAAGAAAGTGATATGAAAAGAAAGAAAAAGTTGAGATTAAAGAAAACAGACTAGAGATGCGTATAGAAGGCCAAAGGACATGTCTAAATTGAAATGGAGTGGAAAGTACAGGCTATACGCATCATTCAACGTACAAGTAGCAGACTAAACTAAAAGTGACTTAATGACTGTCTGAAGTGTTTGGAAGAAGCAGAAGAGTGGAATATCTCGCAAATTATTTGCTAGTAACCATTTTGATTATAAGTTATGTGATTTATTTTAGGTGTACCAGATCTCCTCCAGTAAAAAAAAATCTAAAACAGAAAGTGTAACGATACAAAATAAATTATTAAATAAATATTATTATGCACAGACACAGAAGCGATTAAATTTATGCAGTCCGATCCATTTTTCAAAATCTGTATTTCTACGTCCAGAACACAGATTCTGCGTGGTGGGTTAAACCGAGATGTTTTTTGCACTACACCAAAACAGAAGCGATATTCTGGAGTTGGAATGAATTATTCTGGAGTTGGAATGAATTATTCTGGAGTTGGAATGAAATATTCTGGAGTTGGAATGAATTATTCTGGAGTTGGAATGAATTATTCTGGAGTTGGAATGAATTGTTCTGGTGTTGGAATGAATTATTCTGGAGTTGGAATGAAATATTCTGGAGTTGGAATGAATTATTCTGGAGTTGGAATGAATTATTCTGGTGTTGGAATGAATTATTCTGGAGTTGGAATGAATTATTCTGGAGTTGGAATGAAAGCAATGATGACACATACATTAGAAAAATCCAGAATAGTCGAATTAATAACTACTCACAGACCTCGTTGTATAGTTATAACCAGTATAGGAGATAAGAAAATTAAACATAGAATAACCTGCGCTATAAGTAGTTTCTTCCAACGCCAGGAGCTGCTGTAAACTTAAAAAACATTAATCAAAGAACGCGCATCATGTTCCTAAAGAGCCCTGGCATCTCATGCGGATGTCATTTATGGTGTCCAACTCGTCCAGGGATACTTAATAAGCAACTATTTTCTCAGATCATTGAATAAAAGTAGATTCAATCGAATGAATCATGTGAACCTTGAAGAGGACTGTCATTCGTTGGACGCTATAGAATCTCAAACGAAAAATTTTATAAAATAACAGAAACCACGTCACTGGAAAACATTTAACAGCATCAAAAGCTAAAATGGCATCTGTTACTTGAAGAGAAGATAGTGTCATAATAAAGATACTGACTTCAAACATTCACTTAATTTTATTACTTTAAATGTTATTTTTAGTGTAAATTCATATTTGAGTAGACGTTCAGTTTATTTATTAAAGGCTATATTTATTTTTGTTTGTCTGACTGAATCCTCTGACTAGTTGAACGCAGTTTCAAATCTTGCTGGAGCGTATATTTTTCTTTAAAAAGATTTGTCGAATATTCATATCTAGATATTTTCAACAACTGTGGCTAAATCTTTTTCTTTGTCAAATTCTTAAATTTATTTATTCTCATCTTCTTTAAACTTTGAAGTTCTGTCGTAATATTAATAAAGGCAACGAATGTGTCTTTTCCAGGATAACATGTCGTATTAGCAAGGTCTCCTCTTATGGTGGTTAAGAAAGATTTTAAAAAATCCCAGCTGAATGTCATTGGTGCGAAAAGTGTTTAGAAAAATTCTAAAAAATAAGAAATCTGTAATTCTCTTTGATTGATATCAGATTGGAAGTATTATATACGCCTCTGCTCATAATTAATGAGAGATTTGATATATATCTTTTTTATTTGTGTCATGGATTTTTAATGTCATTCCTTACAGATCACAGGCGATCATGGCCCTTCAAAGATTTCTTTTCTTTATTTTCTGCAAATTGCAATGACCCGTTGGAAAAAACAGTAGAACTTTCGTCTTTTTCATTGTTTTGATTTCAACATTTTCCTAGGAGCCATGATTAGAAATCCGATTCTGCAATGTAATTTAACCTATACCTGGTGGAATGGGCAGAATAGATGGATTCATGGCTTCTCAAAAAGTATTATTGTGAAAGTGAGCATACGATGACCAAATCTGAACTCGGCTTTCAAATTCCACTTTCTGTGCCAATAAAGTCTTACCCTATTTTCATTGATTGATTGAGTTTTTTCTTTAACATATTATCAGTCTTTTCCAGAGTAAAGCCAGAAAATGATTTTAGATTGTAAGAAATTTTTTGAAGTAGTTTATAATTTTCTGATACAATTTCTATTAATTAAGCCATAGGAAGAGAGAAAAGTCGAGTCATGCCTTTCTTAAGTGTATTTGCGTGTAAGTGAATACAACGAAACCTACTTTTTGATTTTCAATTGCGAGCCGTCATTCATTACCCCATTCACACATCTAAGCTTACAGAACATGGTATTCCAAACAGTCAACCATCTAAGTGCAGACCAGAATCGATGATGTCTAACTTTGGTGATCGCACAAGACTCACTGTTACGACGAGATATGGCCGTAAGCATGCGCACCCACCTTGAAAGATCAGAGATTTTAAACATCTGTTAATTGCAAATCCATTAAATTTTCATTTAAAAGATAAAATTATCTCGATTCGTTTAGGTTGTTGAATAAAAGCTCTTGTTAATAAAGTTTTTTCCCGTGTTGCTGTATAGGTTTGCAAGTTTTAAAGAAGCACTTTAAAATGATCATCATCGCGAAAACACGTCCAACATATCATATAAAAAGCATTTCGCATTCTGTAAAATACTTCTCACACACGAAGACTATCGTTCTGAAGTCACAAATTTAGATGTGTGTGTGTGTGTTAGTTTGTGTGTATTTTTACTGCTCTCTCCATTGCATTTGGTCTATGATATGCATTTACTAGGAAAGGTCGCCAAACTAGAAGCTGTTTATCTTTCAGAGAAGATAGCAAACATTTTTTATGGTACGCAAGATAAATTACTTTTGTAATATAGAGAGAATTGTTGGCATAGTTTTTGAGGTAAAGTGTGCTGCTGTTGGGTGTAAGATTTGTGTTGAAACTTCGAAGCGCAAGTAAGTCATTTTTGAAAATGAAAACGAGTTCCAAGCTTAGATCTTAATAAACTAAATTAAATTTAATTTATACAAATTAGGCCACTCTTCTCCCTCGTCTCTCTCTCTCTCTCTCTCTCTATATATATATATATATATATATATATATATATATACACACACACACACACACATATATATATATATATATATATATATATATATGTATTCTTTATTTGTAAACGAGTTATTATGCGATCTAGGTTTCTATCATGTGGTGTCTTCAGGTGATTTGCAATAACTGAACTAATTTTACCGTTTTTTTAAGAAAGCTCCCGTAACAAGGATTTATTTGAATGGTCAGATAACGGGAATTTTTTGAACGTGAAATTTTCAAAATTAAAAGAAATAACATTTTCATTCATTGTTGTATGAACCTAATATGTATTTTATGGGATGATTTCGTTTAGTAATTATTTCTGTTCTTTCTTTCAGTAATTCATTTTCGTTTGGGAATAACATAATAGCTAACTTTTCTTCCTGGCACAGTCTACATATTTTGCCACCATTGTAAGGTTTGGCTGTTTTCCCTATACTTAGCGTTATGTTTGGGTCTTTTCCATGTTTTAATTTCAATTTCCACACGTTGCTAGCAAATTTTGTACAGTTTCTTAAGTTTTATACTTTAAATGATTGAATCAGCTGGTTTTAAAAGTGTCTTTCGTTGATACCAAATATTTTTTGTTTTGATCTTTTAAGTCATGTACTTTTGCTTTGTAAATGACTTCTTTTGTATTACAAAGTCATTGAAGTGTGTATTCATTTTTGTCCCTGCAAATATATATATAATGTCAGGTGTTCAGCTAACCGGCCACGACAGCCAGTTTCTTACCTGCAGTCATCAGGTGTTAAACTGGCAATCGTAGCTGGTTAGGTGATTTTATCATATCAGATATATTGCTCAGCCATTTTGGTATTAAGCAATTTGTTTTGAAAGTGGGAAATCGTGGGAATTGACAAACATACCTAACAGCTATAAAAGATAGGATGTTGTGAAGAGACATGAAAGCTCACATCCCAATGTGTCACTACACATAAAACAAGGAAGATACTTCGAATACTATTTTCTATCTCTAACAGTTTGAACCAACAAAAATGCAAGCATTAGACCAATAAGCTTCCTTTCTCGCACTTCTTACCTGCAGAACTTCCTTCCGATTTCTTGCTTCTCTGACAGCTACAAACCTCAAGAATTAAAATGCAAGGTCAAGGGCCATCTTCTGTTTCCCTTAATCTAGTCTCATTATTGTCATTTTCCTACTCCTCGGTAAAATATTTTAATTTTTTTTTACGTCATGTAACCCCTTGCATACTCGTGCCTTACTTGGAGTGATAATGCTTCCCCATCAGTAGACTTGGGTTGAATGTTATCTACATATCCTCAGAATATGCACCTCTTAATTCCTTTATTTACGCATTTAAAACAACCTTATTTGGTAATCATTTTTCTTGAGTGATTCATGACCCTTGTATTTGGCTAAATCTAGAACAAAAATATTTTCAGAGAGCCTGTGTATATGAATATACATATTAAAGGTAACTATTCATAACCAACTTAGTTTTCAGAGTCTTGCTTGTGATACGAAATCTGAGTGAACAGATAATGTTTACTCAATGCAACGTCTCGTCTGTTTCTGTTAAGTCCTAAGCACTTATTATTTACTGATTAACTTCTATCTAAATGAAAAAAGTTTGCCTACTGAGAATTCAATCTCTTCCATACGTAACCCAGTTTGGGCTAAAATGAACTGCACAAAGGAAAGAAAAAAAAGAAAAGAAAAGAAACAAAGTAAGGAAAAAAAGAAAAGAAAAGAAAATGAAAAGAAAAGAAAATGAAAAGAAATGAAAAAGTAGTTAAAAGAAAAACGAAAATAAGCAAATTAAGCAAAGTAAAAGAACAGAAAGGAAAATAAAGAGGAAAGAGAAAGAAAGAAAAAATAAAGCAAAAGAAAAAGAACAAAAGAAAACAAATAAAAATTCGCCAATTTCCGCACGTTTTCTTATAATCCTACGTTCATTCTAAAATCGCTAATTGAAGGAATCTGATAGCTAAATGGCCCTCTTGGGAGACGTTTAACTAATTAGATAATAGGTAAGCCGTAAGATGGAGGTTTAATACTAAAAGCATACATGAAAGTCTTAAAATCCGTCTTGAAGTCAAATTAAGTGAAAATGTAGGCACTTTATTTGGAATAAAGAATAGAATTCAAACACTCCCTATATTGACAAAACGGAAAGAAAATTATGTCTGTCGTATGCGTGATAATTAGCAAACTTGATATTTTTTAAAATCATTCCTAAGACCAAGCTGTTGTCTGTCAACCATTACAGGCAACCTCTTCTGCCTCCCATAAGCATGGACCAGATGATTCTCCCGGAGAGTAATACACTACGCCCCCTCGGACTTACCCTGTCCTCAGACCTCAAATGGAAGCACTATATTGAATCCATAGCAAAATCTACTGCTAAGAAGATTGGGTCACTATGTCGATCCAGGATGTTTTTTCCACCTGAATCCATCCTGCATATATACAAGTCAACCATCCGTCCGTGCATGGAGTACTGCTGCCATTTATGGTCAGGTGCCCCTGCCGTTCTCCTCAGTGTTCTTGACAAGCTCCTACTGATCTGGCGACTCGTCTGCAGCCACTTTCCCATCGTCGAAATGTGGCCTCCCTCTGTCTCTTCTATAAATACTTTCATGGCTTCTGCTCGGATGAGCTTAAGTCACTGATGCCTCCTCAACCGGTGTTTACCCGTGCAACCAGACTGGCAACTGGGTCCCACCCATTCACAGTCAGGTTAGCCAAACGCAGACGACAATTCTACTCCTGCAGCTTCCTCTCTCGCACTTCCCGCCTGTGGAACTCACTCCCGTATTCTTGCTTTCCTGACGGCTACGACCTCCAGAAATTTAAAAGTAAAGTTAATACTCACCTACTAACCACTGGACTCTAGCTCTCTCCCCTCCCCTGTATGATCTTCACTTTCTCTCCGCCTATGTATCTGTCATTGCACCTGCTTTCTATTGTTCCTTTCTAACTAGCTTGTACTCCTCACTCTTTTCTAATTAATCTTTCTACATTTATGTAACCCCCTGCACATCAGTGGCGTTTCTGCCTTGCTCGGGGTGAAATGATTAAAAAAAAAAAAAAAAAAAATTTGAGCCTAAACAAGGGGGTTATGCCACTAGTACGCGGAGTGGGGTACATGGAGTGAAAATGAAGAAGAAGACTGGGAATAAGGAGGATTGAGGGAAGGATAAATGATGACTGGGGTTCAAGAAGACAGAAGACAGAAGATAGCGACTGACGTTGCGTTTAAAGTTTTGAAGATAGTAGTTATCTGTGCTTTTTAGACTGCGCAAAGGCGTTTCAGAAAAGAACACCACAAAGACTTGATGAAGATGCTCGACAAACTTGATATTTTCGGCAAAGAAGTTAGGATAATCAAGAATGGCTAAATAAAATAAAGACAAGCGGAAAACTGTATTTTAAATCGCCTACGTGTTTCATCCTGTGATGGACTTTATCAAGGCAAAAAGACGAAATGAGCTTTATTCTAAATTACGTATCTATAAACAAACAGTGTTGGCGACCACAAAGACGCTCACAAATCATTTCAAAAGATTAACAGAATATTATAGTTTTTAGAATTTCTTCATGTGTAGTGCAAAGTTACGAGATATTAAAATGAAGGGAATTTGACCGTTTTTTTAAAACTGTTTACTTCGTGTGTTAGTCTGTTTTAGAATTCCTTCATGTGTAGTGCAAAGTTACGAGATGTTAAAATGAAGGGAATTCGACCGTTTTCTTTGAAATTTTTATTATGTATGTTAGTCTGTTTTACTACTAAAACATCAATTTGCGCCCCGGATTTTTCCCAATCTCACCTTTACTTATGGAAATTATACTAAAACATTCTGTCCTTAATCTCAGATTATAACTGAGTATATTTTTACATAATCAAGAATCTATATTGGCAGCAAACCGCTTGCGTATGGATAGGAAGTGAATTCAGAAAGCTATACAAAAATAGTAAGGGACACAAGACAAAGATGTGTTTTCTCACTGAATCAATTCGTGTACAGGGAAACAGTTATTAGAGATTCGTCATTGGCGGCCTCAATCTCAAAAATATAAGATACGCGGATGACACGGTGCTGATTGCAGACACGGAAAGGAAAACGCAGGACATCCTACAGAAGGTAGCAAAAGAAAGCTAAAAGAAAGAACTGAGCATAAACTTCAAGAAAATTTAATGTCTGGTCATAAGAAAAGGAAGACCCCAATATGCCAACTACTTGTCGGAGAAACTAAAATAAAACAAGTAAAGAAATTTAAATACCTGGGAAGTGTTCTGACTGAAGATAGAAAGAGTGACATGGAGATACAAAGACGCATTGGCATGGATAAAGATGCATTTCATATGCTAACCAGAGTACTGAGAGACAGGAAAATCTCATTGGAAACAAAGAAGAAAGTGCTAGATTGGTATGTGATATCTGTCCTTCTGTATGGATGTGAATGTTGGACGGTCTTCTCAAGGATGAAGGAGAGACTTGAAGCAGCAAAAAGATGACTTTACAGAAGGATGCTGAGGATGCCAGGAACTGATCACGTGATCAGCGATGAGATGTTAGAGCAGATGCAAACGAGAAGAAAACTGTTACTTAACATCAGGAAGAGACAGCTGAAGTTTCTTGGACACGTAATAAAGAAGGAGGGCCTAGAGAATTTAATACACACAGGACAGATAAAAAAGGGAGACGGGGGAAAGCGAGACATATTTGATAGGCCTGAGCCTATTTGGGAGAGGTACCAAGAAAAATATATTGAGAGCGACAAGAGACAGAACCTAGTGGAAGTGCATGATTGCCTACGGACTGAAGGGACACGGCACATGAAGAAAAAGAAGTTATCAGGGAAGCAAGTAAACGGAAGGGAATTCCAAAGGTGGGAAGCGCGAGAAAAGAAACATGGAGTAGAAGTGGGGGTTGCATTTAGTTTTCTCAATAGTAAACGGGTGACTAGATAACAATATGGACTGTTTCTTTTTTATGTGCCGTGTCCCTTCAGGATGTAGGCGATGATTGCCCTCAACATTTTCTGTTTCTTGTAGCGCTTTATATATTTTATCTTGTCATTGTTGCCTAGCCCTGACATCCATTTACCTAATCCCATCAAGTATGTCATGCACTGTTTTCTTCTGACCTTTTTTCTTTATCCACCCTATGAGTATCTGATTCTCCAAGTTCACCTTTCTCATTACATGTCCCAAAAACTTCAATTGTCGCTTCCTGATGTTAAGTATGTTTATTTATCGTTTCTATCCCCTCCAAAACCTCATCGTTGCTCACATGTTCGGTCTATGGCATGTAGAGCCACACTTCTGTTGCTTCGAGTTTTACTTCATCTTTAATGAGATTATACAGCTCAGTCAGTCAGTTAAATGCTATACGTGATACAGTCTTGAGTAATCATGTCTCGAAAGAGACATCACTAACTGGACAGAAGATTTTACAACAATAGGTTGCCATTACTTTTAGAGGTAGAGTAGTTGCCAGCCAAGGCTATAGAACCCAATCTGTTCTGTTATTTAACCCATAACTGGAGAAAAGAGACGGATTAATACCTTTCCGAAGGGTATTTGTGCGCAAGTGAATGCAAGGAATCCGATATCCACTGCATCACAACGGAATATCCGATTATCCAGGTAGAGATATAGATAATTCTTGACCGGGTGAGGAAACAATCTAGTAGCACACTTAGGGGAAAACGCTCGTCAGAGAAGTTAGCATAAAAAATAACTGTAGAAAAGAGAGAGAGAAGCCATGTCATAACAGTGAGAAAGTGACACGCGTACTTGATGAGATTACAGATCTTTTTTTGATTTTGTTAAGAATCTCCAGGAGCATCAGACCAGAGTCTTGTAGATTAATTTGTTACTACAGGGTAAGACAGAAATACATCCCAAAATAGACCCCTAAAAATATCGCCCTGCCGTTAAGCTAAGCCAATAATGGCAATGGTGTCTTCATCTAGCTAATGTCTTACCGTTAATCTAAAACTATTTTTGGAAGGTATATATGAAAATAATTTTTGTCACACCCTTTGTAATGATTTTAGATCCTTGTTAACAAATCTTTGTACAATAAATAAGCTTTTGTGATCTGATGATTTCTTTTTTATTAGTTTACATGAATCGGACATGATTAAAGGCGATATTGTTTTGTCAGTCTGGGGATTTTAACAGTAGTTTTGAAGACAAAGCGGGCAATTCTCTTGAAAGACTGATGTCAAATATGTTTCTTACATACATATATTTGTAATATCTCTAATGTCTACGTGAACGAAAGTAAACTTGTTAGTGAATACGATAATGTTTATGCGAAATCTTCCAGGCGTAAAAGATCACCAATATCTTTGCTTGGGTTCACTACACTTCATTATATTTATATTAAGAGTAATCGGATGCGTGGGTAGTGTAATAGTTTTCGGTGCGGAAAGTGGAATCGGTGAGGCGAGTTCCAATTCTGACCAGGTCTGTTGTGTTTACTTTCCCGCTCATGGGTAAAAGCATCAATACATATTTTCCCTTCCCACTAATTATGAGTTAAACAGCTGTGTGAACTTTTTTCTTTTAGTCATTATGCAGTCATTCTAGCAGTAAGGCTACACTAACTGTAAAAGCGTAGAGAAGGCAATGGGAAACTACTTCACTATCTTTCCAAATAAATCATGGCAATTTAGAATTAAATTAATTTGCAGAGGGTCTTGATGTCGTGACATTAAACAAATTCTATTATAATTGTCTTGTTCTTTACTTCCTTTGTTAATACGACCGTTACGTCTTATCAATACATGACAATGATAATCACGTGGAAAAGGGGGAGACGACATTACTTCCTTTCAGTGAGAATGTTGAAAGAAAGAAGGGAAAATAGAATTGAAGAGAAAGAATCAGATTAAACTATTAAAAACAGATACAACAATTTGATCTCGGCCAAACGGTCGGGAACTTATGGCGACTGCAATAAAAATAGCATTTTTCAGACGCACATTATAGAACGACTGAAACCGAGTAAGGTAAAAAAACAAAAGAAAAACGTTTACTATAAATAAAATAACATTATCTGCATAATTATTTTAATACGAATGGGCTTGTGCCGTAAAAAATAACGGTAGTATATTTATATCGATATGCCGTCTAAAATGACGTCAACATTTATATTGATGTACCTACTGTTTGAGTATCTTACATTAATATATATATATATATATATATATATATATATATATATATATACATACCGAGCGCCCGTAGCTCAGAGGTAGTTTCAATCCTGGGTAAAAAGCAATCGGATGTCTAACCTGCTGATTATATATATATATATATTCCTCACTACTCGACGACATAATTATTGCAAAATAATAATAATAATAATAATAATAAGAAGAAGAAGAAGAAGAAGGTACTGTTAAAAAGCAACCACGTAACTGGTAGCAAAATTTAATAACTAGTAGTAAAAAGAATGGAATTAGACGACCCTACCTCGCTATTATCTCTCTCCTCATGAGCATGACAGGAGGAATATATATATATATATATATATATATATATATATATATTGTAACTAAGTTGTAGAACTCGTAGGTTTTTTAACCTGTTGTTCATGCATTTACTTTTATAAAGAGTGCTTGATACAAACGTAGAGCGTTATCTTAGCCACCCCCCAAACACCTAACCCTAAAACGTTAATAAGGTCAACAGAATCCAAATTACAACTCAACCCCACTTTCACCTAAAAAAACAAATTCACCACAAATAAACGGTCTTTTCAACCAGATAATTTTCATACCAACTCGATCACCCGAAGAAGAAGCGGCCAAAAACACATGGTCAGCTTCGAAACGCGAAAATTTTTGTGTAGTGATACTATGAATTGTAACCATTGTAACCACTATATATATATATATATATATATATATATATATATTGTAATTTTGTTATTACAAAGGTTTATGAAAGCATTATATCACTACACAAAAATTTTAAATTTTCAGAACTATACTTTAAAAAATAAACAAAAAAAAACAAAAAAACAAAACACCGCCAATCTAACCTCATGTTAAAAATTATTGCCTACCCATTTAAATAATGTATGTTCATAGTATGTAAATTACGCAGACAAAATTAAAAAGTGTCAGATTTTGACATCATGTTATATTGTTATCTTTCGCGATCCAAATTTTCGATTCCATATTTCAACCTAATTCTCACTTTTGATTGATCAATATTGACACACCTATAATCATATTGCTTGATATCCTTCAACCACCTCTCCTTAATTTTCTAAATATCCATGAATTCATCTTATATTTTCTAGATAAACCATCTTTCTTATATATATATATATATATATATATATATATATATATATATATATATATATATACACGATGTTTTTTATTATAATCTTATTATTAAGAATACTATTCGTAAGATGAGCATTTGGCGTGAATGAAAGAAAAGAAAGAAAAAAGAAAGAAAGAAAGAAAGAAAGAAAGAAGTATATAAGATATCCTCTTAAATGATGAACTATTCCGTTTTGATCGCGTGGAAAGAAGGGAAAAGACCCTATTTGATTTCAGTGAAAAAAATGAAAGAAAAACAAGTGAAGAAGGAAAGATAGAAATGTTTAACGTCTGTTTCAATGAAATGGAAAAAAGTCAAATTGAAATCTTTTCCTTTAGATCTACTTCTTAAAATTAAACCCGGCATTCATATCTGTGATTAGTATTTGAAATATTTTGTTAAAGTTGTTAAGCTTAAATATTTAACGATGTAATAGAGGAATTTCTAAGGATATCTTATTGTCAAAAAACTCGTTATGAGCTTATTTAATTATTAACCGAAGAATTAAGATCCACCAGAAAATTTGGAATAAGAAAAACTGTGAAAGTTTTTACTGGTTTTTCAAGTTTATTATAATTTATCAACAAGCGCTTACATTCAACGACCAAAACAAATCGAGAATATTTTATTTTGCGAAAAGAAATTTGATGGATTTAAAACGGGCAATTTTTAAGGTTTCCTATTCTTAAAGATAGTTGTGCAGGTAGCATAACGGTTTATTGGCACATAAAATGGAATCGAAGTGCCAGGTTCATATTTGATTATAGTATATTATGTTCAATATCCCAGTCAGGCATGAATCCATCTCTTCTGCTACTTCTACCAGGTATAGATTAAATTGCAGTGTTAGCATAGCTGGCAGCCGGTCTAAGAATTACAATTCTGAATTTAAAACCATGGTAAAAGCAATGAGCTTTCAATTTACTACGTTCCCCAAGAGTTCACAGTAAGTAAGTAATAAATAAACAGGAATTTATGGAGAGCCATGTTCACCTTCAACCTGTAAGAAAATGGCATAAAAAAATTTATGACACAACCAAAATATATATTTAAAATCTCTGACAAATTTTGTGAAATCTAACGCTTCTCATCTATAAATATTTAACACAATATTACAGGTATTTGCTTATTTTTTTAAAAATTTCCAGACATTAAAGATGCCAAAATAAACAATGTCAAATGTTCCAAAGTGTAATCAGGGAGTCGATTTAAATTTTTAAATAACTGATCTAATAAATATGCATGCACCTTGGTTCGCTCTCACTTTAATATGATTGGCTGGTGTCAGCAATAAATACAGACTAAGGCCATTACGGTTACTTGCTAGATTGTCCTACCCGGTTACATTTGTCAAAACTGCTTAGCTACTTCGAATACTATATATATATATATATATATATATCCCTTTCCGGGACATATAAATAACAAAGAAAAAAATGCGGAAAACAGTGATCATTTACATTCTAAAGAGACATAGATTTTTTTAAATTAAAATAAAATTTGACTGGTTCGATAAAACTTCAGTTTGTTAATAAATGGGACAAGGAGTGGCTGGTTAATTTTAACGTTTCAAAAATGAAAGTGCTTTCTTTTAAATACATGACAAAATACTTTTTACTATCCATTAGCAAGGCTGATGCTAAGCTCCACGAAAGTGACTCATTGCGCCTTCCTGGATTAGCATTTCCAGCTGGCATGAAGCAAAAAGAATATATTGAATAAATTGCTAAGTTTGCAGCTAAGGAATTTGGTTCACTGTGTAGACAATTTTTCTCACCAGAATCTGTCATACATATTCATAAATCCACCATTCATCTTTGCTTTGCATATTGCTGCCACATCTGATCTAGTGCTTCTGCGATATATTTAGAGATTCTTTATAAAATCTAAAGAAGAAATTGTAATGTTATTGGTCCTAACCTGTCATCTCGACATCAGTCCCTTTCATCACTGCCATAACGTAATTTTCCTGTGCCTTTTCTTTATATAATTAATTGTTTTCATGAAAATTCTTCTATGGTACCTATACATTTAAGCGTAGTACTATTTTGTAAGGAAGATCTCATCATTTTATAGTTGAAATGTAACCGTAAGTTCTATGTTAACTTACTTCTATTGCACTTGTCGCTTGCTTCCCAGTCAACTTTGATCTTTAAAGATTTAAATTCAATGTCAATTGATGTCTTCTGACTTCTTAATTCTTGTTCTTTTATTGTCCTCTCTCTTTAATCTAAATTTATTTATAAATGGAACGTTGTTTTTGCGTGCGCGTGTGTGTGTCTGTGTGTCCATTACCTATAGACTCCGAAACGGCTGAACCGATTTTCCTGAAAATTTACACAGTTGTACTATAAGCGTCTGCGAGTGTTCTTAGCTAGGTTTTGTGTCGAGGTACCCCCGATAAATATCGATAATCGATAATCGGAAAAATCAGGTTATAGAAGGAGTGGTCCGATTTGAATCAAACATGATACACCCATAGACAAAGACATAAGAAACGATATTCAGAAGTTTCAAGGTTGCAGTTCTTACAATAGTGCAGAGAATCGATAATATATATATATATATATATATATATATATATATATATATATATATATATATATCAAAAGACAAGATGCTTGTGTGTGTGCCTGTTTATCTGTCTGTATGTCCTTTATAAAAATCCACATTTTTTATCCGATTCTCACTAAATGGCACACAAATATTCTTTAGGCTGAGTTTGAGCTCCAGGATCATGGATTAGTTTTAAAACTTTCATTACACCCGAGCAACGCCGGGCTATACTGCTAGTTTTTCATATTTTTGAACACTCCTTGCATCTTGTTTGGAGTGAAATGATAAAAAATGATTTCCAAAAATTCGTCTGTAATATACTTTTTAAGCATGAAGGAATGCCGAAAAAATTTTGACTCGTTCAAGAAGCCTTTCCAAAGAAGATTCAGATGTTTGGTCATTTGATCTAATTTTGGGAAGTGGTTCAGCCCGAAAACTTTTCACCACACTTTCCTATACTGAGTGTTCCTGCAGTGATGTTGTTACGCTAAATGATGTGATGAAACCTATTAGCTGAGGTTCGTGTGTTTACTCTCTAAATGAAACGGGTGATAAAGAAGGCTAAGGTTTAATCTTGATAGCCTCAATGATTATATTGGCTACTACCACCTAGCGTGGGTGATTATAGAACAGGGTTCTTCATCGTTAGAGCTTAGGTAATTGACTGACGGGGTTGTCATATAAATTATTCCCAAGGAATCTGGGTAGACTATCATTAGCACGCGTAACTAAGAGCCACCGTAATCAACATATGACGATGAATATCTCATTATTTTACGTATTTAATGCAATTGTTCCCTTCCGATGTACTTCGTTGGCCTATGTATATTTATGGCAAAATTGTGTAACGCTAATCTCCAAGGTAGTTTTAATGTGCGAGCAACAAAATTCAACCATGAATGCATGTTTTTTTAAAATAAAGACTTAAGGACTAAATTCAGGCATAGGACTGATGATAATGGTGGGATTAACCACTCCCCCCTTTGGTATTTATCACATCACTTAATCAATCCCGGGTCTAACTAATAAAACAACAACTTTTAGGTAAAATTCGACTTTATCCCCTCAATTCTAGGGTTATACACTGATTCTAACGCTTTTCCAACAATTCAGTACCTTTTTTGGAGGACGATTTGTCTTTGGCTTCAAAACACGCCTTAGTTTCCGATATCCCTTCTTTATTGGAGCCAAATCTCTTTCGCTGGAACATTCTTTTGAAGCCTGCAAACAGCTAGTAGTCGCTAGTAGTAGCCAGATCTTGAGAATAGGTTGGATGCGGAAGCAATTTGAAGTGCAACATGTAATTTTACCATTGCGATCGACATGTGACACGGTGCATTATCTTGGTGAAAGACCCCTTTTTTCTTCTTCATTTGTTGCCGTTTTTGGCGATTTCTTCCTTCAAAAGCACAAATAATGCTATATAATATTTGCTATTCACGGTTCTTCGTTTCTCAAGGTAATCGAGGAACAAAATACATTGCGCATCCCAAAATACGAAGGCCAAAACCTTGCCTGCTGATGTTTGCGCCTTTGGTCACTTTGAACGGCTTTCACCTGTTGCTGTTCACTCAGCTGACTGCCGATTTGACTCCGGAGTGAAGTGGTGAATTCATGTTGCATCCATTGTCACATATTTATACAAAAACTTCTTGTTTCGTTGAAATAGTTGCAAACAACGCTCTGAATCGTCGACGCGTTGTTGTTTTGGATCGACTGTGAGCAAACCCGGCACCCACTTTGAACACAGCTTTCTCATTGACAAATATTCATGCAAAATGGCGAAAACACTGCCTTCTAATATGTTCAACACCTCTGCTATCTCACAAAACTTCAATTTACCATCGGCCAAAACGAGTTTGTAGATTTTTTGGTGTTTTCCGGGACTACTGCCGATTTGAGACAACCTGAGCATTCAGCATCATTTGTATCTGTACGACCGCGTTTAAAGTCAGCATACCATCTCTTTAACGTTGTTTTCGACGGAGTAGTGTCTGAATAACACTTATCAAGTCATTGCTTTGTTTGAACGGTATTTTTCTCATCAGAAAGCAATGGTTTATCAACACACGAAATTCAGATTTTTCCATTGCTTTTAAAAATTGTAACAGTAGCTTCAATTAAATAACTGTAGTTTGTAATTTAACAATCCGAGTGAGCTCAGATTTTGTCTCGTGCCATTTGAAGGTTAGTAATTCATAAAAAAAAAAACCCACATAGATTTTTATTAGTAGCTCCATCGATATGTCAGGCCCGGGACTTGTTCAGAGATGTGTTACCGTCGACTGAAATTTATAAAAAAATTCTCTTAAAACAGATTTTTGTATTTTTAGAAAAATAAGTTATTTAAGTCAAGTATTATCGCTTTTTCTCGCACCGAGTTGGGCCTTGTTCATAACTTTTGTTTGTTTGAATTATTGTGGAAAGTCAACATCTTGTTTATGTTATCTTTGTTTTCTTACTGCTGCCACATATAGTCGGTGTTCTTTTTTGTATATTTAGAGATTCTTGAGAAGATCCAACGCAGAATCAGTAATATTATTGATCCTGACCTAGCATCTCGGCCTCAGTTACTTTCACATCTCCACAATGCAGCTTTTTGTGCCTTTTTTACAAATAATTTCATAGTAGATGTTAGGATGAACTCTTTGCTGTGGTACCTAGACTTTATGAATTTGAGTGCAGTACTAGATTGGTGGCAAGGTCCCATCAATTCACAGTTGAATTGGATTAATGTAGTTGTAATTCTAGGCTAATATTTTTTTCTTTAGCATTTCTGTTTTGTAGAACTATCTTTTGGCTCCATAATTTCCACCCAATTTTGCTCTTCGAAAACTTAAATGATATTCCAACTATGTGTTTTTGGTTACTCTTCTAGTGTTCTCGCTCCTTGATAATATTTCTGTTTTCTTATTCTTTCACACTCAGTGACCCCTTGTGTCTTAGTGACTTTACTGCTTTGCATGGAGTGAAATGATTAAAAAATACATTTGTTATTCATTTTAATTGCTGTTGTTGTTTAAAGTCTCCAAGTGATGCGGTTTCTGTTATTTGGTAGTTATTTTTTGTTATATTGTAGGGCTAAACCAGGAGTTTTTATACAAAATTGTTCTCGTGAAGACCTATAAGTTTCATTCGCTCGAAACTTTTTTGATCATTGATCTGAGGAAGCGATTACATACAAGTGACAGTTTAGATATTTTTGAATGATATCCATATGAACTAGACGATCTGAAAAGGCATTTTATGAACGAGGCTCGAAATTTTAGATTAATGTTTTGATTTTGTAACATCTTGTTGTGTTGGAGAAAACTATCCCTAGCTACGCCTATTCTATATAAACTTTTTTAGTGTCCTATACTAAATTTGTTAGAAGTGATTCATACAATTAACTTTTATAAATGTTTAGTATTTAGCATTTAGCATTGACCGATATGTGTTGTTGTCAAGTGGATATCGGCTCGGAACTAGAAATCGGAGAGCCGAGTTCGAATTCCACTCAAATTCGTTGCATTCACTTACGCGCAAAAACCCTTAGGAAAGGTATGAATCCATCCTCTCTCCCTCCAGCTATGTGTTAAATAGCAGGACAGATTGGGTTCCCTAGCCTTGGTTTCCAACGAGTTTACTGTAGAAAGTAATGGCAAACTATTGTTGGCAACTCTTCTGCCCAGATATTCATGTCCCTTTCGAGACATAATTACTCAAGAGTGTATCACGTATAGTACTTAACTAACGAACTGATTTATTAAATCCACCTTCGGATTAATTGTGATGCATCCAGATAGGCACGCCCATGAGCCGAGAAAGACAATTACATTAAAAGATAGCGTTGTTTTACTTGTAATTTTTAAAGGAATTCTTAAACTGCATTTCTGTTAAATAATCATTTAAGAGAGTCAAGATTTAACACTGTAACTCACTGTTATCAAAGTGAAAGAGAAAACTTTTTGTCCGTAAACTGACGCCGCTTATTATATTTGAATATTTGAACGTTTATTTGAACAAAAATTGGTAACCTTAGCGCCAAAAAAATCACGATTTTAAATGCTAGACACGTACGGAAACCTACACTCTTGTGCAAATTAAATTAATCGAAACAAAATAAATTCTTTTTAGAATCTTTCACTATTTCTCTGATCACGTATACGTTGTCTCTTGGCGTTGTTTTTCTCTTCGATCGCATTTTCTTTTACGATTTGGACTGATATATCTTTTTTTTTTTCTTAGTCTTGATGATACGACTGATAGTTGAAAGACTGACACCAACAATATCCACAATCTTTCTTTAAGGCTTACTAGTGTGTTCGTAGAGCGGTCCAATTTTCGTACGCTTCCTTAGAGTAACGTCTATCGCAGACAATAGCCATAGGACAACGAATCGACAATTGAAACAGTAGTGTCAGGGCGTGATAAAAATCTGATGCAATGACAACTGACGCAGTATTTTTCAAGGCCCAAACAAATTTTCTCATACACCCAGAAAATAGATTCGTATCACCGTACACCACTGCAAATGACATAATCTGAGGAATAAATAGAAAATGATTACACCCTGTCACACCAGTGGGTCTAAAACTGACCGTCTGCTGAAAGAAAGGAAACTAAAGCAGTTGTTTCAATTAATTTACACAAGAATGTATATATATATATATATATATATATATATATATATATATATGAAAGCAATATTTAACTATTAAAGTTTCTGATAAAAGCTCCAGAACCTTATTGCTCTAAATAATAAACAGTTATTGTTTTTTTAGACAAAGGAATATTTATGACATTTAATCGACTAAAAGATTATAAAAATTTTACCGATTACGTACATAACATATGCCGTGTAATTTGTAGTTTTTAAAAATCCAATATCGTCGTTTTTAATGGTAAATGCTAAATCTCAGAGATGCAATATTGTATTATCTATATTGCATTATCCATAAAGATTTTTTTCAAAAATCAGTTTTGCTAAATATACAACGGAAGAGTTCGTTACAGCAAACAGAATCTTTTGGCTCAGAGCCAAATTCGACATTGAAGATTTAATATCCTTTGTGGGGGCGATGAAGACGTAGTTCGACATATGGAAGGCACATATTTCCATAAAAGGTTTTTTCGTTATAGGATAATACGCTGAAATTTATCTTTATTTTTTAACTTAAATAATGATTTTAAGTGAGCTTTTACACTCTCTTTATGTAATAATGCATTTGCAAATATGCTTAATAATGCAAACATTGTTAAACATGAATTACATTCTCAAGATTATTGCGCATTCAATATTCACAATCCGTAGCTAAAGGAAGTTATACCATTCTGTAGTCTTACTTGTGCGGTCAGCTAGTATTCAACCTCTGCAAACACAATTATTAATTTAATAGAAAAGGATACCTTCCAACAAAACAAATAAGATATTAAGAAACAGGGATGCTTCGTTGGAAACAAAGATAAGATTGTTCAAATCTTATGCAACATCAATCCTCCTATATGGTAGTATATTTCGACAGTTTTTTTTAATCATATCACACCGAGCAAGGCGGTAACGCCACTGATGTGCAGGGGACTATATAAGAGTGAAAAGATTGGAAAAGAGAAAGCCGGAAACCACATCCTAAACAGGGAACAAGGGATGAGCCTCTTCACCTGTTCAATAAACGTGGGTGGAGTATGAACCGGGCGATTGTTTTGTCTATCTACTCCAATTAAATATTACTCCAGTTACCTTACAGTTGATGAGTAGACTTGAAACAATAGAAATGTGGTTTTACAGAGGTATGCTGTGAATTACATAGATGAAACGTTTTTGTAATGAAGAGTTTGAGGAAAATGCGAACGCAAACAGACAGGCTAAATTTCAGGGAGATATATTGAGGAAAGCGGGCTTGGAGACTCTGACACTGGCAGCATATATACAAGGCAATAGAGTCAGATAGAGACAGAGTAACCTACTCAATGAATGGCAGAACAGGGAGTGTGAAGGAGAGTAAACAGGCAAATATTTTAAAAGCGACAAAGGATAAGAAGTTATATCCCTTACATATTTTTAATCATTTTACCCCAAACAATGCGGAATCGCCACTAGTACTCATAGGGTTACAATAAGAGAAAGAAAGAAAAAAAATAAACAAGGTACCGGAAGTGTAGAAGAAAGGATTAAAGATGGATGGTATTCAAGGGTATATAAGATGGCAAAAACAAAAGAGCGTCTTCTGAATGAATACATTTTACTTTTATAGCGAGGTTATTCTGAGAGAACTAGAAATTCTAGCAGGATTTGTTATAGGCGAAAAAATATGACAGAATTCCAGAGGTGCATTGAAATATCGGAAGATGCCTTCCAAAACCTAAACAAAGAAATAAGATAATCAGAAACAAAGATAATAATGCTAAACTGCTATTTAATATCAACACACTATTATGACAGTGAATGATGAACAATTTTCTCACAGATAAAACTAGAAGCAGCAGATGTGTAATTCTACATAGGAAGGCTGGTAAATACGATGGACAGAGCTTGTTAGTAACAAGGAAGATTAAATGAAAATAGGAACGAAAAGGAAAATTGTATTGAGAATCTGAAAAAGTTTAAATTTCTTAAACACGTAATGAGGAAAGAAGGCTTGCAGAGTGTGACACTCACAAACTGTATTGAATGTAAGAGGAGAAGAAGATAATATCGAGTAATATACCTATCGAGTTTGTGTAGATTAGTGGAAATAGTAAAGATGTTTTTTTAATCGTATCACCCCGAGCAAGGCGGTAATGCCACTGATGTGCAGGGGGCTACATAAGAGTAAAAAATTAAGTAGAAGAGAGTGAAGAGGAAGACGAACCAGTTGGAAAGGAGCAATAGAAGGATGGGAATACAGGTGTGATGACAGTTGCAAAGTTGGAGAGAAAGGAAAGGATATACGGGGTGGTGAAAGAACTAGAGTCAAGTGATTAATAGATGAGTATTGACATTGCATTTAAATTCCTGGAGGTTGTAGTCGTCAGGAAAGCAAGAATATGGAAGCGAGTTCCACAGGCGGGAAGTGCGAGAGAAGAAGCTGAAGGGGTAGAATTGTTTTCTGCACTTGGTTAATCTAACTGTGAATGGGTGGGACCCAGTTGCCAACCTGGTTGCACGAGTAAACACCTGTTGCAGAGGCACCAGTGACTTAAGTTCGTTGGAGCAGAAGCCATGAAAGTATTTATAGAACAGACAAAGGGAGGCCACATCTCGTCGGTGGGGAAGTGGCTGTAGTCGAGCCGCCGAGTCGGTACCTATCACATTGCTGATTCTCCTTTGGAGCCTGTCGAGAACACTGAGATGAACAGCAGGGGCTCCTGACCATATATGGCTGCAGTATTTCATTCACGGACGAATGGCTGATTTGTACATATGCAGGATGGTTTCAGGCGGGAAAAACATCCTGGCCCTACACAGTGACCCAACCTTCTTAGCAGTGGATTTAGCTATGAACTCAATGTAGTGGTTCCATTTGAGATCAGAAGAGAGGGTAAGGCCGAGGAGGCGCAGTGTATTGCTCTCAGGGAGACTCGTTTGTTCCATGCTTATGGGACGCAGGAGAGGTTGCCTGTGATGATTGACAGACAACAGCTTGGTCTTAGTCGCACTGAAATTGACAAGCCACTTCTTGCCCCAATTCACCACAGAGTGTAGATCCCGTTCAAGGTCAGCAGCGAGATTATATTTGTCCGCCACGACGGGTTTCTTACTGATGCGGGAGTAAATTGTGGTGTCATCTGCGTAGATGCCTACTTGGCTCTTGATCTCATCTGGGAGGTCATTTATGAAAATAAGGAAGAGCGTCGGGCCCAGGATAGGGCCCTGAGGGACACCAGCGTTTGTGCTGTAGGATGTAGAGGCATGTCCATTCAAAACCACCTTCATTTTACGGTTATTTAAAAAAGATTGGATTAGATCAAGCAAGCGTCCGGTAACACCGTAACCCCGTAGCTTGCATAGAAGGCCAGAGTGCCAAACCCTGTCAAAAGCCTTGAATATGTCCAGAGCAACAGCACGAGCCTCGCCTAACTCGTCAAGGGCCTGGAGCATGTACTCTGTAACGGTTGTTAGCATGTCGGCTGTGGACCTGGCAAAGCGGAAGCCATAGTACCTGTCAGAGTAGAGTTTGTGGGCAGTAAGATGTTGAACTATTTCAGCATTGATTATGGCCCCGAACACTTTCCCGAAAATTGGTAGAAGGCTAATAGGGCGATAATTGGTGGGTCCGAGGGTTCACCACAGTTCTTAAATACAGGAGCGACTGAAGAGAACTTCCAGCATGCAGGAAAACAGGGAGCAGAAAGGCAGTAGTTATACAGTTTAGAGAGGACAGGGGAGAGTTCAGGAGCACATTTCTTAAGGACTATCACCGGGATTCCATCGCCACCGCTCGCCTTATGGGGTGCCAAGTTTTGAAATTACTCGGGATACTACTGTCGGGGTATTATATACGTCGTACAGTTTAGCCTCAGTTCTAATAGGGAGTCAAATGTGGAGTTGGATGCGAATCTGCGAGCAAAGCACTCAGCTTTGTCTGCAGATGACGTGAGAACCTCAAATTCATTGATTAAAGGAGGGATTGAGGATTTGCTATTGTTCAGCACCCGTTTACATAACCGCCAGTAGTCCTTGGAGCCGAACTTGCGGTCAGCTATGCGCTGTCTCATTCTCTCAGCAAACAACCGCTTGGCGTCATTCAGGATTCTCTTGCACTCATTACGAGCAGACGTGAATAGGCGCCTATTGTGATCATGATCGCTACTGAAAAGAAACTGCACATAGAAAAATAACAAGAAAGATAAAAAAGATTAGAATAGAGGATTGAAATGCAGTAGAAAGATTGTCTAGCGGCAATCTTCTAAGTTGTATGCTGTCCAGACTTCATCAGGTGCATACCGATCTGGGTAACCTACAGGGAATTCTGAACTGAATCCTTTATTTAATATAGAGTTAGGCTGTTCTCGTCTAGAGATATCTCGCCCAGTTCTTTTTTTTCTACTGCCCACCTTGTTGTTTGCATGAATGAAACTTAAAAGTTAAGACTACTTTTTTATATTCTTAAAATCTATAAACTGGAAATACACGCTGATAAAATACCGGAAATTGTTTAAAACAAAATTCATTGGACTCTCGCATGCCTTACGTTTCAATGACTTAAGTACATTAAAAAAAGTATTGTTAAAACGTAACCTGCATTCTGATAACGTTTTTTTATTACACAGGTAATAATTCTGATGGTGTGCACAACTTAATTAGAAGAGTAAACAAGCTCTTGAAAGTTGCTATTGAAACAATTACATACAATACTTTGCCAGTTCGAAAATTAATCTATAAGCTTTTGTTAAAAGCCTTATGTTTGACAAACTACATTTTCACAATATGGCGTCCTCTGTGTGCTGCTTTGAGAAATTATCATCATCATCATTATCATAAGTTTTCTTCATTGATTTGTTAATATTTTTCATCATCACAGAAAATGAGTAGTTTGTTGAAAGGGATAAAATGTCTGATTATTTGTTATATTCACACAGTTCTCTTTTTCATCTTCACGTTCGTTCTACAGTTTCATTTCAGTCTCTCTCTCTCTGTCTCTCTCTCATAGTGCCACAATTCACAAACTAAAGCTAAAATGCCTCTGAGCAAAGTGATTTCCCTTCCCATGTCTCCTGATAGAGATTAACGAAGTAACACGTTGCTAGGAAGAGCTGCGTGGCAAGAAATCTGATAGCGCACTGCGCTTAAGCAAAATAGAGAGAAAGATAATAAGAGGAAGCAGGTGAGGGGTAACGAAAAATTGAGAGAGAGAGAGAGAGAGAGAAAGAGAAGGAAGGAGACAGAGAGGGGGTGCAGAGACATACATTCAGACAGTGAGACACAGACAGAATGAGACTTGATGATAAATGAAAAGCGTGAAGCAAAGAAGAGGTAAAAAAAAGAGTCTGTGAGACAGTCGGGTCAGCTGACAGATGCAAAACCTTTATATATGGAAAAGACAGCAATTCATGCTCGTATGTCTGTATAGAAACACACGCATTTATAAACATCCAGAAATGTAAATGAAGTTCAACTACTGACAAGGTTTCGATTGACGTCTAAACAAATACGATAACGCGCTTGTCTTTATTGGGTTAAAGGCAGCCATTTTGTTATTTCAAACATCAACTAGATTATGTACTGTTTTATGAGGCAATTGCTAAGAATTTCGGAGAGCAATAAAATTGAAATGTTGTTTAGTTGTAAAATATTTAATGTTATTTATTATTTAATCTTGACTCTACTAGTGGATGGAATTTCTTGAAATCAGACCGTGACAATAATCCCATCTTTCCGTGTGGAGATTGTCAGGGCGTAATAAGCACTTCAAATATTGAAAGATTTAAGCAGCGATGCGTTTTGTGTCAGTGAACATCAAGTGATGTTAAAACAAATTTCTTGAAGTATTGGATGCCATTTAAATGAAGGTCATGATTCGATATATTTTAGAAAAATCCCAAGTGTTTATTTTCATAAAGTTGTATTGAACCATAACGCTGAAGTAAATGTTTGATGACATTTATGTGACATCTATAATTGATTAATCATCTTCTCTTGGTGAATAAAATAAGTTATTGTTAATTATTTAATACTTTCTAAATATGAGAAAACACACACACACACACACACACACACACACACACACACACACACACACACACACACACACACACACACACACACTCAGGCAGGCCACTAACGTGCGAACTTAGCAAGTGACATCATATCTACAGTAATTAGGGATGTCATTAAAATATTTATTTTCATTTCTTGAATCAGGTTGTGGTAAACTTGTTATTTTCACAGGAGAAATATCTTGCAAAACACTTAGTCATTACTTTATTTCTTTGTTGTTTTCAACATTTATGTACTTTTTAATGCCACGTTTCTCCATCACGTAGGCGATAATGGTTCTCTGCAACATTTTATCATTCATAGCTCTAAGCAACGTTTATCTTCTTACTGCTCTTTCTTGATCCAGTTCTGCTGTACCCTTACACAAGCTTTCTAGGAATGTTAATTCCTTTTTTTTTTAATGACATATCCTTTTAGGTGAGCATGTCTCTTCGTTCTTTTTTGTTGTTATCTGTAAATAGCTATGGTCTGTTGGTAAAAACAGTGGGTGTATTTGCTTTCTCCATGATTTTGAATTCATTCTCTTAGACTGGCTGCTACTCAAGGTTAGAGTGCACAGTCTACACTGCTATTTGATCCATATTTGGGTATGAAGAAGTAGTAATGTATTCATGACTTTCCTAGGGATTAGATAATTTGACACTCAGGAGCTATATTGAATGCAAGAGGAGTAGAGGGTATTATCGAATAATATACCTGTCGAGTTTTGTGCAGACGGATGGAGAGGAGGAGTATTGCTGATTGATTTTCTAGTCGCTGCTTAGATGTGTCAGTCAGTTAAGTACCATGCGTGATACACGCTTGGGTGATCATGTCTCTTTCGAGACATGACTGACTGGGTAGATTATTTCACAAGAGGTTGCTATTACTTTCTGGGGTAGACTGGTTGCCATTCAAGGCTATAGAATCAAATCTGTCCTGTTATTTAGCCCATAGCTGGAGAAAAGAGATGGTATTTGCGCGTAAGTGAATGCAAGAAATTCAAGTGGAATTCGAATTCGGCTCCCCGATTTCTCCTCCCCAGCCGATATCCACTGCACCACAATGCGCATATCGCGTCCCCAGAGAGGATCGAACTGACTACTCAGTTGTAATAGGTTATAGCGAGACAAGTCTGATAACTATTACACTACGTTGGAAGGAAGAATAAAGAGATAAACTTTGCTGAAAGCTACGAGGGACAGAAAATTGTGGAGTACCGTGATCACCCACGTACTGAAAGGAAACGGCACAAAGTAGTAGTAGTAGTAGTAGAAAAATAAAAAGAAGAATAATGTTCTCATTGCTGATTTGTTGCGAAATTGATGCAGTAAGCTTGGCTGAAATTTGAATTCAGCTATTTTCCACGCCGATAACCATGATATTACTAACAAAAATAAAATCCGTTCTGAACGACAGACAGACAGACAGACAGACAGACAGACAGAAAAAACATTTAACACATATGGATCAATGTACATTAAAGCTAATTTAATAGCTAACAGCCTCAAAGTTTGTAAACAAAAGTTAGGCGTCTGTTAATTAATGAATTAATTGTTTTGGCCTTGTTTCGAATTTCTCAGAGAAATGTATTATTTTCAGAAACGATCATATTAATAAAAAAGAATATATTTAAAATTCTGATTTAAACATACGGCTACTTCACGTTGAAACACCGGATCCCATACGATCACCGAAGTTAAGCAACATTGAGCCTGGTCAATGACTACTTGGGAATACCAGGTGCTATAAGTTTCATATTAGTTCAGACTATGCCTGCTATGGGTACTATGTAACCTAGTACTATCTGCCACGGGCCGGGTCGTTGGCGACTAAATCAGCGCCCCCCCCACTTGGTGTACGCTAAGCGAAGACGGTTCTGTAGGTACTCCACAGGACCTATAACAAGAATCTGTCAAAGGGCGAGGAGTTCCTATAAGTGAGGGTAGTGTAGGCACCCTATACGACTAATAATAAGAACCTGTCAAAAGGCTAAAAGACTCCTATAAAAGCAAACAGCTATGATTTAAATAGTCTTCGCCAACCTGCATTTCCAAGCGTGATGACTACGGTGAATTCTCTGAAATGACGGACACGAAAAACAGTGGAAGTCATCCAGGGTGGGGTTCCTCAAGCGAGAGTGAAAGAAAAAACCTGATGCAGATTTAAGCATAATCATGTTATCCGTAAACGGACTAGATTATGGTTTCAGTACCTCAGTTATGTTTTAACTGAATTCTAATTCAAGATTCTGTTAAAAATTAATGTTTCCTTCATCGAAATCAAGTGAATAAGCCTCTTCTACTTATTCTAAAATTTAGTGATATCAAATAATTTTTATCTTTATGACATTAGGAGTTATTATTATTTATTATTTGATCTACGTGTGACGATTGCACTCGTTTTGGGGTCTTTTTGAAAAAAATATTGTATGAAGAGTTACCATTATTTATTTCAAGACCAGTGCTCTCGAGTCTGTTCTTCAGGTGTCTGTTGATCTTGGTAACCTTCAGGAAACTTCTAACTGAATCCTTTATTTAATCTACTCTCATACTGTCAGTAAGTAGGGACCTCTCTTTTTTAAGTATTGTTCGTACTGTTTTCAGTAAGGCTGAGTCTATAGGAACTGGAGTCTTAAAACTAATGTTCTCATTGCTTGTCTGTTGCTGCCAATGCTGCTCCTGCTATTGCGCCTTTCCGTTTTTGGCCTTCGTCGCCATTTTACTTTTCTTACTGCTACTACTACTGAATACTTTCTGTCGTTTCTCTTCTGTATTAATATCTTCTATATGGTATTTATTTCTATGCTAGGCCTATTGAGGAACAATAACTCAACAGACATGTGAGGAAGACTAAACGGCACAAAGACCCATACATAGTGGTACTAATAACAAAAATGTGGGTATTAACCCGTATTGTAAATGGTGAAATAATGGTTATTTACTTAATATACGATATTCATAGATAAGTTTGTACAACTAATTTGCTATTAATTATTGAAATAAAGTAATAATAGTTATGTGATAATCATAAGCATAAGTTTGCTGTTAATCCAAACGGCAAGAAAATGGCGGATTAAACATTTTGTCAATTTCTATTTAAAAATTCGTATTTTCTTTTTATATCATTAGAGATTTGTTTAAATTTCGTAAGGAACAATTTCAATGAAGCCGGGTTTTGCAAGTTGCCTTTTAAACTAGAGTTTTGCTATTAAGTTTACTAGTTGCCACCATCAGGCGAGAAAACATACAAAACATTGCAATTTCTCAAGTGAGCTTCAAAGAATACGTAGCAAAAATGGAACGCGTCTATTATTAATTGGAATCATTAAGCATCTATCTTTGTTTCTGGTTGCTTGTCGCGGAGCTGTATTAACGGATTTACAGATTATCTCTAGTGGATTAGATCATCACTAATGTTGCACTGCAGTCCATTTTCTCCAATAAATACCTTAGTCTTTCGTGTTATCAACACAAGATTGCTAAATGTCTTTGTCATAGCTCTGAGGGCAAAACGGTAGTTTTCTTTAAATCAAACACAATGAAATATGTTTTGCTTCTTAAATTGGTTTGTCAGTGATATTTATTAATATGAGATTAATGCAATTTCAGTTAAAAATGTTTGATACAAAACAGAAATAGCTTATAAACTATTTTTACTCCTTCACTTTGTAACTGCATATCGATTTTTTGACTTACTTAATGTGAATATATTCGAATGCAAGTCTGTACTTTCACAAGCATTAATTTCAGATGTTAATCAGTATTACATATTTACGATACTAACTAATTTTATAACTTGTGAAATAGAAGGGATTCTTTATTAATTTGTATGAACTCAAAATGAGCATTGAATTCGTTAGCATAACACACAAAAATGTCGAAGTCACGAGCACATTGTTTTAATAGAGTATGAATTAAATTTGTTGCCAAAATAAAAGCTGCTATTGCTTAGAGAAAGCAAATAAAAAATAATTAAGGAAGAAAACAACTGTATATATTTATTTCTCCTTTGAAATATATCAAAGTATGCTGTTTAGGTTGAAATGTTTCTATGTAGTGAAATGCGAAATGTGTAATGGCTAACGGACTGGAAAAAAATCAGCGCCTCGAGTCCTAAATGTTTCAACGTTTTGTCATATTCAAGTGTAAATTATTTTGGCTGATATGGAATATTTCGGATATGTTCATTATTGTATTATATAATAATTTTACTTAGAAACAACTTAGATTTTGACCAGTACTGGGGTTGCTTAATTCTTGGTCAATACTTAATACCCGTTATTTAAATAGCTGCAAATTCTGTTAGAGCTTGGGTCTAATAATACAAAAAAGATATTTCAAAGATATTTCAATGCAATTAAACTCAGTAGAATTCTTGAATACTTTATAAAATAATATATTTATAAAATGTCTTTATTCATTTTAAATATCTTTTGAGCTGCTTAAGCAAGACTGATGTAAGTAAAGGACTTACTTAAGATTTAATCAACTTTGAGTACAGTTGCTTATAAAAAAATTGCTTATTTTTTTCCTGTAATGTTTCTTGTTCCTTCATGCTAAACCAGAATAGATGAACCATTATTAACCACCACTAGATGACAGTGACACTTTATTAACCAACAAGTATATATATTCCCAGCGTCACCATGCTGGACATCAGTGGTGTATTTTTGGAGTCTTCGAATGTAAATTTCACGTTTGGTTATCATGATCAATTCGTACCGCTTTTTTAAGATGAGAAATTCTCAATATCCAAAAATAGATATTAAAGATTCATGTAAACGCTAAAAAAATGTCAGTAAACACGTACAAATGAAACCTTTTTGAAGGGGAATATACTATTCCGTTATGAAGGTATTCTTGAATAATACGAAAGTATACTTAAAATATCCCTTATGCATATTAATATCGAGATAACTATTGTAATAACATTCGCTATTAAATATAATTAAATGAAATAAATGTTATATAAGCTACTTCATAAATAAGATTTAGCAAACATTTCACTGTTTATTAAAAGAATAATTTAATAATGAATAATTTTCCGTTGTTAAATGAGGCAAAATATCACTTGTTAATTTTAACACATCCAAAACTAAATTTCTTTCCATTAATCATGAAGTCATCCCTCCACGCCTTCCATCAACATGTTAATCCCCAGTGATTTGTTGCACCATCTTAGGCTAACGTTCTCAGCTGACAGGAAGTGGACAGACTATATTGAAGCTATTGTTAGGTCTGTTGCTGAGAAAGTTGGTTCACTTCGTAGAGCGAGACATTTTTTATTTGATATTAAATAATTTTTATCTTTATGGCATCAGTAGTAATTATTAATATATTATTTGATCTACGTGTGACGATTGCACTCGTTTTGGGGTCTTTTTGAAAAAAATATTGTATGAAGAGTTACCATTATTTATTTTAAGACCAGTGCCATCGAGTCTGTTCTTCTGGTGTCTGTTGATCTTGGTAACCCTCAGGAAACTTCTAACTGAATCCGTTATTTAATTTACGGTCATACTGTCAGTGAGTAGGAACTTCTCTTTTTTAAGTATTATTCGTACTGTTTTCAGTAAGGCTGAGTCTATACTGAGTCTGTACTATTTTTTCCCTATAGAATCTATCCTACATATCTATAAGTGTACCATTCGAATATTGCTACCACATATAGTTTAGTTTTCCTGTTATTTATCTAAGCCCCCTTGATAAAATCCAAAGAAAAATCAGCAATATTATCGGACTTTATCTGGCGTCTCAGCCTCAGTCACTCTCCCACCGTCATAAAGTTGCTTTCTTGTGCCTGTTCCATAAATAATTTTATAGTAATTGCTTGGAGGAGCTTTTTGCTAAGGTGTGGAGACTTTTTTAAAAATTTAAGCACACTACTAGCCTGGCGTCGTGATTTCCTCGATTTACATTTGAACTGGCGAGACGTAATCGTAAGTTCTATGCTAACAATTTCTTTTCTCGCACTTGTCGAAACGACAAGAAAATGCTACATTAATGTTTCGCAATTTTTAAATAAATATTCACATAACATTTTTTTTCATGTTGGCTTACTGAAATGTTATCAGCCAAATCCACTTCCGCATGGAGATGGGTAAGGCTGGAAACTTCTCAGCAGATTTTCACGTGTACGCTAGAAAACAATTCATTTTAGCATCTTTTGTTTGATACAAACGACTTTACATTACCGCCAATTTTGAGATGACAGAATGATTTGGTATTCGTAATAAGAACAACATTATATGCGAGCTACAAATTGAAGGTGTCAAAATCAAGCACAGATATTTTACTAACTAGAATTGTTTTATTTAAATATTCACATTTTTTTTTCATTTAAATCGAAATTTTACTGAAGCTGGGTTTATGAGTTGTGTTTTAAACTAGAGTTTGGCGTCCTAAGCTCTTTTCAGCTATCCATTTTTTTTTTATAGTTCTCACAAACGCAAGACGAACTGGAAAATGGATTCTTGTATATAAAATCTTAAAGAAAAGATATGCAAAAAATTATTGCGTTACTATTACTATTATCACTAAGTACGTAAAGCGGTGTTTTCCTCTACCCTCTTGCTCCCTAGTTATTTCGTGAATATCAAATTTTCCAAGTCCTACTTCTTAATTTTGTGGGTCCTTTGTAAGACGGTAAACTGCATCCGGCAGCAAGGCCTTTAATTGAGAGGTTGTGAGGAGCATGGAACCAACTCTGAATTAGTGTTGTTCCCAGGTCCACCCTGATCCAGAGTGGTAGCACATGTAAGTGCAAGGAATTCAACTGGCATTCGAACTCGGCTCCCCGATTTCTTGTTCCAAGCCGATATCCACTGCACCACAACGCACACAAGCAGCTTCAGGGACAAAAATAAATGCCCACTTCAAGGGCTTTGTAATACAAATTAAGTCATTTAGAAGGCAAAGTACATATTAACTATTTGCCCAGTTATGGGTAAATAGTTAACCCACAAACTGGGGTCAAACACTATGAAAGTATAAAAATAAACTTTTATAAAAACATACATAAAATAGACTTTTATAGAAAAATATTTATTTTTGAAGGAAAAATATTTCCAACAACACATTTTTGAAGAGAAAAAATTATTACAACAATACATTTTTAATACAAAACTCAAAGACATCTTCAGTTTTCTAAAAAAAAAGAAAACATCAAAATCTGAATAAAACAATCTTAAATCTAACATTAAGAAATACCTCAAAACCCCACATGTTTGGCATTAAATAACTCACAGAGGTGTTGATATGCCGTTAAACAAAACTAAAATTCAAACTTATTATGTGCAGCAGGAGCCTCAACTGTCCCTACCCGACATTAATTATTAGTTTCAATTTCGTTTCCATTTTCTCCAAAATGTCGTCGTTTGTTAAGATGTTCGGTCCATAGTAACCTCAGCATCATTCTGTAGAATCACGTTGCTGTTGCTTTTACAGAGTGTTATAAAAAGGGTAATGTCTAGTTTTTATTGCATTTCAGTATGCCTGTGCGTGTCTCTGTGCGTTTCTGGGTATTCAGATTCATTTAAAAAATACGAATGAATCCTCTTTGTAACTGTTGTAAATAATACTCACCTCGTTTTAATAAAATAAGCAAATTCAAGATATTAGATTATCAGCCTGCAATAGAGTATTTTGGGAGTTCATGTTGGAAGACAGCCTTTTTTGTCAAGGGGCTGCAAGTAAGAATTTGCCCAACGAAATTAGTTCGTATCGCTTTCACGTTTGGATGGAATATCTTCTGGGGAGGGCAAGCCCTCGATTCTTCCATAGCGACAGGCATATTAATGCTACATTGCCTATTAGGCACCATACTGTAGATTTTACAGTGAGAAGAAATAACTTACTTATTGGGTTGCTTTGAATATTTTTATTTTTTTTAATCCATTAAAGATTATGATAAAATCTACTCTTTATTATACAAACTGAAATAAAATAGGTTTATAAAACTTCGATATTAATTATAGGTTTTTAAAAAATCGGTATTAATTGTAGATTTATAAAATTTTGCTATTAATTATAGATTCCTATCTATGATCTATTGATATCCACCGCTCTAAAAATCGGTAGCTAGTCATTAAAGAGTTAAAATTAGAATATATTGTAAATTCATAGAAATGACTGTAAAGCTTATGGTAAGAATAGACGCTTCTATAGAGGTAACATAAGCTGTTGTTTGCTGTGAATAAACGACGTTATTTTCAAAAGTTTTATACGCAATCAATTCTTGTTGGTGATACGATACTTTTAGAAGTTTTCAAGTGATATGGTGTTTGTTATTTGGTAAATATTTTTTATTTGTGATTCTGCATCACCATTATGCGGATTCGACAAAGTACAAACATTCCCAATGTTTAAAGATCTACTTAAAGTCATTTTTAATCATTGAACTGAGAAGACAGTTGTGTATAGTTGATAATTTAGACACATTTGAACGAGTTGAATGCTATGCACGGCATCCATATAAGAGTCGCGATTTGATGATGATATTTAAAAAGATAACCCATGTTCTTTGATATACTTGTTAAAAATGACCTTGAGAGATTTACTCTGCTTCTTACCTTATAACAGCCAGACGTCAATTTAAACTGGCGACTTATTTACACTATGTACATTGTTCGGACTGTTCCTCACGTCCATCTTTATTACCATATTCACGACATTTCAGCCGTTATACGCTCCTGCCTTCTTCAGGTGATATTTGTTGAAATTTTGAACCGAATCATTTATTTATTCGACTGGGGTAGATTGTTCTAGAATAATCTTTACACTATTTACATTGTTCAGGTTGTTCTCGTCTTTATTACCATATTCACGATATTTTGGTCCTTGTAGGATCTGGCTTTTTCAGGTAATTTTTTTGAAATTTCGAAGCGAACAATCTTTGCACTGTTTATGTTGTTCATTCTATTGTTTTCATATTTGTTACCATATTCACGATGTTTTAGCCGTTGTACGTTCCGACCTTCTTCAAGTTATATTTGTAGGAATTTCATACCAAACCATGTATTTAGTCCATGGAAGGTGGATTGTTCTAGAACAATCTTTGCACGACATTGTTCGGACTGTTATTCTTATCTAGAACAATTTATCCTTGTGGCCAAAATAAAGGGTTCGGTTCAAAATTCCAACAAATATTCCTGAAGAAGGCCAGAGTGTACAACGGCTGAATATGGCAATAAAAAAGAGGACAACAGTTTGAACACTGTAAATAGTGTAAATAATTACACTACCTCATCTCAGAAATATAGACAGATGGTGACTTTTTTCTTTTTTCTGTGTCATAAAAGTTCATGTTTTCTTGATTTCAGATGGAAACATGAAAAATTTTCAGCATATTCAAAGAAATTTCTCCTTTCAAAAATTAAGTTTATATTTATAGTTTACAGATATATAATGGAAAAATATGCTTCAGTTTAAACTGACGTCAGTAGGATATTGGTTAAGCTCTGACCTCAGAATTTTATCGTGCCTAGATATATAACTTTATTATGACGTGTCTCTCGTATAAAAAAAAAAAAAATAATCTACTGATACTTTATCTGTTCCTAAAATAGAGCTTTTTTCATCTTGTCAGCGCCTGCTTTTTCTTTATCGCGTCACATCTCACTTCTGTTTTTAATACTTTTCCTCTTTATCTCAGTGTTTCCTATCTCCATGCTTGTCTTCGCAACTACGCACGCATTTCACACTTCCAAAGATATCATTGCCATCGTAATATATAATGCCTTGTACAACTATGTCTCTCTATAAGCTTAAAAGCTAAAGAGATTTTTACACTTAATCATAATAGTGCCGAACATCGTTATTTTGTTTTATTCTAACATATTTAATAATCGTAATAATAGTTAATACGGATCATTTTACAGTCATGGTCTCTTTTGCTGATAATGAAATCGTTGTTTGTCATTTTCAAGATGGCTATGAGATTATTTGGAAGAAAATAAATTTGGGGAATAAAGCAAATAATCAAACTGAATCCTAAATATTTGAAACAATTATTTTCAAATATGATATTTTTCCTTGTTTATCGGAATGTTATATGCATTTGAAATAAGTGCAGAAAATATCTTAACATGAATGATTTAACAAAAGATAATGGTTAAAATGCATGGCGTAAATTTAAATTGATGCCTAATTTTTTGCAATGTATAAATAATATTAAAATTTCAAACTACAAATTTTGAGAGAAGACAATTCATGGAAATATGTCGGAAAAGATTTTCAGTCGAAATTAAGAAAATAGTAACAAAGAGAAATGGCCACAGCAGATGGAAAATGATGTAAGTTTAAACTGACTCCAGGAAGATAAGGGCTAATCGTGTCTAATATATTTTATATACACCTATCTAGTATTTAGGATTATCATTTTGTTTTCATGTTTCATGTTAAATTTATTATAATCAAACTATGTAATATTATTTAACCCATACCTTGCAGACGTTAGTTTAAAATAAAAGCTTCGCTCTTCCATATAAACTATAATTATAAAGTATAATTTTATAAATTTAAAGCTTCGCTGTCCTTACAGCCATATGACATTGAAACTCCGGTTCTGGTACAATACACCGAAGTTAAGCAATGTCCAGCCCGGTCAGTGAATGCTTGGGAATGCAAGGTGCTGTTAGCCGATATGTGCAGATGGTAAATGGAGAAGAAATTTGAAAAGTTTTTTTTTTTCAAATATATTATTAATCGTGTTGATAGATAAAAAATAGTCCACATTTAAGAAATTTCTTCACTAGAAGCAAATCAACAGATATTTCTGAAGTTTGTCTTAACTCGGATGTTATATATCGTCTCACAGATTGAAGAAGAACTGAAGACATACTAATTCCTTTTTCGCTTCTACTACATTAAACATTCTAGCACAGACAGCTAAGCACGTGAATCATTCGGCGCAAGAATAAAGCAACAGAATACATCATTCACATATGTTTGAAACGACTGCTGCATTTGTTCGTTGTTTAACGCGGTAGCTGATGTTGCTGTCGTTGCTATAGCAACCAGGTTGGAAATGGCAGTCTCTTTGCATTCTGCAATTCAAGAGAAGGGATTCGGAGCTGGCACATGCTGTCATTGCGATGAAAACGGAAGCTGAAAGCAGGTTGAAGAGAGATTACATTCTCTTGCTGAGGTCATTTCACAATTGCTGTTATCTGAAGAGTAAACTGTAGAAAGGGACCGCTTGTTTTTTTTTTCAGGTCAAATAAAGAACAATGAGCGTCCGTCTCTCTACAACGCTAACAATGCATTCCTGTCTGAATTTTCTGGGAAGAAGAGTTATTATATACATAATTTACATTCGGATTATTGTCCTCATCTTTGTTGTTGCTATCACAACGTTTCGGCTATTGTGCACTCGGGTCTTCATCAGGTTTATATCGATTTGAATAACCTGCCAGAAATTCTGAACTGAACCCTTTATTTAATCTACGAGGGCTGACTATTTTTGTACCACTACCCATGTCTAGGGATATCGCGTCTAGTTCTTATTTTTAGTACTGCTCACTTATTACTCGCTCTGTTTCCACTATGTTTAAGGGTGACATAGTAATTGTGAATTCAATCCTTGGGCCAGGCAGTGTGTACTTAGGCCTAGTGGAAACAAGTAACTGAGCAGTATTAAAAATATGATAAGACGAGATATCCTTAGACATTGGACGAGAACAGTCTACTCCAGTAGATTAAGAAAAAGTGTTTAGTTCAGAAGTATCTGTTGGTTACACAGATCGATATCGATTTGATGAAGACTGGAGGGCACAACACCCCGAAACGTTGTGATAACAACAAAGATAAGGGCAACGTTTCAAGCATTTAGTTAATAAATTTACGCGTAGCGTGTCTAATTTGCAATAAGAAAATTTGATCAAATGAAAAGAAAGACATTGTTTATCCGTAAAAGTTACAAATAATTCTTCAGAATTCGTTCATTTGATTGCTGAAACACCCAGGGTTTGGGCCCTTATTCTGAATACTTCGATGCATTCTAACTTGATTTGTAATCTTAAATTCTGTAAGTAAATAGTGCATGTTTCGTTTTCATCTCCCTAAATGATATAGGTTTAGTGTGATATCTGCTTAAATGTTATAGGTTGAAAATGTGAAATCTGCCTAAAAGATATAGGTTTAGTGTGATATCTGCTTAAATGTTATAGGTTCAAAATGTGAAATCTGCCTAAAAGATATAGGTTTAGTGTGATATCTGCTTAAATGTTATAGGTTCAAAATGTGAAATCTGCCCAAAAGATATAGGTTTAGTGTGATATCTGCTTAAATGTTATAGGTTGAAAATGTGAAATCTGCCTAAAAGATATAGGTTTAGTGTGATATCTGCTTAAATGTTATAGGTTCAAAATGTGAAATCTACCTAAAGGATATAGGTTTAGTGTGATATCTGCTTAAATGTTATAAGTTCAAAATGTGAAATCTGCCTAAAAGATATAGGTTTAGTGTGATATCTGCTTAAATGTTATAGGTTCAAAATGTGAAATCTACCTAAAGGATATAAATTCAAAATGTGAGAGCTGACTAAAGGATGTAGCTTCAAAGTGTGAAATCTGCCTAAAAGAACTAAGTTCAAATTGTGAAATATGCCATAAGAATGTAGGCTCAAAGTGCAAAATTACTGACTGAGTTATATTTGTATCTTAAAACAATCCATACATTCAATTAAAGTAAAAATAAATCATCCTTGATAATGTCTAACAGAAATAGTGAAAGCGCTTAGACATACAGAATATTAGCCCAGGAGAAAGTAAGCAAAATTATGAGAACTTAAGACAAATTAAGTAAAAATCTTAACAGCTGTACCTTGTCAATCGTTTTTTAATGAAACTTATTGAAAAGTGGCATTGCTACCCATATTCACATCTATCTATCTATCTATCTATCTATTTATCTATCTATCTATCTATCTATATGATGGTTTTTCCGTTGTCTTCAAGGTATGAGATTCCAGTTTAATAGTTCAGGTAATACAAGCAAAGAGCCAAACTATCCGCACATAAGATTTGATTATAGTGGTGATGTCTTGTCAAGAACGGACCACACTTTTCGGGAAAACTAAATACAGAGAGCGGGTGCATATAGTGTACCTAGACACGTTGCCAACTGAAATAAATGAGCTTAGTCTGCTCTACTATTTAACCCATTGTTAGGGGCAGACGAAGAGATGGATTTAAATTTTCGCAGAATTATTTGCGCATGAGTGAGCGTAACGAAATGACTGAAATTCGAAATTTACTTTCCAAATCCGTGGCCTTATTCATTACAGCCCCAGCACACACACACACACACACACACACACACACACACACACACACACACACACACACACACACACACGCATAACTGTGTGTGTGTGCGTGTGTGCGAAAATTAAGATGTCAATGAATATACAGGAATCCCTTTATTAATGCACATCCGATTAATCCGTTTTTGATTAGTGTGCTAAAATTTCAATATACCATAATTCGATTAGTACATACATAATATTCAATCAGTGCGGTAAAACATTCTTCGCTCCAAGCACAGTAATTGAAAATTGATGTTTTTATAGTTATCTGTATAGACATTAGCTGCAATAATCGGGCGATTCCTGAATGTGCATAGAGAGTATTAAAAATTAAAATTAAAAATGTGATAAAAGAGTAAAATAATTTTAAAAACCCGTTTTGTTCATTGAGGAACTGAATCAGAGCAAATAGAAAAGTTTAGTGAGAAACATTTATTCATATAAACACAGATAAAATTACGGTTATGTGTTCTAACTTAAATTTGAGAATATTCTAAAACGTATTTGAAAATCTTTTGATGTAATTGTTTAAAATTATATTACTTACCATCCTCCATACTCCATATTTTCCTTCCTTTTGTTAATGTCTGCAGTGCCAATAACATCCATACATAACTTCTTATATATATATATATATATATATATATATATATATATATATAAAGGAAGAACTTGCCAAAAGACCCCAGTACACTATATCAACATAAAACCCTAAACAGCGAAAAGAAATAAAAGAAAGAAAAAGACCTAATGGCAAATACCTACCTAATCAGTAAAGTAAACTGCTCAACGCTTAGACTACGCTTGACAGCGTTAATTTCTATGACAGAATAGACTTAGTTGTAACCCGAGTTTCACGTACACGCGATTTATAATTCATTTAGAAATTAGTTATTTCATTTACCTAGGTTTCAACCTTTCAGTATCTTTATGCGATTTAAGTGGTCTATTTATCAACAATAAATCATTGTAAATTGTCTGAAGACACCGAAGATACCTAGGTAGCTGAAATAACTCCTTTCCAAATTAAAAAATCTTCAAATGTTCTACATTATAACTGTATTGAACACTTTTTAATACAACTGTGTACTGGTCTAATTTAATCATGACCCAAAACTAACTACTTATATATATATATAATTAGTTTAGTTTACTTTTCAGCAATGAATTGAGTTCATTCGGTGACTGGCGCGTGTATACACCGCTTATATATAACACGCTAAAACTTCCCTTCTCAGATTCCATACGCCTATGGCTTAGGGGTTAGCAACTCCAACTGACACCAAATCGTTCGAGTTTAGATCCCAGCCAGAAGCAAATGGATGTCTATCGACACTGATGAGCTGTGATACAGCGAAAAAGGCTTGTATGTGGATGACGAATATATATGTCTTTAAATGTTATAGTGGATAGCCATAATTGAATAGAGGCTTCTTTTTCTTTTTAAACAATATATTTATTTTCGTCTAGCGGCCTGAATATTCGTGTATTTTCTTTTTCATTAGATTTCTCGAATATTCAGTCCGGTATACAAAAATAAATATAGTGCTAAAAAAAATAAAAGGACCCTCTACTTACATTTAACTATTCAAATATCGTTTACAGTGATAAAAACATGGATTAATAAATTAAAATCCATTACTTTATATATATATATATATATATATATATATATATATATATATATGTTCGTGTGTGTGTGTGTATGTTAGTAATGTTTAGGAAAGTGTATTGGAATTCTTGATGCTAAGGGCAGTAATAGATTAAATTTTCTCATCAGATCCGGTAATCAAAAAAAGCTTTTCTTTTTTCTAAAATAATTACCATGCCAATGGGTACAAGAAACAAACCCACTTTGCCATTGAATTATGTAAAATTATCTAAAAATTATATAAAAGCAAGTTTATCATTATTAAAACACCTGAAAAAGGCGGAATTGGATATTAACACATGTAGTGAAAAAATAGAGCACCTTCTCGGAGACCCAAATACTTATAAGAAAATTCAAGAAAATACAAAAATCCATCATAAATGTACTTACCAATAAAGAGGGATCATTGGGAAAACTGATCAAATATTATCCAACCATATCCAAGCTTTACAGTCTATATGTTATGCACTATATATATATATATATATATATATAGTCTATTAAATTTTCTTTGTCTGTCATATTCAATGAAACATGTTTTAAAGAAAAGTTAATCTCTCTCTCTCTTTCTCTCTCTCTCTCTCTATATATATATATATATACATATATATATATATATATATATATATATTTACACTGTTTACATTTTTGGCCTATTGTCTTCATCTTTGTTGTCATTTTTACAACGTTTCGGCCTTTTTATTTGTTCGCCACTGTTGTAGCCTGGTATTGAACTTACAACCTTTTGGGATGAGTCACTGGAACTAACCAACGTCTATATACACAGGATCATGTGTCTTAGAGGACAAACAACAGCAGGTGAATTACTGAGATTTATAAAACTATTGCAATTTTTGATGTTAATGATTTTCTCAAGTATTTTTAAATGAGTTCACATTGCAATTTTTGACGGTAATGATTTTCTCTAACACCCCGTATTACTGGTTCCTATATTGTATTCATTGCTATGCTTGGTCAACTTAGAAGATTTTTGTAGCCTAGCATATGCACTGCTTCCTAAAATTTACGTAGCTTTCAATGGTGTTCTCTATCAATGATTTCAACTTCATCCCCTTTCTCCCTCCATGTGTGGTGAACAAATAATCTAGAGATTTAGGTTAAAGAGAGATAACTCATGACTACCAGAAGTAGCTTAGCACAAGGAATGAGAATAATATGCCCAGTGATCGTAATAAAGGGTTTGGTTCGATAATTCCTAGCACCTGAAGAAGGTCGGATCGTACAACGGCTGAAACATCGTAAAAATGACAACAAACATGAGGAAAATTGTCCGAATATTGTAAATAGTATATATATATATATATATATATATATATATATATACGCTCTGACACCTCTGGACAAATGGTAGACTTTGAAAAACAGTAGCTACTCTCGCATACACGCATCGCTCATTCACTAATGAATTAGAGCACTCTGGCTATTGGGCGTGTATAATGACAATATACATGCTAAAAAGTCTGCCTTCCTCTACCGAACGCCCATAGCCCAGAGTTATAATCGACTGACGCCAATTCGGTCGGGTTTCAATCCTGGGTTAGAAGCAATCGGAGTCTAACCGTACTGATGAGCTGTGATACAGCGAAACAGATCTGTCTACGGATGACTATATATATATCATAGAGTCAGAGAGGGAGATGGAGAAAGGCACTTTGGTATATTGGTTACCATGGTGGTTTTGCTAGCTTCTAGATCAGTTACTACTAAGTTGTGCGTTCGGGTACCGGGTACTTCATACTTTCGGCTTTGTGGCACATTTAAGATAAAGAGCTGAAAGTTCAAATGATTTAACCTCTGGTTTGTAATTTCGCAGAGAAACCATTCCGTTCGTCAGCGTAAATTAAATCCATTCACTTCCTTAACATAAATCATGTAAAATAGATAATGATTGTCATGTCTGCTAATGCATTCGACTGATTTATCTTAAACTGCTGAACGGAACGGTGTCTCTGCAATACTTTAAGTCGGAAGATAAGTCATTTGAACTATTAATCTATTATCTATTGTTTGCTGCGTTTTAAAAAATATATTAAGTGGTCTATTTGCAAAAATCCTGTCACCTTCTACATGTTAGCCGCCATTAACTTTATAATCGACGTAATGCGTAAGGCATACATTATCTAATGATAAAAATGGAGTACGTGTTTACAGTATTTACATTATTCGGACTACTGTACTCATCTTTGTTGCCATTTGAACGATGTTCCAGCCGTTGTACGATCCGGACTTTGTCAGGTGTTACGAATTACGAATCACAATCACTTGGGTATATGAACTTCATTCCTTGCGTATTCGCCTCTTCTGGTAGTTATACCTCTAAACCTGTAAGTTACTTCTGCACCACTGCTGTAGCCTCGTATTGAACACACAACTCTTTGGGTCAAGTCACAGGAACTAACCAACGTCTATATCTACAAACGTCGTACAAATGGCAACAAAGATGAGGACAATCGTTCGAATAATGTAAATACTGTAAATCCTACCTCATCAAATATAGAGAAATACCGGAGAACGTGTTGTATCATCGCATAACGTGGAATTGGTGTATCGCGATTAAATTTCAGTTGAGGCTGTTGCCTTCATTTTCACATAAATTATCTTGAACAGATATAAATCCATCTACACCCAGCTATGGCTTAAATAACAGAGCAGAGTGGACTCTGTAGTTTCTTTTGGCTATCAGTCTAGACTGGCAACTTTCAATTCAAAACCGGTTGGATGTGTAGCTGGCAAATCCACCTTGTAAAACTTACTTGGCGGAAAAACCACAGCCGTAAACCATAGTGTAATGAGGCTGTGGCTGTGTTTCTTGTCAGGAAATTCTATTCATACCAATAATGGTTGCAGGAGTTTCTTTGCAAATCCAATTTCTTTCTTTCGCTTCAATCTTCATAAGTCGCGCTGAAATCTTATAAAATGATCGATTTTTTTAAAACATGTTGTTTTGACTGTTTTTCCTGTTTTTAAAATTGAGTAATATTATATGTTTTACAGACAAAACAATAAGTGATTGGTGTTTGTGATAAATTCTAAAAGTTTAAAATCACTTGACAGAACGTATAAAATCCAACGTCAAACTTTCCATTTGCTTGCCTTGAGGTAAATTTATTTTCGGTAGCTAAATTGATATCTCAATTGATCAACAACTTTATATGCTTTTCGTTTATGAGTTCCATTTACTTGTGCATTTTATAATTCTTTCCTTTAGTTTTAACCAATTCGAAAGTTCAAAGTAAAATATTCATTAACAATAAAACAATTCCAGATAAATTTAATGTAGGTACCTCCACTTTTACATTAAAAAACAGCATAGCATGATGAAAAAGTTCCCAAACTTAATAAAAACAAAGTTTTATTGTCAGAATTTTTATGATATTATTGAAAAGAAAAACCAAAGCAATTTTAATTATTTTAAAAATATTTTTGAATCCTTTCTAACACGTTCAAAAATTTAGTAGAATATCTTTTTGTTTTCATTAGCGGCGTACCAAAGATTACTATGGATCCTTTAGGGTAATTTTTCTTTCGATAAAATAACACATTAATTTAGGAAATTCTTGCAAAAATCAAATAATTGTCGGATTTTAATGAAGATTTAAGGACTTATTCACAAATGATGAATTCATTTTTGAAATTATTATTGTTAGAAAATTTTTATATTTTGTTTAAATCTGTTACTCCACCACTAATTTTATGAAATTTCGAGAATTAAATGCTAACCACAGACTTTGTTTTATTAGTTAAACGCAGGGCTTCTTTGAGAAAGTAAATAATCTAGTCTTTCAAACAGTTACTGCTTTCCCCAAAATCTGATCCAAATAGTAAAAGAATGCAATAAAACTATGACATTATTTAATTAGAGAAGATTTTCAAGCGTTATGCGTTATAAATGATATATATTAAAGACATTATAGTCAGAAGAAAGAAATTCAATGAATAAAGAATTTTTGCAAATTTTTTTTAACTATAATAATTTATAAAGTTTGAAAAATCTTTTAAAGATTGTTCAAAACTTGTTTTTAAGTTATTAAGTGAAGACTATATTTACTAAGCAAAAACTCAAAAATCATCACACACTAAAACTTTTAAAATAATCTAAATTTTTGTTTATATGTATAAATCATTCCTATTTTGAATGTATGAGTGAGTATACACGACATTATCAGAAAATAATATCGATGACTAGAATAAATTTAAAGTCAACATTCCTAAAATTAGATTACAGAGAATATTTCCATCATTTTTAACATTACCGAGTACTTCAAAATTATATACAAATGTTTGCCCTACATTTTCTTAAATTATATTTTAACAGATACAATCTCCGTAGAACAGCATAAAATTATAAACAGCTTATCAGTGCTTGTTAAGTCAATGACGAGCGATGAAAGGTCCGTGAATCACTGCTACTGTTTGTTTTAAAAATCGATTATTCTATTATTTTCAACTTAAAGTAAATAATGTTTATTTCAAATCAGGTTAATTATAATTTAAATCAGGTAATATTCATCAAATAACGTTTCAGAAAAGCATATTCATCTTGAAAGATTTTTAATAAAGAAAATTACCTTGCGATGAAAATTGACTAAAAAGATTGTTCATCAGATATTTTAGCACCCCATACGGTGTATTGATTCCGATCAATATAATTACTGCTCGAAATATACTTCAGAGTATTTTGCTTACTGGAAACAGTAAACTTAATTCTTTAGTTTTCACTGAAAGTTAAAATGAAAGCTTTTTAATTTTTAAAATTAATTTTAAAACTTAGGTGTCACGATTTATTGCAGAAAAGTGGAGGTTTCTAATTTAATGACTGCGTATGTGCTTAATCTGTGAATCGTAGAAGAATAGCTAAGTGAGAAATGTTTAACTTGCTAAAAACCTATATCTGTACTATCAAGCAAAAGTACTTCAGGCTGAATTTGAAATATTTGTGGCGTCGTTTAATAAAATCAATAGTGTTGGATTAGCCCACTTGTCTGTCAAATAACTTCTACAAACGGCCGCTAGATAGCGTTGCCAAAAGCAAAAGGGCATAAAAAGGTTTCATTCTTTTTCTTTCTCTTTTAACCACAAAGATGGGGTGCTGTTGATAATCATCAAACCTAAACAGAACACATAATATAAAGCATGTATAAAGCATGCAATGAACAAAACACAGAATAGTATAAAGCATGCAACACCTTAATCTCCGACTACAAACAAACATCTATCTAATCTAAATTTATTTATAAATGGAACTTTGTCTGTGTGTGTGTGTGTGTCCGTTACCTATAGACTCCAAAACGGCTGAACCTATTTTCTTGGAAACTTACACAGTTGTACCATAAGCGTCTGCGAGTGTTCTTAGCTAGGTTTTGTGTCGAGGTACCCCCGATAAATATCGAAAATCGATAATCGAAAAAAATCGGGTTATAGAAGGAGCGGTCCGATTTTAATGAAATTTGATACACTCATAGACAAAGACATAAGAAACGATATTCAGAAGTTTCAAGGTTGCAGTTCTTACAATAGTGCAGAAAATTTGATATCGATACCAGGAAATCAAAATTTGACTTACATCCATTCATTTTTCTTTCAGTCTCCGGTTTAACTGGAAACAACTATTGCTTTTTAGTCTTTCGTGCCAACGTCCAAAGAATCTGAGCTCCAGGACCATGGATTAGTTTTAAAGCTTTCATTACATCCGAGCAACGCCGGGCTATATTGCTAGTATGTAATAATTCTACCTACGTAAAAGATACAGAACTTTTTTTAGATGGAAAACTCTCACAATATTTCATAGAAACTTCATACATACTTGATACGAAAAGGTTACACCTATACAGACGCCTTCTTGCCCTTTTATATTCTTCATATTTAGTTTGCTCAGGCAGTAAAATATGTTGTTAATAATTGTACATAATATTTGTGCATATTCGTTTTTACTATCTTGTTTAAAGAACTTCCAACGTGCACATTTTCGTATCGACTAGTTCTGCAATAATAGTAATTACGCCATGTAAGTAAGAGAACAAATTGTAATTTTAAAAATTCAGACAAATCAAACATTCCTTCATACATTGACTACTATTGCTATATATGATCTGGTGTTCTTGCTATATATCTCGAAATTCTTGACCAAATTCAGAGATGGGTATGTAATGTAATCTATCCTGACCTGATGAGGCTTCCCACTATCTTTTCTATAAATATCTTAATGTAAATTGTTCTGATGAGCTTTTTTCCCTCAGTACCTCGATTACATGAATTTAAGCGTGCTTGTGGATTGGCAACTAGGTATTACCGTTTTACTGTTGACTAGCTAGATGTAACAATCACTTCTAACAGTTTCTTTTCTCGCACATCTTACCTGTTTCTACAGATTTCTTGCTTTCCTGTCATCTACAATCTTCGAAAATTTAAATGCGGCGTCCATCACTATCTTCTCACGATCTAAATCCTGTTTCTTTATTGTCTTGTTTTTAGCTAAATCCACTGCTAGGAAGGTTGGGTCACTGTGTTGGACCAGGAAGTTTTTTCCGCCTGAATCCATCTTGCACCTGCGCAAATCAACCATCCAACCGTGCATGGAATATTGTTGTCATATCTGGTCAGGTGCCCCTGCTGTTGGTTTCAGTGTTCTCGAGAGGCTCCAAAGGCGAATCTGTAATATGATTTGTCCCGACCTAGCAGCTCGACTCGATCCACTTACTCATCGGCTGGATGTGGCTTCCCTCTGTTTTCTTCTACAAACAATTTCATGGATTCTGCTCCGAAGAACTTAGGTCACCGGTGCTCCCTCCACAAGAATTTACTCGGGCAACCAGACTGGCATCAAGGCCCCAACCTTTTACAGTTAGATCAACCAGATGCAGGCGACAGTTCTACTCCAGAAACTTCTTTTCTCTCGCTTCCCGCCTGCGGAACTCCCTTTGACGGCTATAACCTTCAAGAGTTTAAATGCAAAGTCAATTCTCTTCTATACAACTTCAGCCCATTCCACATCTCCCCATATATCTTGTTCTCTTCCTTTCTCAATACCTTTGCAACTGTCTTCACTCCTGTGTTCACATCCTTCTCTTGCTCTTTCTCTGTCACCCCCTGTAGCTTGTTCATCTTTCTCTTCACTCTCCTCCTGCCTAAAACTTTATCTCTTTTATGTAGTCCCTGTGCACCAGTGGCAGTACCGCCTTGCTTGGGGTCAAATGATTAAAAATAAACAAAAACTTTCGACTAAAGTCTTCTAATTTTCTTTCACTTTTTGTAACCTACTGCGTCTTAGTGGCATTATCGCTTTGCTTGGGGTGAAATGGTTAAAAACATTTCCTTCCAAAATTTATACGTTAATTTTATTTTGTTTTGCGTTTGTAAAATTGCAGTAATTTAGATTTTGGATCAGTTGAATTTACAGAAACTAAGCGAAGTATTAAAAAACAGGAAAATTTCGTTATAAACAAAGAGAATTTTACCTGGCCACTATGTAAAATCTAAACTCTTATATGGCAGTTAATAGTGAACTTTCTTCTCAGAGATGAAGAAGAGAACTGGAGCAACGACTATTACTTAGAATGTCATAAACTGGACATGTGAGAAATTAGTAAGCGTTAAGGAAAAAAGGAATTATAACGAAACTAATTACTACACCCAGGAAGTAGCAGCAGAAATTTTTGAACACCAAATGAAGAAAGAAGACTGGAAAATTTAGCACCCACAGGACAAGAAAAAACATAGAAAAAGCGAGTTACGTAATAAATTTGGGTGAATGGATTACAGAACAAGGAAAAGCAGCAAAAATTATTTAAAGTAACAAAAGATATTATGCTGTGGAGAATCATGAGCGCTCAAGGTCTCCGAATATCACATAGAGGAAGATGATATGGATATGATGTTAAAAAGTTTAAAACACGGGGTAGATGAAGGTTCTTACGCTTTAGACTAATTGGGGACCTCAACGTGGTGTAATGATTAATAAACTTGTTTTACTAGAACCTTTTACCACTGAGTAGTGAGTTCGATCCTCACGAGGTTACCCGTAATTTTGGCCTTGTGCTACATCTAAGCTGTGGTTAGAAAATCGATACTCTTTAGATTAATTTGAGGATGAAAACTATTCTCCAGGGCTTTTCGAAAGTAATCGTTTCTATCCTTAGATACGGCAATTAGTTGAGGATCAAACTCATTATAATACGCATTCTGAAAAGGGTATCAAATGCACAAGATGTTACACTGGAGAAATTGGAGATTTCATGAAGTGCTAATTAATTCTAGAATCAGCAACAATAGCGAAGAAGGTGCTCTTCATTTCTTTTTCTTCTTCTTCTTAGTTGTGCCACATCTCTTTAGAACACAAGCGACCATGGCTCTCAAATTCCTTATCCTATGTGGCTCTTACTTCTTCTACTGTTGCTATTACTCCTGTTTCATATTCGACCATCCATTCGCACATGGGGGGTCAGCATGGTCTTTCGCTGCCTATCTTTATTTCTCTTGTCCTCAATATACCTTGTGAGGTTTACATTTTCTAATTATTTCTACCTCATTATGTATCCAAAGAATACACTTGTCTCTTTTTTTTTTTTGCCATTTTCTACGAAACTCATAAATCACTCAATCTTGAACAACAAAATAGAAAATCTCTGGTAGCAACACAATAAAATCATTTTATAATATAAAACAAATATGTTTTTATATGTTTATCAGTTCCGCAGCCAGATATACCTTACTTACTGATGAAATATTCTAATTTACCATAAAAATGTAATATCTCATTTCTAATAATCTTAATAAAGAATGATAATAGATTTCTTTTTACTTTTTTCATCTTGGTTTCTTTGGATGGATTTTATTGTCAATGATTTACAAAGCGGAATTATCTCTTAAACGAGACTAGTATCATAACTACTACTACTAATAATAATAATGATGACAATAATAATCATAAGAATATTAATTGATGGGACACATTAATATGCATGTGTTTGTTTTGGTGAATTAAGATGAATTCACTACAATAGGTTTGCTTGATAATTGCCTGAAATTAACCAGTTAGACATTTAACATCAGGGCTAACGCACTTAAAAAATCGGCTCATGAATGAGAGTAGGTAGAAAACATCATAACTGGTTGCCAAAAGAGTTGTCTTTCTTTTAAGTTTTGAAGGATGGGGCAGCCAAGACAACTTGGGAGTCACATCTAGATACTTGGGAATAAATTCAATTGAAGATTCGTGTAACGCATTTGGTGACTCGATCTGAAAATATTTCTAACTTCGCTCTACCTGCAAAGCTATGTGCTGCTTTCACCGAAATCTGTCACCATATCGCAGACATTTGGCTGTGATGCATGTGCCTACTATATCTTTATTAGACTGTCTATCATGATAGATATATTTGGTTTTCTTATATTTCTAGATCAGCGTCAATTTGTTGTACTGTTTTCCCACTTAGTAATGTATGTATGGCTGGCCACTCGCATCCCAGGATAACTGTCTACAAGGGTGTCTACCTAATTTCTATTGCAGACGCTTGCTCAGGCAGACTTATGTTTGTTCAACACCCACAGAGCCAAACTGCAACTTTGCTAATCGGACCTTAGTTACAGTTTCTTGGTGAAAGCGCATAATCCGGTGTGAACAACAATCTGAACAAGGTTAGGACGCTTAAACTCTTGGTCACGATGCGTTGTTAATTTCAACATGTGCACAAGCATCGACGGCTTCTTTAAGGAAGCCGTCTACCCAATGTAACTCACAAGGCTTGGGTCAACTGTGGTATAATTTTCAGGCACTTCCCTAAAAATGCCACATGCTGAGATCTCCTCCTTCAAGCCGATAACATCAGGAAATCTCCTTCCTGACAGACCGATCATAGTGAGATTTGATCCCGGGCTTCATGGCTTGAAAGCGGATGTTCTAATTACACTGCCACTCAATAATAATAATAATAATAATAATAACTTGAACAGATGAAATAACGCTGGCAAGACAAACCTCTGCATGGCCAATACCCAGAACGTGCCAATAAATCCAATGTTGATAAAGTTAATACTCATCGATGGTTACGTGCATCTGGATTAAAGTCTGAAACTGAAGGCTTTATTCTTGCAGCGCAAGGCCAAAGTCTTTTCACTAGAAATTTTCAGGCAAATATTATACATAATAATATGGATCCAAAATGCAGGTTTTGTGATAAACACCAAAAAACAATAGACCATCTAATCTCAGGCTGTTCTGTACTTGCCCCAAATGAATATAAAAATCGCCACGATAGAGTGGAGCAATATTTACATTGGACAATGTGCAAACACTATGGAAAATCTGTAAGCAAACATTGGTATGAACATCAGCCAGCACCGGTTACAGAAATAGAATTAAAGTATAGGCTGGGCATAATTGTCAAAAACCGAAAAGAAAAATCTTGCCTACTAATTGAAATGATTTTTCCAGAGGACTGTAACATAGAAACCAAGAAATTTGAAAATCTATTAAAGTATAAAGACCTGAAATCGAAATAGAAAAACCTGTGACAATTGAGAACAAGAATAGTACCAGTCATAGGAGGTACGCTTGGAATAATAAAAAAGGAACAAAACAACACATTGAAAGAAATCTCTGGAAATACATTAAGAAGAACTTTGTTTATGTAACGCTAGTGATATTATGGGAGTTAGAAAAACAAATGATGAAATGTATTCACACCACTACCTGCAGACTTGGCAGACAGTGTTACCATAGCAGAAATCGAAATATTATGCTGAGGATAATAATAATAATAATAATAATAATAATAATAATAATAATAATAATAATAATAATAATAATCACAAAGGAATTAATGATATTGGTTAAGAGATTAAGTAAAATGTTTCAAGCATATGAAACATCCTCAGTGGCCCTTTATTTTGAAAAATAGAAACCAAATTCACAGTTTTGTAAAGTAAAAATCATTGTAAACTTTTACACGCAATTAACAATAATATTTGTTGCGAATGAAATGTTTTGTATTGCATGTAACCGTGCATCAGTTTGAATCATCTCCATTTACTAAGAAGTTTAGTCACGTGACCACCCTACGATGGTTGAGAAAAAAAAAAAAAAAAGAAAAGGGAAACTCAGCTTACCGAGGACAGAAAATCCATATTGCTTAAAACGAGCCATGTCAACTCGTCGATGTTAAAAGACGTCCTTTCCTGGCACGCGATACAGTTAAAAAATTACAAAAAGTAGAGACAGGAGAAGACAAAAGGAAATTAAAAGAAAAATATGCATAAATAGTTAGTACAATTTATTTCTTGTTTGCATTTTTGGGCTCATTGACACGTCCTTGTTGGTCTGTATTTTTTCCACAATGTCTCGACGATGCACCATTTAGACTTCTTTTTGTATTCTAAAATACAGTGAAAGGTTGTTTTGAGAGAACTTGCATATCATTTCTCTCATACACGTCATATTCGGTGCCTGTGTTAGTGGGTTCTTGGGATCATCTTTTCCTGACCTTTTGTGACCTCTCCTTGAACTTTGATCATATTGCTCTGACTATGGTTCTGGAATCACAAATTCATATCTTTCTTGATTAATAACCCCTACGAGCTATTAATGTCCACGCATGGCAAGAGAAAAAGAGAGCGAGTGTGCTAAAGGGAGAGAAAAGAGAATGAGAGAGGGAGATAAAGAAAAAATGACAGGGGAAAGAAAATGAAAATAATATGGGAAAGAGAGAGAGAGAGAGAGAGAGAGAGAGAGAGAGAGAGAGAGAGAGAGAGAGAGAGAGAGAATAACACATCGACCTTTATGGAATGAAGTCTAAATAATGGAAAAGGATCTACGTTGGGGAATAGAAAGTTGATAGGATTTGTGTTCATATTATATTCAGATACGACAATCATTTATCAGAACAAAACGTTATGTCTGAGAGAGAGAAACACAAGAAAAATATCAGATAGATACTAAAAATTTAGTTGAAGAAGAAAAGAAATAAAACAACCACAAAAAAAAGATCAGAAGATAAGCAATCTCTGCGTAATATAAACTGTAAAAAAAAAAAAAAATCGAAAATGTAATACCATAGTATATAAATAAGGCATTATCGAATAAAACCATTTTATATATGTGGAAAAAAGTTATTGTTAGATTTGATGTCCAAAAAATAAAGAGAAAAGAAGAAAAAAAAAGAAGAGAAAAAAGAAGAAAAAAAAGAGAAAAAGAAAAAAAACTTAATCTGAAGAAATAGCCAATCTTCTGAAGCCCATGAGATCAATTCTGGCTTTCCTTAAGGTTCATTCCTCGACCCTTGCAATCTTTCTGTATTTTATTAGCGATCTGCTGAGGGAGATTCTCTGCGGATGAGTGAGTGAGTTTTGTTTAACGTCATATCAACCTCTGTGGGTTATTTAATGCCAAAAGTAGTGTTTTAAGGTATTTTTATGTTCAGTTATAGTGAGTAGGTTGATTTCGTCAGATTTTGATTAAAATTTTTTTTATTATTCTTATATATTTTTCATTTTAGAAAACTGAAGATGGCTTCCAGTTTTGTATGAAAAATGTATTGCTGGTAATAATTTATTTCCTTCAGAAATATGTTATCGTAATTTTTTCTTCAAAAATGTATTGTTGGTAATAGTTTCCTTCAAAAACGTATATTTTCCTCTAAAAGTCTATTCTTATGTATATATTTCTGGAAAAGTCTATTTTTATACTTTTGACCCCAGTTTGGAGATAAACTATTTACCCAAAGCTGGGACCCTAACAAGTGTTACAACCTCGGGTCAAGGTGGACCTGAGAACAACAGCAATTAAGAGGTGGTTCCACGCTCCTGAAAACCTCTAATCTTCCAATGAGAGGCCTTGCTGCCGGATGTAGTTTATTGTCATACCCAGGACCATCTACGGATGAAATAACAGTTTACGAACGCACACGTCAAAGTTTACATGATCAGAGTCTGGCAACCAATCTCTTCTTTGATGAAGTTATAACAGCTTAATGGAGTAAAACTAAGTTTTAACTTTAAATACCTGAAAACCTGAGCTAGTATCATTTTATTATCACCGACCTAACCTGAGATATTCTATAATTACGATGAGGGTCTGCTCTCTTGCTTCGAACGTCTACTGTTCACTCCAGACCATATGTAAAACTTATGTATCCGATCCATTGCCAAAGATGCTGGTCGGATCATTATACTGCTCTAGAAAGTGTTCAAAAGTGTTCATTTTTTAATTCTATTAATTCAAACCTTTCTTTTAGTAAAGGCACTCCACGGGGTTGAACCACCACAATTCCCTTCGTATTCAAAGGAAGTTCCACTTAAACAGCTTTTTCCTAAAGACCGCTGTTTTGTTGAAAAAATATTGCTGCTTCTTTTAACGCTACTATCTTGTTCAAGTTAAGGGTAAATCCTCCATGTTCACATATTGCTTGCTCTCTGCTTTTTGCTCCTCATACCACATTCTTTATTCAGTAACCTTTTATCTTGAGTGGCTTTTGAGTCTTGAATTGACTAAACAATAGTAAAAAGAATGGTTGGATATCGTGTTCTTGCTTAGTAAACTGTCCCAGTTAGAACCATAGGAGATAGTAAGACAATATATAATTCACAAAGAGAGAGAGAGTAAATGCTTTTAGATTATTCTTAGGATGTCCTCAGAGAGATGAATCTCAGGAGGGTCAGTTTCTAAGAGTAACCTATGAGAATTAGCGAGAATTTATGAGTCTTACAATATTGGCAACAAGAAACATTACTTATTCAACCGGAGTAAAGATTCTTGCACTTTCAATAAAAGAACAGTAGAATACAACATAAGAATATATAACATTTCTTCTTGTGACATAAAAAAAACATCACGGAATAAATTATAAAGAAATCTGATGATGAACAAAAATGTTGCAATCGAAAAATTTGAAAAGAATTAGAAGAACGAGCGAATTATTTTTCATTCACCAAAATATTTGTAGAAGTTAAACTAAGATGGAAGAATATAACCAATAGACAGACGAGAAAAATATTACAGTAGTTTCAGTCATTAGAGCAGAGGTTCCCAATTTTTATTTTCTGGACCACCTTTTTTGGAAGTAAAATTTATTCACGCCTCACCAAATTTTATGTGATAAAAGATTACATTTAGAAATAAAAAAGTAAGCATACACAGGATTAAAGTGAGATTACCGCTGATTCGAATTTAAAACATTAATATTGATAACTTTATTTCAATTTGCAAAGCCTCGTTACTATATTCTTAATACTTAATATAATGCACAAATATCACGAGGATAAAATAGATCAATAATTATTTATAACTATCTATACTGGCGTTCATGTTTGTAATTACAAACAATCCTTAATGATATTTTAAATTTTGATATCATATTTATTTTTGGCAGATGACTATGTTTTTTGAATCTTTTGATTGTCTTTCAATCATTCCGCCTCACCTGCTACGCTCTTTCGTCGCCCTTATGAGGCGCGCAACATCGTTTGCATTAGATTAGATAGAATATAAAATGATTTTCAAAATAGATGGTGGGATTTATAATAAGTGCATGGAAAACAGAAGAATATAGTTAACTATAGTTGAACAATTCAGGTAAAAATCTAGATGTAGTCATCATTAACATGTAGAAGAGATTTTAAGAGATATTCTCTGCAGTTAATTGAACTGACCACAGAGTAAAAGTGATAGAAAGTGAACTCTTTGATAAGTATCTGGATCTTGCAACGGACGAACAAAGTATAACAATTTTACTCATCATCATTGGCGGTTTAGCTCAGAAAATATTTGTAAAAGATTTATCTTTCTGTGATGTTTGGATTTTCCTAAAATTTAGAATTCGCAAAAAGCTAAATTTGTATACAAATTGCAAAAAGAGAAATTTCAGGTCACGATTAAGAAGACTGCGATGGTGGTATAAAAAAAAAAGATAATTGCAGATTGTTTGGATAAGTGGAATGACTGTTGGAATAAAAACGTGGATTACGAAAGAAAGTACTTTGAAAAGAATTTAGGAAATATTGCTTTAGATAAGCTTTTCTTTTAAGTACCATGTACTTTCAGGACTTCGGCAAACGTGGCATTTTTTTTTATAAATAGAACTGATAGATAATGTCCGTTAAGTGTTTTCCTTGATGGCAAATAAGTTGCTTCATGTCAACTTATAAAGGAACTTATCGAAAAGATGTATCGTTGTCGTTTAAAAGAAAAGAATGCAGAATGTTGAATAATAGCCAGTGTTTCGTTTTTCTTTTTAACAGTTTTGGTTGGAAATAAATGAGGGTTGACATGTTATGGTAGTCGAATAGATTTTAGTGTCAAGTCGATAAAATGACTTCATGGCCCAAACTTATTTTGACACGTTTGCTCCGTGATATAAAGAAATTTTACTGATGGCTACTGTCACTCTTTGATGTGAAATCCTCCTAAGTTTCTCATTTTTTTCCATTCGATTGGCAAAGACGTGTTGCATTGTCGGCTAAAATCTGATAACAATTAGTGCTTTGAATTTGTATTAAATGCGGAACATTTTCTCGGAACAATTTTGACGGTAGGGCAAACTTACCATTAGGATTAATAGACATTCATTGTCTGTTGTATTTAATAAAAAATATTTAAACAAAGGATTATTGTCGAAATATACCTCAAGTAATTATGATGTGTCTATAAAATTTATCTGGAATTGTAAACTTTAAATGATCTTAAAATAAATCTCACATAAATCTTATGAAGCGCTTATCTAAATTGCATGGTTGGCTACTCATATCCGAGTAAAACTATCTGTTATGATGGCTAGCTAATCTGATCGGGTAGGTTTGTGTTTCTTCAAAACACAGAGCCAAACTGTAGTTTAGGTTGTAAAAATGCAGAGTGGACCTTAGTTTCCTTTCCGGGGCAGTGCATGTAATCCGCTGTGGTCAGTAGTTTGAAAAAGGCTAGCACACTCATACTCTCGGTCACGATGGCTTGTATATTCGTGTTAGCAGAACCATCAACGGCTTCCGAATAATTTCGAGTACCCATTTTTTCATAAGTTTTATATAAATAAGTTGTATTGTTTCTAGGCACTTATAACTGTGCTTCATAGTGGCATAATCTCTACAGGCCGATATTATAAAAAATGATGTCGCGGACAAATCAACCTAACATTTGTAAATAAACATAAAATATAGCCAACTCTTTAAAAATCAGGTATCGATTTGTACACTGTGTTCATTTTATGAACAGGACTTCACTTTTAATATGATAAAAGATAAATATTTTTTGATTCTGAAAATTGTTTTCCGGAAGGTCTAATTCAGTAGTTCTCAACCTTTTGTTTTTATTCATGGACTACTTGTATATTTAATTTCTTTTTGGTGGACCTCCGTAACTATTCCATGAATAAAAAGGTTATTTTATTCGTTACTATCAGATAAATTTAGGAATTGTATTCTAAGATAATAAATGTATACGCTTTATTTTTAAATAAAACTAATTTAATGAAAATAAACTTGTATTTAAAATGTTAAATTCTATTGAACATTCATGTACACTAATAAGATAACTCATAATAAACAATTTTAAAATGCACCCCTGTGGTGCCTAGTAATCTTGCATAAATTTCCATGATCCATATGCACATCGGTTGAGAAGCACTTTTTTAATTAATACTCATCTATAAAACTGATTCCAAACCAAACATTTTCCATATTTTTTAAGAATGGACTATCAAGTTTAATTCTAATCAAATGTCTTTCTAAATTTCTTCCCAGTTTTCCTGAGCTGAAAAAGGCTTTTGTATGTTTCAGTAATTTACTTACTCGCTCTTTATATGCCTCATCAGATATGTTTCAAGGTTATACCACTTTGCCCCATCATTGTAACAGTCGTGTGTTTTGCTGTACTATGTTGTCTCCCCTCCGTTACACTGTCAAACCGACTTATGGGATATATATATATATATATATATATATATATATATATATATATATATATATATAGTCATCTGCAGAAAGATCTGTTTCGCTGTATCACAGCTCATAAGTACAGTTAGACAGCCGAATGTTTTTTACCCAGGATTGAAACCCGACTGATATATATATAAATAAATTCAGAAATCTACATTCCGTTGAATAACTATTTCAGAGAGAAAATTCTCGCCTCATCAGCAACGATCAAAAAAAGATTTATTAATTCAAATAGGGTACAAAAATTCACATACCGGAAGGACCCCCAAAAGATTATCCATGCACAGGAAGAAAAAAAATGGGAGGGGGGGATTAAGAAAAAAATATTTAAAGTTTGTCTTCCAGACATAAAGAAAGGGACAGAGACAGAGATTCATGACACGGTATTTTAAGATTTTAAGATTACGTCTGTATTAAAGAATCAAAAATCAAAATTTAAAAAATAAGACATGAAAAATATTCAGTAGCCATATTTGGCTCTCTAAATAGATAATACTATTTACATTAAGCCATCCACCTAGATCATTTTTAATATTAATAAAATGAATATTAATAAGATCTGTTTTTTTGGATTTTACCTATATACACTTTCTTGTTTTGGATAATATATATATATATAAAATCATCTGCACACCGGCCTGTTTCACTGTATCACAGTTCATCAGTACCGCTAGATAACCGATTGCTTCAAGTCGGGATTGAAACTCGATATATATATATATATATATATATATATATATATATATATAATGTCAATAATAACACAATACATTATGTCAATAACAAGAAGTGCAGACAGCACTAGCACTGAAATACTAAAAATACTTCTTTATTTGCATCTTTGCTATTAATATTAAATAAATCACATTATGAAGATACATCATATAAATGAGAATCGTGTCAGTAAATTACTGTAAATATTTCGATTAATTCTAAACACTTACTCATGTCTCTACCAGACACATGCGTCTCTCTTATTCATATAAGATAAGCTTACGAACGTATCAAGTTAAAACACCGTTAAGTTAAGCCAAGGCGAGCTTAGTCAGTACCTCGATGAGTGAACGTTTCGGAAACTAACTGAATCAAATAATGCACATATTCAGCTATTTCGTTTATTCTTTGATGATAATAATAATAATAATAATAATAATAATAGTTAAAGGGATGTATGGATTATTTTTCTACATGCAGTCATGGATCTCCACATCTTCCAGTTGTTTATTACTCAAACCCATTTTGTTATTCCGCCCAGTCTTTAGTCTTTACATAAATTCGCTAAGTACATGATTTCCATCTTGCCTTAAGTGTCCTGTGAGTGTTAAATTTTCCTAGACATTTTTCTGATTATATACCCCGGAATTTGTAACTGTCTTATTGTCTCATTTTTCTTTCAAACATTTTGTTGTTCTCATGTTCTGTTTATGACATTCTCAGCATTCTTCTGTAGAACCACATCTTAGATCACAATTTTTAGGTTTATTTTTTACTTTAAGATAAATATATCAACTTTTATATTTTCATTGGTTGAATTACTTTCTGTGTATAACAACTAAAAACGAAAAAAATCTTTGAAATATAATATATGAAGTAATCCGAAAATATTTTTTCTAAAGTTAGAAATATTACATTTCACACACACACACACACACACACACACACACACACACACACACACACACACACACACACATGTACAAAACTAAAACTAACTGATATCCATTCTATTATTAATAGCTGAATGATGTAAGAAAAGAAGAGAATCTTTTGTTTCTAATCTAAAGAAAAGCAAAAGAAATAAAAAGAAAAAAGAAAAACCTCTATCCTAGGGAGACTTGTAGCCAACAGTCGAATATATACACGTATATATATATATATATATATATATATATATATATATATGTGGATATATATATATATATATGTGTGTGTGTGTGTGTGTGTGTGTGTGTGTCTAAAGCTATAATTATTTGTTCGTTTGTTGAAAAAAATTGTAGAGGAGGTTGTACAGCTGTTCCATGTGTCATACTGAGTTCGAATTCATCCTGTTTTCTTCTATTTTTGTTGGCTTATTCAACTTTTTTTGTGAATTCATTCAAGAAAGCCAAAATGACTCAGATAATGAATATGGCAATTATTCATAAAATCTTCGAGTCATCTAAGAAATATCTTCTTTGTAAGATGTACAGCTAGAAAAAGCATTACCAGCTATCATAATTGGCTATTGCACATTTTCTTGTGAGGAGAGAGGCTGGCACCACATCTTATCAAAAGCATCTAATTGCATCTATATTGCATATTTCTCATCTCCACTATATATATATATATATATATATATATATATATATATATATAATTATTAATGATAAACCAAAGTCATTGTTATAAACGACGGAAAACTTGACAAAATAATTTAATACGTTTAAATAAGCTTAAACAAAATATAAAATCTCAAAAAAACAGCAAAAAGAAAAAAAAAGGAGAAAAGGGAAAGTAGACACCTACCTACTCAGCAAAGTGCTCAATATATTTATTAAGCGTTGTTACAATGCCGTTATAGTTCGGAACATTTTCACCACTAGAAGGGCTTTTCTTCCTTGCCGTAAGGGTGTTTTGCTTTCCCAACATAGTAATTTTGTTATTTATCAATTTAAGTATCGATGTGAGACCGACTATGTGGGCAAAACTATTCAGAGGTTAGAAGTTAGAATCGCCCAACATGTCCCGTGTCAGATACGTAGGTATGAGCCTGTGACATTAGGGTGTTTGCAGACTCATGTCGCTGCAATCGGCGAGCATTCATTAAATTCTGTTGCTTGCAGGACAAAATTATTCTCCCGATATTTTCTCGATATTGCACGGGGTACGGAACAGACCCCATTTTGATATTTTTAAGTCTGCTATCGATAGCTAATAATTTTTTTTCTTGTTGGCCACTTAATTTTAATAATTACGACGATTGTTGTTTGAAAAGGCGCCTCACATAATTTATACGTCGATACTTTTTGTATCTTGTTTTAGTTTAATATGACCCCACCCTTCTTCCTTAAGTGTTCAGTATTACGATCTCACACCCTGATTGGGCACTCTGGAAGAATGGTAGACTTTGAAAAACAGTAGCCACTCTGGCATCAACGCATCATTCACTCAGCAATGAATTAGAACACTCTCAGCTATTGGGCGTGTATAATATAATATGTATAATTATAATATACAGGCTAAAAGGTCTACCTCCTTCTACCGAGCGCTCGTAGCTCAGAGGTAAAATCGCCGACTGATGCCAATTCGGGTGAAATGCAATCAGCTGTCTAACCGTACTGATGAGTTGCGAAACAGATCTGTCTGCGGATGACTATATATATATATATATATATATATATATATATATATGATCAGTTTACTGCAACAATATGATAATGCATTATGTTGATTTTTACATAATTTCATCTTCCCTTCACGATTGTCTTATAATTGTAGATAACTACCGAATGCAGAACAAACAGTAAAAATATGGATAATTTATGATCCTATAGTTTGCGTGCACATATGAAAACATACATGCAAAGTTAAGTACGTTTCTGAACACAGAAGTGTATATTTATATATGTAAAATATATACACAGATATATACACAGATATGTGAGAATAAGTTCTCAAGGAGTGACCAAATACATATTCATAAAATATGGAAGTATATATTTTTCCTTTGATGCCTAGTAATTAGTGAACATATAAAGTTATATATTCATGAAATAACTAATGATAATGTTGAAATTAGGCGTTTACATACTGGAAATATTCGACTTCATTGACCGAAGAGTTAGTGCTGCTGCTGGTTGACTTCAATCAGATCTTTTTTCTGAAATCAATTTTTTTATGAAATTAGACTTCTCAACAGTATTTACATTATTCGGACTATTGTCCTCATCTTTGTTGCCAATTCTTTTGGTCAAGTCACAGAAACTAACCAAAGTCTATATCCACTCGGCCATGTGTCCTTATGTGGATATAGACGTAATTAGAGGCATGAGTTCAATACCAGGCTACAGCAGCGGAGAACAAGTAACTTACAGGGTTAGAGGAAGATAACTCATGATTACCTGAAGAAGCACTACTAGGCAAGGAATGAAGTTTATATACCACAGTGATTGTAATAAGGGCTTCTGTTCAAAATTCGTAGCACCTGAAGAAGGCCGGAGCGTACAACGGCCGTAACGTCGTACAAATGGCAACAAAGATGAGAACAATAGTCTGAATTATGTAAATTCTGTAAATACTACCTCACCTCAAAAATATAGACAAATACTAATCTTCTCAAGTTTACTGTTATCGCTTTGTATAGTTTTCATAGGTGTTTACTTCCAAATTTTATGACCGTGTGGGAAGTTTACATTATGGTTGTCATTATTTTACCTGCTAGTTTCACGCACTAGCCATTTTGGTTGCTGTTATGTTTGGCGTGGACTTTGTTTTTTGGTAAATCGGTAGGGTCTGATAAAGAATCATCTTCTTTAAGATTTATAGAATTAATTCATTTAAAACTATTAGTAATCATTGATCTAAGAAACCATTTGCTTACAGATGATAGTCATTTCTGAACGAGTATCACGTCCATATGAATATCTGAATCTGATGAGGGCATTTAGAAATATGAATCTACTTTTCAGGTTAATATTTTGACTTTGTAATTGGGTAGTGCCTAACAGAGGACAGAAAGTGCGACATTGAGATCTGACGGCCTATTTGCACGACCAAGGATGCATTTCAAGTGTAGAATTGAAAGACATAAAAATTGTTGGAAACAAAGAAAAGAGTACTGGAATGTTAGTTGATAGCTGTCTTCCTATATAGCAGAGAGTGCTAGACAATCTCCTCAAAAATTAACGAAAGACTTGAAGCAACAGAAATGTGGTGATACAGAAAGATGCTGAGGATACCATGGGCCGGACATGTGAGCAACGACGTGGTTTTGGAAAGAATGGAAACGAAAAATAATTCACGTCTGAAAACGCTCTGAATGGACAAAGGGTTGATATTGGGTTCTTTAGAGTTTCCGATGTCAGTGTTTGTAGAGATAATATTGTCGTGTTAAGAACGAACATTTTTAATAGAGTACACTTGAATTTCAAATAGACGAACTGGTTGGAATAAAAGGGATAACTGAAATTTTAGCAATTTAAGCAATAATTCTTACAATTTTTAGTAATGAAGTGCTTTGTATTAAATGTTCGTAGCCTAGATTAAGGGGTAATAGGGAAATTTCCTGAATATTTACCAAAAGAGGTGACTGGAATAACAATATTGCCAGTTGATTTTTCTCCCCACCCCACCAAAAAAAAAAAAGAAAAAAATCAGAATACATGATAAAGCTTGTTTTCTGACCGCTTTGAAAAAAAAAAACAGGTGCTGTAAGCGTGGATGTGCGGGTGGTGCAATGGATAACGTCTCGGACTAAAAAGCGGAGATCTGCATTCCAATTCCAGCCTCGTTCGTTATGTTCACTGACGCGCAAATAACCTTGGAAAAGGTATTGATTTATTTATGCCCCTCCCAGTTATGAGTTAATTTGTAGGACTTGTATCAGTAAATCGTTATTATCTCTAAATGAATACTTACAACCTAAATATATTTCTGGCTTTAAATAACCTGCAAATAGGTTGACAAGAAATCAATCTATTAACCATATTTTTAAATTCTGGCAAATGCAGTGTGAATAAAGCATTAAGCTTTAACTGAGAAATATCTTTTTGTTATATGTCACTCAATCAGTTAAGTGCCATACGTGATACACGATTCGGGCGATCATGTCTCGAAAGCGACATGACTAACTGGGCAGAAGATTATCCCGCAGTATGTTGCCATTGCTTTCTGCAGTAGACTGGTTGCCAGCCAAGACTATAAAACCCAAACTATCCTATTGTTTAACCCATAACTGGAGGTGAGAGACGGATTATTACCTTTCCCAAGGGTATTTGTGCGTAAGTGAATGCAAGGAAATTCAACTGGAATTCGAACTCGGCTGCCTGATTTGTCGTTCCGTGTCGATATTCATTACACCACAACGCACATCCGCACATGTTATGTGTACACGTATATATATATATATATATATATATATATATATATATATATGTGTGTGTGTGTGTGTGTGTGTGTGTGTGTGTGTGTGTGTGTGTGTGTGTGTATTCACGCGCAAGTTAATGATGTTTCAATATTTTTTGCCAAGAGCTATTTGTTAGCATAAAAATTTTCAGTGCAGCCAAAGAGGTTTATCACATTTTTTCGTTTTAGTTAAAACAGGCAATGTTCACAGTACGTGCAACAAATTGCAAGCTCTAATAGAGACATTTGTTGTCATTAATGTTTTGTCATTTTAAGATAAAATAGAATAACAGGCAAAAAACTGCAACACAGTGAATGCGTTTCAATTTACTCATGATTAAAGATGCAGATTATATAACTTGATTGTAATAAATGATCCAATGTACAGATCAATACGTGCAGAAGTTCTCCAATAAGGTGCGTATAAACAGTTCCCAGGTTCATATTAATATATTGCGGGAACCTCGGGGTTAGCAAGCTTGTCTCGCTAGAATCATTACAGTTGAATAGTGAGTTCAGCCACAATCATGGCTGAACTCACTATTCATCTGTAATGATTCTAGCGAGACAAGTATGGGATGTCAGTTCTTCAATATGGCAGTGAATGCTGGACAATATCATCAAAGACGAAAGAAAAACTTGAAGCAACGGAAATGTTCTACAGAACGATGCTGCGGATATCATGGACCGAGTATGTGAGCAATGATGAGGGTTTCGAAAGAATGGAAACGAAAAGGAAATTAATATTGAGCATCGGAAAGAGACAACTAAAGTTCCTGGGACATGCAATGAGAAAGGAAGGCTTGGAGAACCTGATAATAACAGGCCAGATAGAGGGAAAAAGAGACAGAGGAAAGCAGTGGATAATATATTTGAAGGGCCTGAGCAGGTGGATGAAAGAGCGGGAGCTGCGAAGTGAGTTCAATCCTCACTGGGTGTCCCATAGTTTCGGCTTCGTACTACATCTAAGCTACGCTTAGAAAATTACCATATTAATACACTGCATATATTGCTTGAACTTTAACACAATAGAACAAGTGTTGTAGGCGCTCAAAATGAACGGATCAGTCCTTGTCCCATCATGCCAGCTAAGGCCATCTGAAAGGTTAATTAGGGCAGTAGTCGTTGGCGATGAAGTAACAGTGAGTTTCCTCAATGGACCAACATTTTTTTGGTATTCTCTCTCTTTTCTGTAAAGCTGTCGTCTGGATTCTCATGTGTTGCCTTGGTTTCTACTTTCTTTTTTCTTTGAGACGGTTTCTGCTACTCAGAAAAAAACTGTCGTCTCCATGTTCTACAGCTTCACCTGCCCTTACCAAAAGCCTCCCACTCACAAAAAATGAGAAAAAAGAAAGACGAAATATCCATATAGTAAGAACAATAAGACGTCGGAATAAGAACAATCTATCTTCGTAAATTGAATAAAAGGTTCAGTTCGAAATTTCCTGAAAGTTACCCGAAGCGAGTGATCACTGAAGAAAGCTAGAAGAAGAAACGACTGAACTTTTTTTCAGTAACATTAAAGATGAAGAAGTTCAACTATAAATAATATAAATAACTTCTCGTCCCAGAAATTTAGACAGAAATGATAAAATTTAGCGTAGTTTTCCACAATGATGCGGCACCAAATGACGATCAAATTCACTAATCAGTAATGTAATGGTTAAACAACATAGCTCGATAACTATTTCTATACGCTGAATGTCCGAAAATTTACTCACCTTAGCTTAGTTTGGCGTATGGTAACTAGAACGCGGCTATTAGGGAGGATCGAAATCATTATTCAGTATTAAATCTTAAATGTAAGGTCAACAGACACTTCCTAACACACTAACTCGCATCCATTCTCTCAAACACTCTTCCCATCTGCACAACCCTCAGCCTCGGTATCCTTACCCGTCTATCACCCTCCTTCTGACATTTCCGATATCTAACCACTCTTTCTCTTTACCTTCCCCTATGTAGTCCCCTGCGCAGTAGCGGCAGTGGAATGCTTTGCTTGGGGTGAAATGATTTTAAAAAAAAAGTAATGTATTTGCCGCTGTTACTATGACACTGTCAGTTCTCTGCCTTCGGGCAGAGAGCACAAACCCAGTCGTGGTTCCGCCGAAGGGTAGAACCACGACTCGGTAAAAATAGACAGACATTTTTTTTGGCTCGGCTATATGGCCGGGAATACCCACTATAAAATGACCATGTGTCACATCCGGCCTTGCGTGGGAAGGCTAGTAAATACAGTAATGTAGTTAGCTAACCATTATCTCACTGTGAGACGTCGAACTGATCTCTAAATCTAAATTCCCGTAAGTAAAATTTTGAAATCAAAATCTTTCTGCTTGTTTTAAAATGCAGAATTTAGCTAGAATTCTGATAAGTATAAATTAAAAAAACATATCATTTGAAAGAATTTTAATATTTAAATATATATTACAATATATTAAAATTTTAAGAAATAAAATAAATTATATATATATATATTTATATAATCTGAAAACTATATTATTGTAATGATAATGCCTTAATCTCTCTCTCTCGAGTATGCTGATGACTGCTTCAAGAGCTGTAACTATGCTAAACAGACCTTAGTTACAGTTTCTGTGAGAGAAGGCATAATCTGTCGTGATCAGTAGTTGAAGAAATTTATGCCAGCACAGACACTGATTTCCTCCGAACCCTTTCGTCCAATAAATTTTGCCCAAATTAGGTTTAATCAGTGCTATTACTTTCTGGCACTTCTCAATAGTTCCTTGATGGGGACATTAGTAAATATAACAAATCAACTGCGTAAGATTCGAACCCCAGTCTAACAAGCGGAACGCGAAGTGAATGTATAATCGCCTATTTCAATATCTAGAGAGTAAAATATCTAATATTTAGATATTTTAATATCTCTATAGTAAAATATCTAATACCGAAAAAACACACACACAAAAAAAAGAAACAATAATATTTGTGAAAACTATTTAAAAATAAAACTAGTAGAAAAAATCATCTGTAATAGATGTAACCGATTTGCAATGTCGGTGCTCGTTCAAAAAAAAAAAAAAAGAAAAAAGAAGGCTTATTTAGTCAGTCACTTAATTGCCGTACGTGATGTACGCTTGGGTGGTCATGTCTCGAAACTGACTAGGCAGAATATTTTCCCGCAGTAGATTGCCCTTACTTTCTGCAGTAGACCGGTTACCAACCAAGGCTATAAAACCTAATTTGTCATCATATTCAACCCATTGCAGGAGAGAGAAGAGATGGATTAATACCTTTCCCAAGGGTATTTGCTCAAGTAAATGAAACGAATTCGACTGGAATTCGAACTCGGTTTTACCGATTTTCTTATTCACCACAATGCATATCCCAGCTAATTCCTCTGTAAAAGATGTAGCCCATTTGCACGTCGGTGCTTGTTCAGAAAAAATAGGAAGCTTATTGGACCGATTATTAATAAATAATAAATTCTTTCGTAGTGTGACGAAAGCTGGCGAAAAAAAAAATAAAAAGACAAAAAATATCATATAAATAATTAGAATTGATGGCGTAGGCAGAGTCTCTATCTATTGTTGCTTTTACTTAATTCTTAATGCCTTCAATCTCGTCGAATCAATTAGCACATTGAGACGTTCATTATCTGAAAACAAAGTAAAAGTTAGATTCAGTGAGTACACAGGTGTATCTAGTTCATTGCAGACCCCAGTGATTGATATGCAAGAAGTTTAGTAGTTTGAATTTTTTACGAAGTTCACTTCTAAAATATTAGAATGGAGACTCGCGCAAGCTTGATCTGCATTCGCTATAAATTTGACAACATTCAAACGATTTCTTAAATAAAATTCTTTAATTTTGACTTCCGGAGTTATAAAAATCAATTCCCGTTTCTTTACGGCGAGGTGCTTTGTTTGAGAGATTAGCCATAAGATGGTATTAGTAAAACTGTTGTAATTAAAGCAGTTTGATGGGTTTAGAAATGTTAGTAGTCTTTTATATATAGCATTTTATAATATAATCATTCTCTCTATTATAATAAAGACTTGTATACCAATGGACCCTAGCAGGTAAAAAATGACGGTAAAATATTTTTTGATGTGCAATCTAAAATGAGAACGTATATATTGATGTGTATACCCTGAGCGTGACAGGATAGAAATTTTAAACAAAACAAAAAAAAAACAAAAAAAAAATCCCTGTTCGAGCGTTTAAGAACACAGTAAATCAGTTATTGTAAATCGCCATGAGTTATAGAAAGGTTGAAAAATAGGTCGTGGAAATAACTCATTTCCAAAGTATATATATATATATATATATATATATATATAAACGAGATTATAATTATACTCCTGCTGAAAGCTTTCCTTGAAAACTTACGAGGGAAGGAAAAATGGTTTTAAAAAAAGAAAGTGTCAAATTCTTCAAGCCGTCTTTCCTCATCTTACACCTGAGAAATGTCAACTGTTTATTCCTGATTTGAAGTTATTATCTTTGTTTCCATTTTTCCTATAACATTTTCGTCTATGAAATTCTCATCTTTTTTCTGCAGAATCGAATTTCTGTTTTCTCAAGTCTCGTCATCCGTAAAGGGATTGTCCAACAATCTCTGCCATAGAGGAGAATCGATATTACATCACAACATTCTTTCATTTGTTTCTAACGATTTTTTTCTTTTTTCCTAATATTTTGCTTAACTTTTGGAAAACGTCTTTCGCTATTCCAGTACGTCTTCGAATTTAGGTGACGTGTTTTCCGTCCTCTGTTAAAGTATTTCTCTGATAATTTAACTTTTGTATTTGCTTCATTCTGACATTTTGAATTGGTAGATGGCGTCTTAGGTCATTTTCGAATTTCAGTCAGCTTCCTTACAATCACTTTAGCAAAAATACTTTTGGGAAAGATATGAATGTGTTTACTCTCCTAGCTATGGATTGAATAGCAGAGCAAATTGGGCAACCAGTCTATGACAGAAAGAAATGGCTGTCAATCAGTCTATGACAGAAAGAAATGATTGGCAATCAGTCTATGACAGAAAGAAATGATTGGCAATCAGTCTATCACAGAAAGAAATGATTGGCAATCAGTCTATCACAGAAAGAAATGATTGGCAACCAGTCTATGACAGAAAGAAATGATTGGCAATCAGTCTATGACAGAAAGAAATGATTGGCAATCAGTCTATAAAGAAATGATTGGCAATCAGTCTATGACAGAAAGAAATGATTGGCAATCAGTCTATCACAGAAAGAAATGATTGGCAATCAGTCTATGACAAAAAGAAATGATTGGCAATCAGTCTATGACAGAAAGAAATGATTGGCAATCAGACTATCACAGAAAGAATTTCTGTGCGAGAAAATCTTATGGCTAGTCAGTCATGAATAGAAAAATAACGTCAAAGCCGATGCATGACACATAACTGACTGACAATTGACGTTTACTACTTTCTTTTGGCGTGTTTTACTAACTTCTGTGAGAATTGCGGTAGTTTAATTTTTTTTATCATCAATCATTTCTTCTTTTGTTAAAATAGTGGCCCGCAATAATGAATCCTGGCAGGACTTCTAATTCTCACAGAATCACCTCACCGTAAAGTTTGGATGTGTCACGTAAGATGGCAAGTCTTTGTCTTACACCCTTTTCTATTTTAGTATATTTACAGAAATCATTTTTTCATCCGCATGATGAGCACACCAAGAAACCGTTCGTGGAGATCCAGGCTCTGGTACAGATGGAGGAGAATGGTGAACAGCTCAGCACGTCGGCGCCACAACGACTCCTTCCGGGGTTAAAAACGAAAGAAGCAAAAATGTGGCGAATTTATTTGGAGTTTTCTAATATCTTTTCCAAATGGAAAAGATATTAGACGCTTACTTCGCAGTTTAATCAGAAGCTGTCTGAACACAGTTTAATTTAATTCATTCCCAATGTCGTATTAGTATTTAGACTAAATATAATTTCAAATACTAATACCGCATTTAAGGCAAGAAATGGGTTAATTAGAATTATCGTAAAAACTTGGCTATAAAAACAATAACTTATTTCTAAAAAAATCAACATGCCAGATTGAAAAAAACGTTGATTTTTAATTGATTTTTAAAAGAGAATATAGAAAATCGAAGCATGGTCATCAGCAAAAAGAGCAGCCCAAAATGCCAAATACAGGTAGGGGACACTAAAATCAAGCAGGTACAAAAATGTAAATACCTGGGAAGTGTTCTAACAGAAGACAGAAAGTGCGACACAGAGATCCGAAGACGAATTGGCATGGCGAAGGACGCGTTCCAGAAGTTGAGCAGAGTATTAAGAGAGGAGATAATTTTGCTAGAAACAAAGAAAAGAGTACTGGATTGCTATGTGATGTCAGTTCTTCAATATGGCAGTGAATGCTGGATAATATAATCAAAGATGAAGAAAAAACTTGAAGGAACTGAAAAGTGATTCTACAGAAATATCCTGCGGATATCATGGATTGAGCATGTGAGCAATGATGAGGTTTTGGAAATGACGCTAAACGAAAAGGAAATTAATACTGAGCATCAGGAAGAAAGTGCTAAAGTTCCTGGGACATGGAATAAGAAAGCAAGGCTAGGATAACCTGATACTAACAGGTCAGATAGAAGTAAAAAGAGACAGGGGAAATCAGCCAATAATATATTTGAAGGGCCTGAGCAGGTGGATGACAGAACAGGGGTTGCGTGATGTAACAGGAGAAAGCTTGCTAGGAGCCACCAAGGATAGGCAGACATAAAAGGACAACACACATAAAAGAAAAAGAATGGCTATAAGCAAAGACATTATATTGAGCAAGATATAAAACATATATTGTTCGATTAATCAACTTAAACATTTTGAGTAACTGTTGTTAGAAGCACTGCAGCTACAAAAGTTGCATAAGGCAAGACATTTAGAGTCATGATCACCAACAATTTAATTAGGGCTGATCACCCATCATATGGAGGCGCGCGTACGTGCACACGCTTACATGAAACTCGTGATAATGTACACTGGGAGGTGTTTTCGGGACAAAGACATGAACTCATCTGTCAATGAATACCCTGTATTAAACAATTCAAAAGCCGTTAAATTCTTTAGACCGTATAGCGTGAAGTAAGACATTTAAACGCTTGTAGCATACATTCAGTTAAATGCCGTATGTGAAACGCATTTGGACGATTCTTTCGAGACATGACTGACTAGGCGGAAGATTTTTTCTCAGTAGGTTGCTATTACTTTCTGTTGTAGACTGGTTGACAAAACCTAATCTGTACTGTTATTCAATCTAAAGCTGGAGGGAGAAGAAATGAACTGATAATTTTTCCAATGGTATTTGTGCGTAAGTGAATTAAAGAAATTCAACTGGAATTCGAACTCGGCTCTCCAATTTCTCATTCGGTAGCCGATATCCAATAAACCACAACAAACCTGCACAGCATTCTGCAGTGAAATAGCTATCAGAGTGTAAAATCTTTTCTAGTTACCCGTATTGTCATTTACACAGGTAATAAGCTTTTAATACCGTTCAGCTGTCTGCCTAAGAGAAAACAAGAAAACAAACTGCAGTAAAAATTAACTCCCGTCATTGCAGCTGTTGAACAATGCCTGGTTGAATGGGTTAGGTTATGTCCAACCTTGAAAAACGTCTCAATGCATAGAGATGAGACCACGTCGTAAAATAGTTGCCTGAGTTTCTCCTGTACCTACAACAGATAAAATTTCTTGTCTAGTATGTGACTCGTTGGTCATCTGTGGACCTGCGATAGATGTGAAATATTTTCCTGTTAGAATGCATCAAAAATACTTTTTTATTTCTTTTACTAACCTTTAAGCTAAAACGTATTTGATGCAAAAATTGCAAAAACTAATAATTTCACTATATTATTATTATGTCATTTTTCATCATATTTCGATTTCTGCTTTGGTCTCACTACCAACCAAGTCTGCGGGGAGACCTAAGGCAGGTCGTGGCGTGTTGTTATGGCCCCATTTCATGTTTTTCTATCTTCCCTATCATCCCTAGCGTTACATAGATAAAATTTTCCTTAGTGTGTCGGTTGTACTTAAGACAATTTTTTGTATATCTCTTAAGTTGGAGTTTCCAGGGATTCTTTCAATGTGTTTTGTTCCATTTTTTATAACTCCAAGTGCACCTACTATCACTGGCACGATTCTTGTTTTCAATTTCCACATTTTTTCTATTTCAATTTCCAGGTCTTTATATTTTGACAGTTTTTCAAATTCCTTGGTTGCTATGTTACAATCCGCTGGACAAGCCATATCAATTAATAGACAAGTTTTCTCTTTCTGGTTTTTAACAATAATGTCTGGCCTGTTTGCTTCAATTTTTCTGTCTGTGTAGATGGTGTAATCCCATAGAATGGTTAAATCTTGTATTTCTGTATTATTATTATTATTATTATTATTATTATTATTATTATTATTATTATTATTATTATTATCTGATATATTAGGTTCGGATAAAAATTAATGTCTGTTCTTATTTCATTTTAAAAGTATTAGCTCGGATTCATATAATTTCATTTAGTCATTAATTATAAAATGTTTGGAAGGCCATTCTCTTGTCCTCCTCTTAGTGCTTCTTTACCTTACTGTATTCACGTAGAGAAACGGTTAGGGCAGCAGAAATTTAGAAGGCATTAGTGTATGTTTTTGGAAAGGATTCTCAGTAAGAAGATGGGTCAGTAGATCTAATACAATCTCCTAGCAAAATGATTAACTGACATTACTGACAGGCTCCTTATTGGTAGACAAGCTACTAATGTGAATGGTTTACAGTGACATCATCCTTACAGATGATGTTACTCTTGCAGAACTGCGAAAGCCTTCCGATTAAACTTACTGTTAGTTCAAATCTGTTCTAAGTTGGTTCCCAGAATCCAGGAACGAGACAAAAAAGGTTACGGTCTAAGTGCTTTTGGAATTATACAATACGAGCAACACCTTTCTGAGGAGGCCATTCACAGCAGATAAGATCTGGGTTCCTTACTATAAACCAAGAAGCAATGAAAGACCTGCACCCAGACTCACCCAAAAGGAAGTTTAAAGCAGTATTTCCTGAAACGAATAACAGTAATGAGAGTTTATGTCCAGTAGCATCATTATCAATCCTCATCCCGATTTGAGTGCATTGTCAAAACTCGGAGCAAGATTCCTTCACTTTACATATAAAAATAACTAATGCTCTTTTGTTCCATGACAATGAAAAATATCGCTGCAGCTTAAAGGTCCGTCAAAGAAGCACAGATCAAATATCAATTATCTTGCTTCAGTGCTTCTGCCTTGCAACCTTCAGAGGGCAAAGCAGAAGCTGTTACTACCCATAATGGAGTCATCAGAAGATCCGTTATTTCCGGTGATAGATGAGATGAAAGCCGCAAATCATACATTGCTAAGAAAGCAATGGAGTAGCTACTACGGAGCGAGGAAACTATTATTAGAAATTGAAATACTTTCTTCTTCTTCTTCTTGTTGTTGTTGTGCCGTGGCCCTTGAGAACGTAGACGATCATGGACTTGCACTTAGCTCTGTCTCTTGTCGCTCTAAGTATTCTTTCTCTTAGCATCTCTCCCAAACCCCGCTCTACCGTCCATTTGCTCAGGCCTATCAAGCAGATTTCGCGCTGCTTTCCCCTGTTTATCTTTTCCTCTATCCGCCCTGTGTGTATTAAATTCTTTAAGCAATTCTTCCTCATTACATGTCCCAGAAACCTCATCTCTCTCTTCCTTATGTTAAGTATGAGTTTTCTCCTCGCTTACCATTCTCTCTAACACCTCGTCGTTATTCACGTGCTTAGTCCACGGTATCCTCAGCATCCTTCTGAAAAACCACATATCTGCTGCCTCAAGCTTCTCCTTCATCCTTGAGGTGATCGTCCAACATTCACTGCCATACAGAAGGACAGACATGTAGCAATCTAGCACTCTTTTCTTTGTTTCCAATGAGATTTTCATGTCTTTCAGATACTTTGGTTAGCTTTTGAAATACGTCTTTGGCAATGCGTTTTTGGATCTCAACATCACACTTTTTATCCTCTGTTAGCACACTTCCCAGGTATTTAAGTTTCGTTATTTGCTTTATTTTAATTCCTCCGACCTGTAGTTGGCATTTTGGGGTTTTCTTTTGCTGATGGCCATGCATTCAGTTTTCATGAAGTTTATGCTTAGTCCTTTCTTCTCGTTTTCTCTTGCTACCTTCTGTACAAGATCTTGCATTTCCTTTCCGTGTCTGCTATCAGCACTGTGTCATCTGCGTGTTTTACATTGTTGAGATTGTGGCCGCTAATGATGAATCCTACCCAAGGTTTTATTTCTCGCAGAATTGTTTCGCTGTATAAGTTGAAAAGATCTGGTGAGAAAACACTCCCTTGTCTTACGCCTCTTTCTATTTTTGTATACCTGCTGAATTCACTTCCTATCCGTACGCAAGCAGTTTGCTGCCAATAGATATTCTTGATTATCCTATCGTCTTTTTCAAAATTGTCTAGGTTGTTGAGCATCTCTATCAAATCTTTGTGGCGTACTTTGTCAAATGCATTTGCGTAGTCTATGAAGCACAGATGGAGGTTTTTCTGCATTTTATTGCTCTTTCAGATAGCATTCTGAGCCTGAATATCGCATTTCTTGTTCCGGCATCTTTAACAAAGCCACATTGTTTTTGTTCTATCACTGATCCAGTTCTGTTGCGCACAGGGTTCATCAGAATCCGGATGATGACTTTTGTACGCTGAGTGTTTAGTGGAGTTAGCATTCCTTTGCATCTGGCTTCTTAAATAGTGCTATGAAAATTGATCTGCTTAGTTCCATCGGTATATTGCCGCTTTTGTAGATTTCAATTATTATTTCTGTGAGCCTGTCTATGCAAAAGTCTTCTAAGGGCATCAACATTTCTATTACAATCCCATCGCGTCCTGATGCTTTATTTCTGTTCAATTTGGCCATTGCCAATTCCACTTCGGCTTTTAATATTTCTGGTTCATCCGTATTTTTGTGTATTGTTGGTTGCTCTCTCTTGTCATGGAAGAGATCACTAATATACTCATCCCATCATTGAAGTATTTTTTTCTTTTTTTTAGTATGAGTGTATCGTCCTTTTCTTTTATACATCCTGTTGTTGAGCAGGTCTTTAGCCCTGTTAGTTTATTTTTTATCACCGTTATTTCTCGTGCTCAGTCTCTCTACTTCGACATATTTGTTGTCGAATCATCTTTCTTTAGCCTGTTCGTATTTTCACATTATTTCCTTGTGTTTTTTTCTTGTATTCCGTTCCATATCTTGGCATCGTTTCTTGTTTCTTTTGTATCAGGTCAAGAATCTCTTCGGTGATGCACTCGTTTTTCTTCCGACGTGCCTTTTACATTGGGATGATGTACTATGATCGAGAATAAAGGAGACGATTTTCATTTTGAAACCTGTGAGCTGTATGATCATTGTACATCTAGTATTAAATCTTCAATAATCGTCTGAGAGATCCATTTCTGCTTTCTATCAGCATGGCTGATGCTATTCTCCAGGAGTGACTCCAGGAGTGTCCTTCTTCAGTTCACATGAAGTTGAAAGTTAATGAAAGGGATGAGGGATCGTTAAATAGAGAAAAGAAATCTTTTGCCAATGGCCGGATCAAGTGGAGCTTCTTGTTCAACAAGCCAGTATCCGGTGGGTTATGGGACAAGAGGGTAAGGAAGAAGAGGAGGTGAATCATATGTCAGGTTATTGTACGTGTGTTACTGATACCAAGTAACCCAGTACGACCTGTATAATCAGTGACTAAACTGGTACGAGAGTATATAGTAAGAAGGATGACTAGGCACTCAGCAGGATTCAAATCAAGACATGTCAAAAGACGGAGGAACCGATCTTTTAAGGTCAACAACTGTCTAGCACAATATATATATATATATATATATATATATATATATATATATATGCAGTAGATGCAGTGACTTTAGAATGAAATTGAAGGGTCAGACACAAGGTTCCCTCGAAAGAATCATCCGACATGTGTTCGTGTCTAAGGGGATTTTTTAAAATGAGTCATTGGCTGAGGTTTGACCCCAATGAAAGATGGGCTCTTCAGGTCTATTTACCCGAGGCACACTATATGCGGATGAATACCTCCCCGGTTTTCAAAACACACACACACACACACACACACACACACACACACACACACACACACATATATATATATATATATATATATGGAGGCAAATGATCATGTCCACAGCTGCGTAGTTATGCTACGAACACACGCGGTCATAGGGCCTGATGATTATATATAAAACTTATCTTGTTCAAGGTGGATAATCTTGAGATAATCAAAAGTACTGTGCTAGTAAATTAGTTTACACAACGAGGATGATAGTTGTTGTGCCGTGATAAGCATGCTTTTCAGGTATTTACATAGCTAAGTTTAATCTCCCACAAGGCCACACGTTTGAGTAATCGACTGATTCTATTCGCTACTGCGAGACAAGCTTACTTAGGCATCGCGTTAAGTTTAGAAAGCTAATCTCAAAGACAATTTATATGTTAATGAGTTCTTTAATGAAAAACTATGTGAAATACTAGAATAAAATTGTTTTCGAATTGTAACATTCTTCCGTGTATGCTTTTTTTATTTTCATTAAATCTAAAAGGATGATCAGATAGGTAAATCACAAAATCCCGATCCTATTAATATTAATGAAATTAATATTAAAATTGATCAAAGTGGAAGACTCATTGCAAATATTACATTCTATTTACAGAGCCAAATATAAAAAATAAAACAAAGATTTCGATATTTAAATCCGTTGGATAGCCATTTCTACGAGGAAATCCTCGCTTCTTCAGCAACGGCGAAGCGAAAATTTGAGTAAATGAAATAAAATTAAATTAAATTTAAGTAAATAAAATTTTCGTTTCGCCGTTGCTGAAGAAGCGAGGATTTCCTCGTAGAAATGGCTATCCAACGGATTTAAATATCGAAATTTTTGTTTTATTTTATATATATATATATATATATATATATATATATATATATATATATATATATTGTATTTCTACATAAATTATAACATGGATATGTTACATGTTATAATTTATGAATAAATAATATTATTAGCTCTACTTTTGTATTGAGCACTTTCTTAAAAATAGTGTTTCTCTTGACAAGGAATATTATTCCAACAATACTTGTATATATATATATATTAGTAATTTTTACTAATTATCCATCATATTACTAAAAATTACTAAATGAAAGGTTAGAAGTAATGTCCAGGTGTAACCACACCTTTAGGTACATATTAGGATAATACAAACATGGATGAAAGTGTTTTAAGATGTTTAAGTAACTCTTCCCTAATTTTGAAAATTTTCGGTTGTTTAAAAATTCCAGTTGCGCACTTGTAAAAATCTCTGTTGTACGGTTAAAAAACATTGGAAAATTAGTTATTGTAAATCGCCTGAATATACGGAAAGATTGAAAACGAGGTTGCAAAAATAACTAAGTTCCAATTTTAAAATATTCAAAAGCCCTACAATATAAATGCATTGAACACATTTTAATACAACTGGGTTCTGGATAATAATTTACTTATGACCAAAAACTAATTATAATATATATATATATATATATATATATATATATATATATATATATATATTTAATCATATCACCCCGAGCAAGGCGGTAACGCCACTGATGTGCCGGGGGCTACGTAAGAGTGTAAAGATTAGAGGAAAGAAAGCCGGAAACCACATCCTAAACAGGGAACAAGAGATGAGCCTCTACACCTGTTCAATAGACGTGGGTGGAGTGTGAACCGGGCGATAGTTTAGTCTATCTACTCCAATTGAAAAAAAAAAAGAAGAAAAGTGAAAAGATTGGAAAAGATAAAACCGGAAACCACATCCTAAACAGGGAACAAGGGATGAGCCTCTACACCTATTCAATAGACGTGGGTGGAGTGTGAACCGGGCGATAGTTTAGTCTATCTACTTCATCTATAATATTTATTATAATAAAATAATATAATTATTTCATAATAAAATAAGTGCCGGGACATTCAAAATAATAAGACCTTGAGTCCTCTTCACCTGGAATTATATATATATATATATATATATATATATATATATACATATATATATATAATGGCGTAAGCGTTCTTAATGGATGTGCGTTGTGATATGATGCAGTTGATTTCTCGGAACGATAAATCGGGGAGCTGAGTTGGAATTCCGTTCGAAGTGACTTACGAGAAAATACCCTTGGGAAAGGTAGAAATTTGTCCCTTCCCTCCAGTTATGTATTAAATAATAGGACAGACTGTGTTCTATATCCTTAGCTAGTAAACATTATACCAGAGCAGGTAGTGGCAACCTGTTGTGGGATAGTTAAAAAAATACCTACCTAAGCGCTGTGGAGCGCATTCAGGGCGCAGTGAAAACAATAATATATCTGTTGGCCATCCCCTGCATCCCTATCTGTCTTCGGTAAATCTCGCCTATGTCGTGCCACCGAACAAGGATGGAATGGTAAGAGAGAGTGAGTCTGACAACCATACGCAACTCTCCCTCACTTAAATCCAATTAAAGCGCAAGTCATAACTTCTACATAGAAGTTGTTGTCTTCTTCTCCTGCCAGGAACAAACATGATGAGCTGTGATGCAGCGAAACAGATCAGATGACTATTTTACGCTCTCACACCCTGATTGAGCACTCTGGAAGAATAGTAGACTTTGAAAAAAAGTAGCTACTCTAGCATCTACGAATCGTTTATTCAGTAATGAATTGGAACACTCTAACTACTGGCTTATGTTTACATGGTATATCACACGCTAAAAGTTTGTCTCATTCTACGAGCGCCCATAGCTCAGAGGTAGAACACCCGACTGACGCCAATTCGCTCGGGCTTCAGTTCTGGTAAAAGTAATCGGATGTCTAACCATACTGATAAGCTGTGATACAGCAAAATAAACCTGTCTGCGACTGACTATATATGTATTAAATAAATTTTATAACAAATATGGAAATTTCCGAGTATAGATTATACCATCTTATTAGCATGAGTATAAAGTGCCTTGGCAAGTCTTTGAATAGTAACTTTTCATTTTATACTAAAATAATGGCTAAAATGAAGGTTGTGACGGTTGTATGGGAAAAGATGTCTCAACGAGAGATGACCAGGTGGCTGGGAATTTCCAGAAACAGTGTTTGAACCATCCAAAAGATATATGCTTCTGTTGGAAGTGTTTTAAGTCGAAATAGAACGGGAAAGCCACAAAAGTTAAACAAGAAAGATGAAAGAAAGATTGAGAGTAGCGATAGGCAATCCAAAATTAATAGCAAGACAATTGAGAGGTAAATGCAGTTTTATCAGCTGAGACAGTACGCAGAGTATTACGAAGAAGCAAACAAAAATTTGAACGGGCGTGTAGTAGCAAATAAAAACAAAAAAAAACAAACAAAAAAACAAAAACAAAACAAAACAAAACCCTTAACAATTGAATATTGGCTATTCTTTTTGTATTAATAATCACTCTGACAATAGCCCTGTCAGGTTTCTCTTAAATACACATGGAGGCCGAGCAAATTTTATCCGTAACTTACTCGTCAATAATACAAATATAATAGCATCATCCACATCTAAAAAAAGTGTAAAATAATAGAATAATTATTAATAAAAAAAGAAGCTAATACTCAATAATAGCAATGATGAACACCGTCACAACGTGCTCACTGTGTTTGTAAAATAAACCATTCGTATAACTTTAGATACAACCCAATATTTAGTTAAAAGTAAAATAAAATTTATCCTTGGTAATATCTAAAAGTAAAACTGAGAGCGTTTTGATAAATAAAGCACCCGGAGAATTTTTATATAATTTATATACAGAAAATAGATTATAAAATCACATGAAAAATTATATAAAAAACCTAACCACAGAGCCTTGTCTGTTAATTTTTAATTAAACTTGCATATTATATATATATATATATATAAATTAAAAAAGGATTAATTCAATGATGTTGGATGATCATATATATATATATGTATATATATATATATATATATATATATATATATATATATATATATATATGCGTGTATGTGTGTGTGCGTGTGTGTGTGTGCGCGTGTGTGTGTGTATGTGTAAACTGCTTGCCAAATTACGTTTAATCAGTAATAACCGCTGTAAAACTACAACTTTGGCGCTAAATACGATTACAATTAAACAAGTTAGTATTTAGCGCCGAAGTTGTTGTTTACAGTCGTCATTATTGATAAAATGTTTTTTGGCAAGCAGTTTTTTTATCGTGAAGTGCTCGATATCGTGGTGTAAAATGAGCGTTGATAGGGACAAAGAATTTGTCTCCTTAATAGAGCAGATTCAAGTTCAAACTTTGAAGTCAGCATGAATCTGCTCTATTAAAGAGACAAACTCTTTGTATATATATATATATATATATATATATATATATATGTTAATGTAAAGAATAATATATATATATATATATATATATATATATATATATATATATATATATATAAAGGTATATTTTCTACGTATGCTTCTTACATGTAGATATAATAGACCGATGAAAGATATTTGAAAGACAATAAAACAACAATAATAACAATCATAATAATAAAATATTTATTTATAGATTTTAAACTGAATAGAAGCATGGTTGGAAAGTCGGTATTTTCAGAAACGCCTGTGTCCTTTCACAACGAGAAATAAGTTGGATGTTTAGTGAAGGCTGGGATTTTTTTACGCATGTTATATTACTGATGAAACCTTGTAGTCTTATGTTAGTTGTTTGCGACTCTTCGGGTTTTTTTAAAAAATATATTCATTGGTTTAGCTTAAATTCTTATTTAAACCTAGAATGTATATTTTATTTTAAAAATGTGTTTTAACTCTGACATTTTGTTAGAAGCTGGAACATAAAAATTTACTAAAACGATAGTTCTTTGTAAAATTTTAGATTCTGAACTTTGTCTTAAAAAGAATTTTACTAGTAGTTACCTTATATACCACTTAAAAAAAAAACTTATTTTTTATAGGAGAAAAAGATATTTGAATTTTTTTTTATTAAGAAAACATCTGAACCTTCTTCATTCTTCAATGTTTGGCCAATGCGCAGATTAACGTTTTTTTAACACCTGAATATTCTCTGTCCCGCGCACATTCCAGTCTAAATGATAATAACACTAAGGATAAGTAATTTTGAAACTATCAAACCTTTAAACGTAATTAGCAGTTCTTGTTTAGCTGATAAATACTTCTTAATCTCATGACCGATTTTTTTCTGCTCGAAATATCATTAGCTAACCTTAACTTTTCATTTATATCTTTCTCCAATGTCAATAACAATCCTAATAACGTCGAATATGGCAAGCAGGGACATAGCCTATATTAGTTTTCCTCCTCCCTGTTAGATTAGTTTTCATGGAGAAGAGCCAGAAATCATAATCCAGTACAGGCTTCAAAATTATATAGGAATCCATATAGAATATTGTCTTTTCTCTGGTGATGCTCATTGACAGAATAAAAGAATGTAAATAAATTTTTATTACATACAGAAATGTTGCACTTGTAAAACCACATTCGTTGAATTAAAAAAAAACTTTAAATCAGCATTAAGTTTCCTATTATTTTTTAAAGAATTTACCGATATATAAACAGCACCATTTTATTTTAAATCATAAAACTTCTCATAAGACATTTATTGAAAGACAAGAATCTTATTGCATCATTTCAAGTATAAATTCCCATAATCTTCTTGTTTGAAACTGCATCTCTAAAAGCTAAAAATAATGGAAGCATTATTAATAAAAAAGAAAAACTAAACACTGAATAATTTCAACTACAAATATCATGCTTAATGCGTTCGGATATAAAATATGTACAACACTCTACAAACATTAATGACACTACATACATTCTATTACACGTAAAATAAAATCTATCCTCGATAATGGCTAGAAATATAGCCGAAAGCACTCGGATAAACAAAACATTCGGAAAATTGTTATATTATTTAAGTCCCCAAAAAGAAATTTAGCTTTTCAAAAAAGTAAAAAATATATCATAAGATGACATGAAAAATTACATAAACTTTACCATGAGACCTTGTTTGCCATTTTATGAAACCTGCATGAAAGAGACATTTCTGCCCAAATACACAATATATATATATATATATATATATATATATATACTAGCAGTATAGCCCGGTGTTGCTCGGGTGTAATGAAAGCTTTAAAACTAATCTATGGTACTGGAGCTCAGACTCTTTGGACGTTGACAGGAAAGGCTAAAAAGCAATTGTTGTTTCCAGTTAAAGCGAAACCGTAGACTGAAAGAAAACTGAATGGATGTAAGTCAAATTTTGATTTCCTGGTATCGATATCAAATGAGTTTTTTCCGTCGCAAACTGAATTTTGAAGGCTAAATAAGTCCTCTGAGTAAATGGTATCATGGCTGAGATTAAAAACTACAATTATACCTACTGAGAGCCAAACCCGAAACAAAAACTAAAATAAAAGGGCTAAAAAACTGATTTTGATCAGACCCGGTAGGATATCGGGGTATCGATTTCCAATATCGGTGTCAAATAAGTCATCCAAGTGATAGAACTGCAACCTTGAAACTTCTGAATATCGTTTCTTATGTCTTTGTCTATGAGTGTATCAAATTTGATGAAAATCGCACCACTCATTCTTTAACCCGATTTTTTCGATTAGCGATTTTTGATATTTATTGGGGGTACCTCGACACAAAACTTAGCTAAGAACACTCGCAGATGCTTATAGTACAACTGTGTAAATTTTCAAGAAAATCGATTCAGCCGTTTCAGAGTCTATAGGTAACGGACACACACACACACACACACACACACACACACACATACACAGACAAAGTTCCATTTATGAATAAGTTTAGATATATGGTAATTATTATAGTAATAGTGACATACGGCAACTTGATAGCTATAAAGTTTCAGTGTTAAAACACCATCATCAGGCGGTAAAATGAAATAAAAATTTACTGCCTGATGATGGTGTTTTAACACCGAAACTTCATACCTATCAAGTTGCAGTATGTAATAATAATAATAATAATAATAATAATAATAATAATAATTTCCATATATTTATGCCCTACTTTTGTACTGAACACTTTTTAAAGCAAAGATCTAACCGTGGAATATACTTCCATTATTAACTATTACTCATATTATCACATTATCACATATACACACGCGTGTGTATGTGTTTGTGTGTGAATGGGCGTAGGAAGACTATGATATATAAATTTCTATATAATAGACCAATGCTAGGCGATAGAATGCCTTGAGAAGGCTATTACTGGAAGACCCTATGTCTGGCAACAGCTCTCTGCATTATCCAACACAAGTAGAAGAACCTCGTCCTTACATCTCTCATCCTAAATTCCTAGACTGCGACACACTTAATTTTTATGTGTGGGGAGCAGTTGAGCGAGTGAACAGCAACGAGGAATTGAAGGGAAGTATTATGGTAGCATTCACCAATTTTAACAATGAGATCATCTAAAAGAAATGCAGAATATTCCGAAGTCGTCTCGAGGACACTGTTGAAGCCAATGGTGATTTTATTGAATCAATTTACTCTTTAGCATTTCACAATATTTTGCGTAGTTTTGGCAAACATATATCTGTTAAAATAGTATGTCAGAGTTATTTTTATTTTTGCGTAATTTAAACAATTTATCCATCGCACCTTGTATGTATGTATGTAAACTTATTGCCACAGTCGTTATATTTCGGGGAGGTCATTTTTTTGTAGAAATTTTTGAACTTTCATCTGGCTGGCATTAAATCTCACTGTGTACCTACTAAAGAGATTGTTTGTAGCAATGAAAATAATGAAAATAATGAAAGGTTAAAAATGAACGGGATTAAATGTGGAAGAAGATGGTAATTGACGTTGCATTTAAAATTTTAGAGATTGTGTCTGTTAGGGAACCAAATAAATGGCAGGGAATTTTACAGGCGTTAAGCGCTAGAAAAAACCTTTTCGTTTAGAAGTGGCGGTTGCATTTAACTATTTCAAAATATCATATTGTTTACTTCCCTTTATAGTTGTTTCTTTCAAGTTGTGACTGAAATGCTAAAGTCGTTACCATTTTCTGGTTAAAAATGAAAAAATGATTTGAGTAACTTTTATTCAGTCAACAGTAGTAAACTATCTTCATGTTTAGTGTATATTTCATATCAGTTAATAGTTACCAGTATTAATAGTGTATATTTCATATCAGTTAATAGTTACCAGTTTAAAAAAACCAATGTGTTTTCATTCTCTTTTCTTCATCTGAACCAGTGTATGTGGTAAGCACTATAACTCACGATTGTGGGGGATTTGGTATTTGCTGGGTTGTATGTTGATTATTTCCCCCACAAATACAACACTCTATTTTGCAATCGCGCAAAGTGAAGGAATAATTTACAACGGACATTCAACAACAAACAATTTATTTTGTGACAAATAAAGTGGTGTGTAGAAACCAACAAAATACATGATTCGAAAATTTCCTTTTTGAGAAATATAAACTTGGCAAGAAGTTAATTTTTGTCCAAAAACGTGTACAAGTGTACATTAGCAGAGTCTGTAAATAAGCCTTTCCTACTTACATTTGGTGTGTTACAGTTGGCGACAACGTGTCGCGTTGCTCAAAGAAAGTTTGTCGGCTTATTCTTTTTAAGGTCCTTGGAGCGAGGTCACGAACTTTTGGCATGGAAGAAATGACATGGCCGGCAAAGTATACGGTGTCATGCGGACTTAATGGCCTGCTGGGTGACTGCTTGATGACTGACCTTTTTTTCTAACACAGTGTGTATTATATACATTAATAGGGGATCAACTAAGCTTCCTAACATTAGGGTGTGAAAAAATTTTCGGACCAATCAGATTTATTATTTTACATTTTTGTTTTGGGGCCTAAATATTTTTGTATTAATTTACTCCCAAGCCTATTTTTCTAGAATGTTCTATTGTGTTTTTGTTGCTTATTTTAATAAAAAAAATGTGTATCCCCATACGATCTACCCGGGGAATACATGGTCGAGTGGATTAAAGTATCAGTTAAAACATATTCTGGTAGTTTTGAGCTTAATTCCTGGAATAAAGAATTAAGATCAAAAGGATATCGAGTACAAAAGCTAGACTCTAGAAGAAAACTGGAAACTTTTTAACTGTAATAACGAAAAGTGTGCTGATCAAAATAGCAAAGCGTACGCTAGATTTAGACTATTAGGTTGTTACAAAAATAATGGCAGATTTCAGAAACGTTATTCTCTTAAAAATTTGACTGTAGAAATGTTGAAATTAGTCGAAATATGAGACTTGAACATCTATACACCTCTGCCATCAATTTTTTTTTTAATCGTATTACCCCGAGCAAGGCGGTAACGCCACTAATGTGCAGGGGGCTACGTAATAGTGAAAAGATTGGAAAAGAGAAAGCCGGAATCCACATCCTAAACAGGGAACAAGGGATGAGCCTCTACACCAGTTCAATAGACGTGGGTGGAGTGTGAACCGGGCGATAGATAGATCTATCTACTACAATTGAAAAAAAAAAAAAGAAACCAAAGTGAGAAGATTGGAAAAGAGAAAAACCGGAAACCACATCCTAAACAGGGAACAAGGGATGAGCCTCTTAACCTGTTCAATAGACGTGGGTGGAGTGTGAACCAGGCGATAGATAGATCTATCTACTCCAATTCTCGATTGACGAGATGATTTATTCCTCGTTGATAAAAACAAGCTTTAAAAGCTGATTCCACTTCTGTTTTAAGCCTAAAAGTTTTACCACTTAAAAATAAGTGCTTAAAAATGATAATAAGTGGGTGAAATATCAGGAGGATATGGAGGATGTAGTAAATTTTCGTATCCCAAATCTGTTAGTTCTTGCACGTCATTCTTGCAACATGTGGCCGCTCATTATCAAAGAAAATGATTGAAACACGTCGATTCTCCAAAGCAAGTTTAATTTTTGCAGGCCTGCATGCATTTCAGCAAGTTGCAGTAAAACTCTATATTAATGCTCTGATTGGCTCCCGGAAAGGTGTATTGTATAACAACAATTGTACAACACAGACAAGCCATTGACCTGATCGTTTAAGGTTATCATAAAAGATCTACTTTTCATCACCAGTGACTATTCACTCAAGAAAGGGATCATTGGTATTACGCAGAGAGAACATCGAGCACACTTCAAAACGCCTAACTTTGTCATATCAATGAAAGATATCACAAGGAACCCATTTATCGAGATCTTTCACTTTGTCAGTTCTCTGCAAATGGTGTGAGACTGTTGCAGTGCTGACACATAGCGTCTGAAAGATTTCTTTGACACTTTGCAATTTTTCGAGGAAAAGGGGGAAAGAAGAGGTGGGCGAGGGACGGCTCCGTATTCGGGAGAGTCGACCCGTTCCACCCGTTCCGAGTTCGAGAGTAGGTCGAGGCCGTGAACGGCCCCGGGGCCTCCAATCGTTCGCTTTACCGGATGGAATTGCGACGATCGAACGCCAGCTATCCTGAGGGAAACTTCGGAGGGAACCAGCTACTTCTTCCTCTCCAAGGCTCTCATCACCAGTACGGAATTTCTGGAACTACCTTCGTACTGTCCGATCCCTTGTGGACCCATCTTCCGATGCTTTGTTGATATTGACTGAAGTTTTAGAGGCACAGTGCCCAAGTTTAAACCTCATACAAGAAAAGTAAACGAAGATAATGTTTTGTCATGTTCATAATTAAGGACTTCTATGCTTAAAATGATGTGCATTGTGGTGCAGTGGATATCGGCTTGGAACGCGAAATCGGGGTGCCGAATTCAAATTCCAGTTGAATTCCCTGCATTCCCTTTCGCGCAAATACCCTTGGGAAAGGTATTAATCCGTCTCTTCCCTCCAGTTATGGGTTACATAACAGGGCAGATTGGGTTCTATAGCCTTGGTTGGCAACCAATCTACCGCAGAAAGTACTGGCAACCTACTGCAGGATAATCTTCTGCCCAGTCAGTCATGTCTCTTTCGAGACATGATCGCCCAAACGTGTATCACGTATGGCACTTAACTGACTGATACTTCAAATATATTTGTGTCCGAAAATAAGTTAAAATTTATTAAAGAGTACACATTATTTATAATGTATACCAAAATTCACTAAATATATATACCGTGAACACTATGTTAAAATTGCTTTTAAAAAAATTGCTATTACAAGAATAATGGCTGCTTAAGAATTTCTTCCTTAAGCAGCCATTATTTTTGTAACAAGCTAAAATTAATGATACGATAACAGTCCAAGTAAAGTTAGGTTTGTTTAATCTATCAAACATACATCTGCTATTAATTCCATCAATAGCAGGCCTTCATGGTTTGAAATGCAACATTATAAATGTTAGTCTTTACACCTAATTCTGACACAGCTGAGGAATTTAAAACCATCTCAAATTATCTAAGGTTTTATTAATATAGACATTTAAACTGACGCCATAGAACCCATTGATAACACATTTTCATAGTCTGGAAACATTGCAGATAGAGTAAGTAGGTTAATAAAACCTGCTCCTGTAATGTATTGTGTTATTTTGTAAAACATTCTTTGGATGTCAAGCAAAAATAATAACTACTGAAAGAAGGCTCTTCATTGACTAATTTAATGGAGATTGTCATGTGAAACCTGATCAAGAAAGAGTAACGCATAAAATCAAGGGTTCTGTAGCGTAAGTCTTAAAATCCCCTTTTAGAAGTTGAAAAGGCATTCCTGAAGGTTTGCACTACGCCCTTGCTGACCTAATTATTCTATCCTGAGATACGTATAATGATAGTGAGGATTGGGATTTCGCAGCAGATGACGTTTGTTGAAATTCGTTATTGGCACTTAGACATAGTTTTAGTACACACACACACACACACACACACACACACACACACACACACACCTGCATTTTAACCAAAGACGCGTTTCGCTGAAAAAAAGCTTAGCTTAAGTTCTCTATCGCGTGTTTGATGAAAGATTTTTCACTTTATCTCAACATCTTCGCACATACAAACATACATACACACACACACGCGCGCGCGCACACACACACACGCACACACACACACACACACACACACACACACACACACACACACACAATACTTCTGCGATATATGCGTGACTCTTCACAAATGAATTGAGTTCTTTCGGTGATTGGCGTGTGTATACACTGCTTATATTCAACACATTAATTTTTTCCCTCGCTGATTCCATGCGCCTATGGCTTAGGAGGTAGCGACTCCGACTTGACACCAAATCAGTCGAGTTTCGATTCCGGCCGGAGGTAAGTGCATGTGTTTAGCCACACTGATGAGCTGCGAAACAGGCTTGTATGTGGATGACTAATATATGTATATATCAGTGTATATAAGGATTAATACGATTTTTCACAATATACATAAAGGTAACTACGACTCTCCATACATATAGATATATGTCTGTGTGTGTCTATTATTAAACTAAAAAAAATTCCAGCGTGTTCTTACTTATCCTTTTCCCGATAAGCAAGGCGATACATCCACTAAAACGCAAGTCGTTACTGAGAGTGAAAGGAACTTTAAAAATGTTATTGAAGAGAGATGACAAGAAAACAATAGGATTCAATCGGACAAAAAATCATGATTAACGTTTCATTTAGTTTTTCGAAGATCGTAGTTGGCAGGACAACGGTAAGTCAGTAGAGAGTTCCTCAAGCGAGACGTGCGAGAGAAGGAACTGTTACCATAGAACTTACGATTAGGTGCAGTCCTTTCAAAAGTAAATGCCAATCTATTCAGTCAGGTATGTGCCATACAAGATATACGCTTTGGCAATCATGACTAGAAAGAGACATGACTGACTGGGCAGAAGATTATCCCGCATTAGGTTGCCATTGTTTTCTGCGGCAGACTGGTTGCCAGCCAAGGCTATATAACCCAATCTGTCCTGTTATTTAACTCATAACTGGAGAGAAGTGACAGATTAATAACTTTCCCAAGTATATTTGCGTGTAAGTAAATGCAAGGAACTCAATTGGAATTCGAACTCGGCTACCCGATTTCTCGTTCCGATTCGATATCCACTGCACTACATCGCACATCCGCCAAGCTATTACTGTGCTTAAATGCAAGAAGTTAAGATATCAAAGAAGAAAGCTTCTCAGAACAATTACTATGAAAATATTTATAGAAAAGGCACAGGGAAGCTACATTACGATTATGTGAAGGCGACTGAATCCAAGATGTTACATCTAGAACGATAAATGTACTGATTCTTCTTTGGATTCTGTCAACATCTCAAAATACTTAACAGAAATATCAGACCAGCTGTGCCAGGAAAATTCAATGCACAGAGGAATGGTAAACATAAAGGTGCAAGATAAATTATGGTGAGAAATCCCTGGTACCTACAATCTTTAAGAGTTTAAGTGCAACGTCAACTGCCATCTTTTATCTCTTTGATTCCCATCTTTCCCCGCCACCCCCTTATTTTTATTTTATCTTACTCTCTTTTCATGTAACCCCCTGCGCACCAATGGCAGTATTGCCTTGCTTGAGGTTAATAAAAAAAAAATCCTATCAGTGGAAAAAGTGATTTCGAGAAGATGCCCTGAACTATTCTTTTGTACTCACCAATGAGGTACTTTCCTTGTTTGATAGAAGGCAAAAAATGTTCTCTAAGGCGATGTGCGTTGTGGTGTAGTGGATATCAGCTCGGAACGAGAAATCGGGGAGCCGAGTTCAAATTCCAGTTGAATTCATTGCTTTCACTTACGCGCAAATACCCTTGGGAAAGGTATTAATCTGTTCCTTCCTTCCAGTTATGGGTTAAATAACGTTGTGGTGTAGTGGATATCAGCTCGGAACGAGAAATCGGGGAGCCGAGTTCAAATTCCAGTTGAATTCATTGCTTTCACTTACGCGCAAATACCCTTGGGAAAGGTATTAATCTGGTTCTTCCTTCCAGTTATGGGTTAAATAACAGGACAGATTGGGTTCTATAGCCTTGGCTGGCAACCAATTTACCACAGAAAGCAATGGCAACCTACTGCGGGATAATCTTCTTCCCAGTTAGTCATGTCTCTTTCGAGACATGATCGCCCAAGCGTGTTTCACCTATGGCACTTAACTGAAGGCGATTCTATTGGCTATTAAGTTTCCAGTTTTCTCAAATAAATTTCAGTACAGTTAGAATGAAAGAAAAAGTAAAGGGAATTAAAAAATGTTGCACACACTTAATATTTTTAGAACAGTGTCATCAGTAGCTATTTTGCAGCTGTTAAAAGTTACAACGCGAAGGTCGTAATTGTCTGAAAACGCGATGACCCTGTTTTCTACAAAAGCATCCTATCTGTTTTAAAATTAAAGATGTCGTTTTTTTAAATTTGCTCCTTATATTTAAATATTTAAAATCACATTTGAATTCTTCAGTGAGAGATTACCTTTTTCATCATCTATGAGTCGGTCTCTTTACGTGATCGTTTGAAATAATTATTTATAAAACAAAAAGCAAGTTTCATTCGAAATGTCGTCAATAAGTTCCATCTATAGTGCTGTATTGATATAACATATACATCATATAGCAATGATGTAACCGTAAGTTCTGTGCTATGTTTTTCTTCCACGTTTTTCTTCTTTGGAGTTTTGATGCTGAAATATCTAATGGGAATGTTAATCGTTATCTTCTGTTTTAATCTCTGTTGTTTTATAGAACTCTCTCTTTAATAAGGTTTTATTTTGTTTTCATATTCTCTCACAATTAGTACTCCCTGCGTCTTAGTAGCTTTATTGCCTTGCTGGGAATGATATGACTGAAAAAAAAAATGGCTGGGAATACCATGGGCTGATAATATGAGAAAGTTTGAAGTTAAATTGAAACAAAAAGGACACTTATACTTAGAATAAAAAAAAAGAATATCTGATATTTAGGGATTTTGAGAAGTCAGTGCTTAGAGGGTAAGAAAGGTCGAGAGAAACACCACGACTTAATGAATTTGTGTAAATTGAGGACAAAACAGAGACTGTCTAGATAAACATGTTTTAGGGCTACAAACGATAAGGATTTGTGGAGACCCATGTATGCTTATGTTCTGAATTTCACTAAGTTTAAACAGTATAATTTTCAGTCTGTACTGTAGCTTATTTTTATTTACTAAATTTATGTTGAAGTTAGTGAAACTCAAGACCTAGTTTCGACAACAGTTTTCAAAACATTATCAGAGATCCAAGAAAACCGAGACTCATTAGTATTCTACTCACGCAATTGTCTTTAACGAATAGCTTTCCCGTCCGTTTTCCTTATTTTTTTCTTGTTTTTATAGTTATTTCGTTTGTTTTACCTGACTGGCTTGCTTGATTGTTGGTTAATAGCAAGCAAACATTATATTTGCCTTCTTAAAACAAGCCAGACTAGTAAACGCGGTTAGTTTCAAAACTTACACGAATAGTAACAGCTAATCTGTCAAACGTTTACGCCTGCTTCAGTCGATGGAAATGCTTCGACGTTGCTGTATAAACTATTCGAAATCAGACCTCATTTATATGCCAGCGACATCCACTTTTACACTCGACACTTTTACTAATGCTTAGCACCTTCTGCACACGTTTTTAAAAAGAATCAACGTTCTTGTCTATCTAGTGAATGCCAACCAAACCCAAATTCTAAATTAACCTTCATCGCCGACATCATTCATATGATCAGTTCATGCAAAGAGAGAGAGAGAGAGAGAGAGTAATACAAACTGCTAGAATGTACCTACCTGTCTTCGAGGTTTGCTCGGAAAAGTGTGTACTTTTACAGATATCTACCAAACATTTCTATTCATATGTGAAGATATTTGTGTATGTTCATCAAGTAGTTCTCCGGGAGGAGATATAAACATAAACGTTAGTCATAATTGAATGAGGTTTTGTTACTGCTAAGGAATACAAAGATTGTCCATAGTTTCTATCCTCCCAATCGCTTTCGAACACTTCTATAGCCATTTTAAGGGTGTTTATGTGTCTGTTGTTGTTATTTTCATCATGCTTTAACTGTTACTTAGTAATTTCTTTTGTTTAATTTTTTAAATAAAAGGGTTCATTCGTAGCTCTCACGCGCAGAACTTTTATATTACTTATCACCAACAAAATGGAAAATGTTGAAATGCTGGAAGTAATTTTTTCTTATCGGACGAATGAAATTTAATGAAAACTGTTTAAAAGAAAGGTTGCACCCCAAATAAACATTAATATATATATATATTATTTATTATTTATTCATAAATTATAAATTATAAATAATAATATTATTAGCTCTACTTTTGTATTGAGCACTTTCTTAAAAATAGTGTTTCTTTTGACAAGGAATATTATTCCAACAATACTTATATATATATATATCTATATATATATATATATATATATATATATATATATATATATATATAATGAACGATGACGTTCGAAAGTACTCGGTTGTATAAATATGATTTGGAAATAAAAATCCTCTTTATAAAATATGAGAAAATACAAAAGAAAATCTGCAAGACTAAGTTATCTCTATCGTTTAATACAACGTGTGTTATATATATATATATATATATATATATATATATATATATATATATGTGTGTGTGTGTGTGTGTGTGTGTGTGTGTGTGTGTGTGTGTGTGTGTGATACCTTGATAAAACAGCATTTCAATTAGAACGAAATTCTAAATTCAGACCTATGCCATGTATGGGAGATCAAAGGTTTGTAGACCACAACCCTTACCGGTTCTATTAAAAGTGACTATAGTTTATTGCCTTACTTCAATCAGTCACTTAAACTTGAGAAGAAATACTAAAGCGTAAATAAAAAGACACAAGCAATTTTACTAGCGGAATCTAAAAAAAATCTGCTTGGGGATTTCAAAATTGATATTTCATGTTAAGTCTAAAATAATAATAATAATAAAAAAAAAAAACAGCACGAGAACACGACTGATCACAGGAAGACCGAAGCGTGAAATTTGAAAATGATTAAACAGACATAGAGGAAAAGAAAATTTCTGTTGAAGTCTTCTAAAAGTACGTTAGACAATTATTACTTAAACATGTACCAATAAAAATGGAAACATGGTCTGAAATATAGAAAAATAAATAAAAATAAAAAAGTATCTCACATACACACACACGTATATATATATATATATATATATATATATATATATGATGTAACGCAAAATATGTATATATATGATGTGTAACTGTGCTGATGAGCTGGGATACAGCAAAACAGGACTGTCTGCGGATGAATATATATATATATATATATATATATATATATATATATATATATATATCCAGTGGAAGTCTGTATATTCGGACGTTCTCACCTCTGAACGTCCTTATATCCAAACTTCTCAATGTTGCTATTTGGATGTTGGAATAATATGCTATATTCTAATTGAAATTTCCAAACCCATAATTTCTTGCAGAGAAGAAACTTCAACTGCAAGGAAAAGGAAAAGAAATGAGAGATTATTGAAAAACTGAATTTTGCAAAGTAACAAACAATGATTGCAGAATCTGAAGGAAACGCCAAAACTTGCACCTGGAGGTGATCTACTGAACACTTTGACTTCATATAACCGAAAAGAATGGGAAATTGAAGACGCTAATGGATTACAAAATAATTCAAAGATGGAATCGCTTCAAAATGATTTGAATTGTCAAGAAATAGAGGAAGAATCAAATTCTTCCGATAATGGTGAAAATATGAAGAATGCGAAAGAAGAGTGGGACACCGTAGACAAAGCTGTTGATGAGGTCATCGAGTTCATGGAAAAAAATCATTGTTCGGTTGTAACAGACTGTACAATTGCACATAATTTGCAGAAATAACTTACTTTGAAAAAATAGAACGGCGAAAAGTAAGCGAAATGAGAAAAGAAATAAAAAAGTCAATTGAAAATAAAACTTAATGAGCATTAAACATTGCAAATTAATATTTACTTTCGTGAGAAACTTTTTCATGTATTGCGATAAGTCGTGTTTTGTTAAATTAATGGTTATATTACATATGCCACAGTATATCTGTTCTCATATCCGAACTACACTGAAGTTCGGATATAAGGACTTTTACTCCATATATATTTTAATCATTTCATCCTAAGTAAAGAGGTAATGCCATTAGTGCACCTGAGGTTAAAGGAAATATATATCGGATTGAGGAGAGGGCAAAAGATGAACGAGGATCATGAATACAGAAGATGGCGATGGACGTTGCATTTAAACTTTTGAAGATTGTAGTTAGCAGAGAATCAAACTGTTGAAGTAGAAGTGGCGGATGCTTCTAGCTATTTCAACAGTAAAAGGGTGGGACCCAATTGTCAATCTAGTAGCAAACTTAAATTCAAGTAATCGGGTCACTAGTGAAATATATAAAATAACATTTGAGCAAAATAATATATATATTATCATACAGGACTGTTTTGCAGCTCATTAGTACAGCTTTTTAACTGTTTGACTCAAGCTGGGATTGAAACTCGAATGATCTGTCATCTGTTAGAGATCTTACCTCTAAGCTATCGGCACACGGCAGAGAAAGGCAGACTTAATAGCGTGTTATTTTCAGAAGTTAAACAAACACCAGCCGTCGAGAACGTTCAATTCGGTAGCCAAAGAACATAGCGTAAGCCGTAAGTGGCTATTGCTTTATAAAATCTACCTTTCTCTTCAGTGCTCTATCGAGAGCATAAATAATCATATATTTTGTGTGTTGTGTCTATGTATGCGTGTGTAGGGAGAGACAGATGGAATATGTTTTGTAGAAGGTACATTGATTGAAAAGTGCATATTGTTCATAAACTAAGTTTAAATTTGAGTTGTTTTGAAAATGAAAAAATTACAAAAAATGAGTCTGGAAATGGTTTATGAATTGTCGATTTCTGATTGTAACATTAAGGTCTGCTATCAAGCGTTTACATAAATTTTACCATTTTTAAGAGATATATTTTATGGAGCCGTTTTACGTTTTATTTGGCCCTTAAGTTTGCCTTCTATTGATTAAAAAAATAATCAAAAGTAATTAGGTAAAAATGTATTTATTTTATTTTTTAATATGGCCTTATGTGGCAGAGCGGTTAGAACGTACGCATTTCGAATCTCACAAAAATCGATTTAACAGATCATTTCTCGATATTATTGGATTGGATAGACGATGACGGCGCACAGCATCGTCGGAAAGTGCCAGAAAACAATATCACTCAAGAGTGAAATTGGTAGGAAAAACTGTCCATAGCTAATACGAACAAGTAACAAGTCATTGTGACCAATCTTTTGGCTTTTTTAAGCTGTTATTCAAGGTAGATTGTGCACTATCTTCTAAAAAATGAAACTATAATCTACTCAGCAAAATTTCAGCATAAACCACAGCTCGACAGCGGTTAGTTAGCAAAAAAAAGAAAAAAAAAAAAAGAAAAAATGCACAAACGTACCTTAATGAATAAACCGGTTCTCGCTCGATCACCGAAGTTAAACAACGTTGAGCCTGGTCAGTACTTAGATGGGTGATCGCTTGGGAATACCAGGTGCTGTAAGCATTTAGTGACGGATGTTCGTTGTGGTGCAGTGGATATCGGCTCGGAAAGAGAAATCGGTGAGCCGAGTTCGAATTCCAGTTGAATATCCTGCATTCACTTAAGCACTGGTACCCTTGAGAAAAGTATTAATCAGTCCCTTCACTCCAGTTATGGGTTAAATAACAGGGTAGGACTTGGTGACCCTGCCCTTAAAAACAAATCCCAATGAATCTTGATACTCAAAAAGAAAAATGTATTACTAGACATAAAACTTATATAAAAACAACAATAAATTGTTGCAAAAAAAGGTATTACCAGCAATAAATAAATAAAAAAATTAGTTGGCAATAAATTACCCGCCGAGGTTGATATGCCATAAAACAAAAAAAACAAAAAAACAAAAAAAAAACAATCAACATAATGGTAGTCTGAAGATTGTCGCTCGGTGTAATGGGACAGGTAAACATTTGTAATCGAGCACATCCGTGCCAACATACGCTTTTTTGAGACACAGACCAAATTAGTTATTCGTTGGCGATCAACAGAGGAAGATATACATGTTCATGTTATACTGTTAGCAACAAAATGAATGACAGAATCTAAAGCAACGGGACAACATATAGTTTTGTACCAAGATTATTAAAATGTTAGCTCTAATAAATAGGCATATTCTGAGGAAATCAGGTGCTTTGAGCTACACAGGCTGTTCAAAGAAGAGTTGAGGCACACGATGAAATAAAAAGTGGACACACCCAAAACGCAAAAATCACATGCAATAGTTGATGCAGAAATACTTAAAATCTTACGAGAAACGTTTCAGGGGCAAAAATCCAAACCCTGCAATTCCAAGTGGATACAGCACACTTGGAATTCCGGGGTGTGGATTTTTGCCTCTGAAACGTTTCTCGTAAGATTTTAAGTAAGATTTAGCACATCATATACTTCTGTACATGGTATATGATGGGTTAAAATTTTCTGGCTAAGAAATCCATTACGCAAAATGGTACTCCAACCGTATTCACCGGACTTAGCAATTTTCTGAAGGCAATTTTCGAAACAGCAAAAAAAAAAGAAAAAAAAAAGAAAAAAGATAAATATTTGCTAAAACCCCTGACACACAGCAATATTTGACTAGATTACTGAAAATTATTCTGGAAAATGTATTCTACCAATAGCAAATGCAACAGTACTTCACAACGCAGTACCTAGAAGATGTTATCAGCCAATGGAGATACCGTAGGTAAACTTTTCTTTCAAAGAACCATTCCATAAATTAAATTGTCACACACACACACACACATATATATATAAACAAATATACATACATAATAATGTACGCATTAATATGTAATTACACTTGAAGATGAGTTCATAAATATATATTCATAATTTTTCATATATATATTTTTCATCTATATTTTATTTCTGAATATGAACTTATGTATTGAGAATATATATATATGTATATTTATTATATATATATATATTAATATATACAAGTAAAGTATATTTATGTATGTCTGATTACTAGCCAATCCCTATTACAGACGCCTGTTCAGGCACATGTGTGACATTTCAACACCCACAAAGCCCACCAGTTACAGTTATGGTTCCTGGGCTAGAGCACATTCTCTGGTGTGACTAACAGTTTGAACAAGGCCCGTACGAGCAAACGTTTGGTCTCAATTAATAACACAAACATCAAAAGTACTCATTCCAGTCTCAAAACTTGAGTCAATCCGTTGCATGGATTTCAAGCACTTTCCAAAAGTGCTGCACGTTGTGATGGCCTGTCCAGATCGATAAGAGGACGAAGTCTGGACAAATCGACTATGGTAAGATTCGAAACAGGTCTCATGATCGGAATGCAAAAGTTCATTCGGTCACATGCCTCCTCCATATATATATATTTAAAAAAAATTCTTTGTCGTACAAAACTTTATAATAGCCAAGAATAAGCATAGTCTAAATGGCTATTTTATTAAAAAACAGTTTCGTCCTAGACTTTATCAAGTTTATTATTTCTGGTGATAAGAGACGTGTAAAATAAAAGATGATTAATGGAGAAGAAAAAATGCAAAGAAAACTGGAGTCCAATATCATTAAAACCCAGAAAGCAGTCCGTCAGTTTACAGAGGGAAGGCTTGCGAGATTTGATGTCTAAGGAATCTAGAACCTTTAAATAATATAAAGAGTGGGACCTTGATAAAATGGAGGAACGATATATATATATATATATATATATATATATATATATATATATATATATATATCGGTTGCTTACTACCTATTTGAATGTACAAGCATTTACTTGCATAATAAACTTCAACATTATTATGATTGAATTATAATAATGTGTCAACATACCGTTGTTCTTGAAGATATATATATATATATATATATATATATATATATATATGTGTGTGTGTGTGTGTGTGTGTGTGTGTGTGTGTGTATATATATATATATATAGAGAGAGAGAGAGGATGTATGTGATAGGAAACAATGAGTTCACTTTATAATCTTTTTGTTTTTTAGTGCATTAAAAAATACTTATTTTTTCTGTTTTTTAAATATTTTACTGAAATTTTGTTTAATACTTCTAGATATTTCCATTCAATAATGTAATTTTATAATTTTTTAAATCAAGGCATAATTTAAGAATATAAGATGGTGTGCTTTAAAATGAAGATAAAAAATACTTAATTTATCAGCAAAGAAATGAATATTATATTGGTTTAAAAATACAAAAACAAATGTTTTATGTCTTAAACTTTCACAATGTTGCCTATATTAGCTTTAACACGATTATTCTTGTTCTTAAGAAATTATAATGTCCGTTCGCATTTTGCATATGTTAAAATAGACAAAAATTTCTACTTTTCTCTTGATAAAAAGAAGTAAACGTTGATGTCTGTTTATTGTCATTGAAATTAACCAGATTTTTGTCATATCTTCGATATTAAAAAGAATAAAAATCTTTAGCCTTAATTATTTTTTCTACTTCATCCTAATTACTAAAGGTAAAGCTTCACCGATCAATTTACTCAATTTGTAATGAACTTCTGTCTGAATTTTTATGATCAAGTTATCATGATTATACCCAGACGAGACAACACAAGACTTGGTTATGATAGTTTTAACGTTTTAGGCGTCTTATTCTCTTCGGGTGTCTGTCGTATTCAGTAACCATCTGGGAATTCTAAATTTATTCAGTCTCATGCTATGGAATATCTTGTGTCAGATAATTTGTCTTTGTGATGCCACTTATGTTATTTCCACTGAGTCAGAATTTCGGACGTTCACTGTCTGACACTGTATAAAAGGTTTAACTCTCCAGAGGCAAATCACGAGTGCCAAAACTCAAATGAGTATGGATTATGTGCACAGCGCTACATGCAACTGTACCAGGGAATATGATTAATTAACAGATCTGATATGATCTCTAGTAGGGAAAGAAGAACAAGAGAAATTTTCTTTTATAATTGGATGAAGGATTTCGATTAGAAATTTCATGTGATGTAATGAATCCAACAGACAACCTGAAAAAGAAGACAGGAGTTGACATATGATTTTGTCACCTGTAACAGAAAAAATGAGAACACAAGTTTGAATAGATCAGTGAAAAATATTAAAAGAACAAACTGCCTTCTCGAACCAAATGAAAGATCCATAGATGATCGCATAATTGAGGCCGAGTTCAGATTTTAATGAAAAGAGACAAAAGAAAAACTTAATCGAAAGATGCATAAACATTTATTTATATGTAATTATGTACAAAGATAGAGTGGCATTGGCAGTTATTTATAGTGATAAGTGTTGATGACAATTATTTAAATTGATAAAATGGTGATGGCGAGTATTTATAGTGATAGAGTGTTAATGGCTATTATTTACAGAGATAAAGTGTTGATGGCAATAATTTATAGTGAGAAATGTATAGATGGCTTTGCATATTTGTTGTTATAATTCTCATGTTTAATGAAAAACGAGTTGTCCACTTTTATTAGAAATGGTATATTAAGATTTATTAGGATTCCGAAAATGAATATAATTTTCTTCTTCTTCTATGTGCTTTGTCCCTTCAGGACGTAGGCGATCATGGATTTCCACGTTTCCTTATCCCTGGTGGCTCTTAGCACACCTTCTCCTGTTACACCACGCAACCCTTATTCCATCATCCACCTGCTCAGGCCCTACAAATATGTTATCTGCTGCTTTCTTTTGTCTCTTTTCCCCTCTATCTGGCCTGTTAGTATCAGATTCTCTAAGCCCTCATTCCTCATTGCATGTCCCAGGAACTACAGCTGTCTCTTTCTGATGCTCAGCATTAATTTCCTTTTCGTTTTCATCATTTCCAAAACCTCATCATTGCTCACATGCTCGATCCATGATATCCGCAGCATCCTTCTGTAGAACCATATTTCATTTTCTTCAAGTTTCTCCTTTATCTTTGATGATATTGTCCAGTATTCACTGCCATATTGAAGAACTGACCATCACATAGCAACACAATACTCTCTTCTTTGTTTCTAGCGAAATTGTCTGGTTTCTTAATACTTTACTCATCTTCTGGAATGCTTCCTTCGCCATGCAAAATAACCTTCGGATCTCTGTGTCACACTTTCTGTCTTCTGTTACAACACTTCCAAGGTATTTAAATGTTTGTACCTGCTTGATTTTAGTATTCCCGACTTGTATTTGGCATATTGGGCTGCCCTTTTTCCTGATGACCATGCATTCGATTTTCTTGCAGTTTATTTGTTGTCCTTTCTTGTCGCTCTCTTCAGCTACCTCCTGTAGGGGGTCTTGTAGTTTCATTTTTGTGTCTGCTATCAGCACTGTATCATCTACGTACCTTAGATTATTTAAATTGTAGCCTCCGATGACAAATCTAGGCATAACTTCTAGGGGCCTCAAAATATTCTCGCTGTACAAGTAAAACAAATCCAGTGAAAAGACACACCCCTGTCTTACGCTCTTTTCTATCTTTGTATATTTGCTGAATTCGTTATCTGTCTGTATACAAGCGATTTGGTGCCAGCAAAGATTCTTGATTACTCTTATGTCTTTTCCAAATATGTCAAGGCTGCCGAGCATCTCCATCAATTCTTTGTGGCGTATTTTGTCAAACGCTTTCGCATAATCAATAAAGCACTGGTATAAGTCCTTTTTCATTTGTATAGCCCTTTCAGAGAGCATCCTAATCATAAATATGGCGTTCTTGTTCCAGTGTCTTTGACGAAACCGCACGGTTCTGTCTCTGGTCTGATTCTGCTTCTCGCTCTATTCATCAAGTTTCGGACGATCAGTTTTGTTATATGGCTCATTAAACTGATGGTTCAGTGGAGTTTGCACTCGTTTGCTCCTGGCTTTTTAGGCAGTGCTATGAAGATCGACTTGCTGAGGTTATCTGGTATTACACCTCTGTGAAAGAATGTGATCATAAATGCAAACACCGCACTGATTAGGTCAACATTTGTCAAATCTGATTATAAATTCTTTAAACCGTTTGCAATTGCTTATTTTACCAATGCTATCAGTTCCATTAACAATTCTATCTATCTATCTATCTATCTATCTATCTATCTATCTATCTATCTATCTATCTATCTATCTATCTATCTATTTTGATATCAATTTCTACTTCTTGTTTAATTACTCAGTAACTTGAATTTCTGACATTATACTTAGGTTTGTGTCAACATGTAAGCAATATACCAAATCTAGAAACGACGGCAAGATAACCCTCTTCATGATCAATCCTTGGTCCTGGGTATGACGGTAAATTGCATGCGGCAGCAAGGCCACTGATTGAGAAGTTGTGAGTAGCATAGAACCACCTCTTAATTGCTGTTGTTTTCAGGTCCACCCTGACCCTGAGTGGTAGCACCTGTTAGGGTTCCCCGCTATGGGCTAATAGTTAACCCCCACACTGGAGTCAAAATAACGATGAAAGTATAAAAATATACTTTTACAGAAATATATACATTAAAATAGACTTTTATAGGAAAATATATATTTTTGAAGGAAAAATATTACCAACAATACATTTTTGAAGAAAACATTTTTCTCAGCAAAACCAGAAGACATTTTCAGTTTTCTAAAATAAAAAAGAATAAAAACAAAAAAAAAATTAATTAAAATCTGACTAAATCAACTCATGATCAATCCTCTGCCTAAATGAAACAAGTTGAAAAACCCTGTACCCATCAGTGGTTACGTAGTGGAGACTAAAAAGCTGAAACATAAGGTTTTATTCTTTCTTGCTAATAAGAAACTACCAAGTACACATATTAAATATTATGTTGACCCCATATGCAAGTTCTGTGATAATGTGAGAAATATATTCACATAGCTTAGCGCTTAAGCAGTGAAAGGAAATTATCAAACATAACAAGACATACCTGGTATAGAAAAAACAATTTATTTGTCTTGCAAAAATATGCTGAATTTTGCTGCTACTGTGTAGCTTGGTATAGTCTCTTTCTCTGCTTAGCTTGGTATAGTATCCTCCGTCTAGGAGGGGGATGAAAAAGACACAAGGAACTGCGATCCGCGACGTACAGGAACTTTCTTCTGGGTCAGCTTCTTTCACAGTTTCTTATCTTGGTATAAGATGATAGTGCTTAGAGAATTTTTCTCTAGGAAGGCAAGGCTTTGCCCATAGGGTATCCTTTTTAAGGTAAGAAGGGTAACAAGAGATTTTCTCTGTTACAAAGTTGTGGCATTAGCCTAAAAGATTACAAAGAATTGGTAAGATGGTCTCGATATAGCGAGACAAGTGGGCGCCAATTTGGGCCCCCGCTGCAACAAAAATCCGGAGCGGCACAAATACGTCCGATACTGTTCGTGCTAGCTGAAAAAAGGAGAGAACAAAACCATCCGAAAAAAAACAAAAAACCTCTGGTAAAGCCCGCCTAAAGTTCAAAACGAGGTTCGGGTTAAATCAGCCAATCAGGAGACCCGTTACATCTGTAAATTTCCGACAATAAATATCCAGAAACAATTGACCATCTTGCATCATAAACACAGCGTTAGCACCAAGTGAATATAAAGCCTCAGCATGATAGAGCGGGCTAATATTTCAAATGAAAAATATGCAACTATTACGGAAAGGAAATTGCAAAAAAATGGTATGAACCTCACCCACAACAGATTACAGAGTTAGGATCTGTAATATTTTTAGGCAACTGTACAATACACACAGACAGGAAAATCAAAGTTAATCGCTCAGTCATCGGGATCAAAGACTACAAGAACAGAATACGCTTTTGTATTGACATAGCAGTTCCTGTAGATTGCAATGTATCTTTGAAGATTGTCAAAAATATATCAAAATACAAGGATCTTTAAGTGAAAACCTCAAAAATATGGCACGTGAGGTCATTAATAATTCTAGTTGCAGTTAAAGCCTTGGATTGATTTGAAAAAGTTCTGATAAACGCATGGAAGGGATTTCTGGTAGAAGTACAGATCACACATTTCGAAGAGCGTTATTTCTACTTCCAATTCTCGTATTGTCTCGTCTGGGCATAACCATGAGAATGTTGATTACAGAAATTCAGACAAAATTCAGACAAATTGAGTAATCTGATCAGTGAAGTTTTAACTTTAGTCATTAGGATGAAGTCGGAAAAATAATTAAGGCTAAAGTTTTTTTTATGTTTGAGATCTTATTTTTTTATTTTTTATTTTTTATTTTTTGATCATTGGAACATTTTATTAAGCCATTTTTGACATTAATTTTTTTGCTGCAACCCGGAATGTAATGTGCATTCAACAGACATCCAAGGAAATAAAATAATAATAATAATAATAATAATAATAATAATATTCAATAATAAAAGAAGGCAGTAAATACAAACAAGAATTACAGTTAGTAGATTCTGTAGAAAAGCAAAACAGTAGCCAAGAACCAACTATTGCAGCAAAAAATATGAAAATGAAAGCCAAAGATAAAGCTCTTGAAAAGATGAAACAGCGCTGGCAAGACAAACCTCTGCATGGCCAATATCCAGTACGTGCCAATAAATCCAATGTTGACAAAGTTAATACTCATCGATGGTTACGTGCATCTGGATTAAAGTCTGAAACTGAAGGATTTATACTTGCAGCACAAGACCAAAGTCTTTTCACGAGAAACTTTCAGGCAAATATTATGCATAATAATATGGATCCAAAATGCAGGTTTTGTGATAAACACCAAGAAACAATAGACCACCTAATCTCAGGCTGTTCTGTGCTTGCCCCAAACGAATATAAAAATCGCCACGATAGAGTTGGCCAATATTTACATTGGGCAGTGTGCAAACATTATGGAAAAGCTGTAAACAAACACTGGTATGAACATCATCCAGCACCAGTTACAGAAATAGAAGATGTAACCATTCTATGGGATTACACCATCTACACAGACAGAAAAATTGAAGCAAACAGGCCAGACATTATTGTTAAAAACCAGAAGGAGAAAACTTGTCTATTAATTGATATGGCTTGTCCAGCGGATTGTAACATAGCAACCAAGGAATTTGAAAAACTGTCAAAATATAAAGACCTGGAAATTGAAATAGAAAAAATGTGGAAATTGAAAACAAGAGTTGTACCAGTGATATTAGGTGCACTTGGAATGATAAAAAATGGAACAAAACAATACATTGAAAGAATCCCTGGAAACCCCAGCTTAAGAGATATACAAAAAATTGTCTTATTAAGTACAGCCCACACACTAAGGAAAACGTTATCTATGTAATGCTGGGGATGATAGGGAAGATAGAAAAACATGAAATGGAGTCATAACAACACGCCACTACCTGCCTTAGGCCTCCCCGCAGACTTGGTTGGTAGTGAGACCAAAGCAGAAATCGAAATATGATGAAAAATGACATAATAATAATAATAACTGAGATTAGATGGTCTATTGTTTCTGTGATAAACACAAAGAAACACTAGACCATCTAATCTCAGGTTGTTCTGTCAGTTAGTTAAGTGCCATACGTGAAACACGCTTGGGCGATCATGTCTCGAAAGAGACATGACTGACTAGGCAGAAGATTATCCTGCAGTAGGTTGACATTGCTTTCTACTTGCCCCAATGAATATAAAAATCGTCACGATAGAGTGGAGCACTAGTTACATTGGACAATGTGCAAACACTATGCAAAATCTGTAAACAAACACTGGTATGAACATCACCCTGCACCGGTTACAGAAATAAACACTATTCTATGGGATTACACCATCTACACAAAATCGAAGCAAATAGGCCGGACATTATTGTTAAAAACTAGTAAGAAAAAACTTGTCTATTAATTGATATCGTTTGTCCAGCGGACTGTAACATCGCAACAAAGGAATTCGAAAAACTGTCAAAATATAAAGACCTGGAAATTAAAATAGAAAAAATATGGAAATTGAAAACAAGAATCGTGCCAGTGATAGTAGGTGCACTTGGAATGATAAAAAATGAAACAAAACAACACATTGAAAGAATCCCTGGAAACTCCTGCTTAAGAGATATACAAAAAATTGTCTTGTTAAGTACAGCTCACACACTAAGGAGAACTTTGTCTATGTAAAGCTCGGGATGATAGGGGAGATAGAAAAAACATGAAATGGAGCCATAACGACACACCACAACCTGCCTTAGGTCTTCCCGCAGACCATAGCAGAAATCGAAATATGATGAAAAATGACATAATAATAATAATAATAATAATAATAATAATAATAATAATAATGCTGGGGATGATAGGGAGGATAGAAAAACATGAAATGGAGTCATAACAACACGCCACTACCTGCCTTAGGTCTCTCCGCAGACTTGGTTGGTAGTGAGACCAATGCAGAAATCGAAATATGATGAAAAATGACATAATAATAATAATATTATACTAATAATAATTTAATGATACAAACTGACATCAAATAAATTTAATGATACAAACTGACATCAAATAGAAGATTTCTTGTAGCATGGCCAAAGTGAAGTCCTTGCTAGACAAACATTCCCCCTGATCATCTGCTTTATTTGTTTTTCACTCTGGAGTTGTTAATATAAAGTGCAATATAATGCAAACTTTGAGAAACTAATGGACACAACAAAACGATATTCATAGCACCACAAGGAATTGTTCCTATGTCAATAATATTATGTAGCAATTTTACTGCAATTATATTTATACTGCTTATAAGAATCAATAAAGCTACACTATTTAGACATGTCTCCTTGCACAAAAACGGGACACTTCGCTCGCGCAGAAAGACCAGGACTAATGTTACGTTCACATTGAAGTTAACGCTCTAGAAAAAGTGCATTCGAATTGCGTCTGTTTTTTTTTCTGCAGAACTATTTAAGAGCAGCTATATTAAACGTCACTGGTTCATAGAGAACTAACATCACTATCACTTTCTATAAATAGTACATAAGAGAATTGGCTGATAAAGACCTTTACATGAATATTCTCATAAACATGCGTTTGAATTATGCCCCATAGTGGATTAATAGCTGTGTAGATTGGAAGATATGCCTTTTGAACATTTTTGTGAGGAGCAGGTGAAGAATACATCTTCTTCTCAAATAAATCTTCCGACCACTCAAAATGATTTTCTACTCACTCAAATTAATCTTCCGACAACTCAAATTAATCTTCCGACCATTCAAAATGATCTTCTACCCAGTCAAATTAATCTTCTGACCACTCAAAATGATCTTTTACCCAGTCAAATTAATCTTCCGACAACGCAAATTAATCTTCTGACCACTCAAAATAATCTTCTACCCAGTCAAATTAATCTTCCGACGAAATTAAATTAATCTTCTGACCACTCAAAATGACCTTCTACACAGTCAAATTAATCTTCCGACTTAAATTAATCTTCCGTTTACTCAAATTAATCTTCCGACCACTCAAAATGATCTACTAACCAGATCTTCTACCCAGTCAAATTAATCTTCCTAGCACTCAAATTAATCTTCCAACCATTCAAATTAATCAGAAAATACAATCATTCTAAATTTATTATAAAAGCAATAAGAAATTTACAAATCATAGGATAGTTGATTCACTAAGTGCCGCTTTGATGTGGCACAAGGCCAAAGCTATGAGGTACCCAATGAGGATCAAACTCACTACTCGATTGTAATAGGTTTTAGCGAGACAATCTTGCGAAACATTACACCACGTCGAGGTTTCCACAAATCATGGGATAGTCACGCACCAACTAGCAGATCCTTACCTGCGAGGCACCTCTAGTAGTACTGCACCACATGGTTGTACTCGCGTGACACTTGGGCATGGAATCGCGTTATCAATTGAATTTTTGACATATCTCATTCTCTGCTCCACCTTTGACACCCTCTCAGATGGTTGCTGCGCCATCTGTTCGAATGTTGACGTATAGAGCCTTTTTATACGCGTCTTCACGGATGACCACAATAGCTCAACCATCGGGGTCCAAGCGTAGTATAATGACACTTTCAAGATCGGCAGCAACCCCAATGTACTGTGATTATAATCACAATAATTTGATACGTTAGCACCCCCGACGTGGTGTGATGGTTAACAAGCTTGTCTCGCTAGAATCATTACAATTGAGTAGTGTGTTCAATCCTCACTGGGTGGCCCTTACTTTCGGTCTTGTGCCTCATTTAAGCGGCGTTTAGAAAATCAGCAATAATATAATACGTTATGAATACTATGTAATAAAAATTTAAATTTCAAAATCAACGAAGTTATAGATAAATAAAGTGAATTTAATCATGCGACTGGGTGGAAGATTAATTTGGATAGACGAGAGATTCATTTGACAGGGAAAAGATTTATTAAGCTTTGAAGAATAAGAAGGAGCCTCTTTAAGTTAAATGTTCTTGGTTATGATTGTCCAAGAAATATCAATGATTTAGTGTGTTTATCGCGAATCAGCCTTCAAAATGTAAGGGGCAAATAATTTTAATGCCTACTTGTAATAGCCACACACAACTCACAAACAAAAATTAATTCATTTCATCCTTGATTTCGTCAAAGTCGTCTTGGTTCACTATTTTCATGAAGAACTCGACCTCCAGCTTATCAAGCGTTTAATATAGTTCTTTATTAATTGCTAAAACTACTGTTGAGAAATCGGTTTTCACGTGCTACTTCGTACAAATTATAGTTTTCTCTCTATCATGATTACAAAACCCGTAAGATGGTAGGGGTATCACATCTACTGTAGAAGCGGTAGCGTTTCTTGGGCAAGACAGCGTGGTGGCGCACAACCCTCTCCAGATGTTTCTTTCAGAGAGTTTTTTACAGACTGGTTGCCAACCAAGGCTAGAGAGCTCAATCTGTTCTTTTATTTATATATAGCTTGTGGGGTGGGGATAAATGCAAATATTTTTCAAGAGCATTAGAACTAAAGTGAATGTAACTGAAATTCCAACTCTTCTTTTTCTTCCTCTGAGCCGCTGTCTATTACACCACTGTTTCTTTTATACTTAATGGTAATATTTAGGTTACTTTCATGTCTTCGTTCGGGCAATGTTCTTAAAATTTTATATCTTTGCTCTCGACTGACATTCGCAACAGAAGTCTCTTGAAACATTTTTTTGCTGGTCGATCCATTTTCTTGCACATTACACTGTTTAGTTTTCTAAATTTTTGTTTTGTAAAATTATTTCATTTCAGCTGTTACACTGGCTAGAGAAGTTTATAAATTAAATTCAAATTGAAATTCCTGCCGAAGAAGAAATGAAGAAAAGGTTGTGATTTCCATTCTCTATTTTGACATATTTTGATTTGAGATAAATCAAAAGAGAAATTAATTCTGTTCAAGTTTTTCTGTCGATAATGCAAAGCCTTAATGTCGTGGTAAGTAATGATTTCAAGCTTTGCGCACAGAGATTGCATTGATTGGTGGGTAACTTTTATTTAGCATTCCCGGAGCCACTGAATGTGTGTGTCAATCCGATTATAGCTTATGTAAAGCTTTAAGCAGAATGACATTTTATTTGACTTTCCTAGAATAAAAAAATGAAGACAGTAGCAGTACATTCAAAATTTACTTATGTAAATTGTTTTCATTTAGAAAATTCGAAAAATTGATGCTCCAGTTTTGAGTTATTTAATCAAGCTTTATTTATCAATAAAGATATGAAAACTGTACTAAATTTGAACAGAGGTTAATGATTAATGAAAACAGTAATTGAAAAAGAACAAAAACAAAACAATTGGCTTCAAGAATGCTACTTAAAGAGATTATTAAACAAACATGTAAGATGGACAAGAAAATCTTTTGAGAGGCTTTTATTGCTGTTGTAAACAAAGACATGCAAGATGTTAAAAACAGTTGAAAGCAAGCAAACTAATAACTTTACGTAAACGTTGTGTATAAATTAAGGAAAGACATGTAAGAAAACTGATTTTCCAGCAGTAATTGTAACAGATAAATATAGAGCTACATTGGATGAACCGGAAGGTTCATATAATGAAATTCTTTTTCATATTCTATAAAGCTGATTGTTTCCTAGATACCAAATTAAAGGAATTGTTTCAGCCTCTCCAGATATCAGCGCAAAATTTGTGGTCCATCATTTTTAATGACGTTGAGGCAAGAGCAATACAAATGCAAAAGAACGTGTACTTGTGTTTTATAGCCTACACAAAGGTGTTCGACAAAGTACGCCAAAAAACTTGATATGAATGCTCGGCAACCTCGAAATATTCGGGAAAGACATTAGAATAATCAAGAAGCTGTACTGGCAGCAAGTCGTCTGCATACGGGCAGGAAATGTATTCAGTAGATATACAAAAATGGAGAGAGGTGTAAGACAGGGATGTGTCTTCTCACCAGATCTATTTAACCTATACAGCGAGGAAATACTGAGAGAACTAAAAGATCTACCAAGATTCGTCATTATCGGCCACAATCTTGACAATATAAGATACGCAGATGACACAGTGATGATAGTGTGGAAAGGAAACTACAAAACCTTATACAGAAGGTAGCAAAACAAAGTGAGACGAAAGGACTAAACATAAACTACAAGAAAACTGAATGCAACGCCATCAGTACAAATAGGAGTCCAAAATGCCAATTACAGGTTGAGAATACTAAAATCAAGCAGGTACAAAAATTTAGATACCTGAGAAGTGTTCTTACGGAGGACAAAAAGTGCAACAAAAGGATCCGAAGGTGCATTGACATGACCAAAAATGCATTTCAAATGATAAGCAGACAGAGTATTGAGAGACAGAAGATTTTGTTGGAAACAAAGAAAAGAGTACTCGATTGTTATGTGATATCTGTCCTTCTATATGGTAGTGGATGCTGGACAATCTCCTCTAAGATGAAGGAGAAATTCGAAGAAACAGAAATGTAGTTCTGCAGAAGTATGCTGGAGATACTATGGATTAAATATGTGAGTTACGACAAGTTTCTGGAGAAGATCCAAACGAAAAGGAAAGTTATACTTAACATCAGGAAGAGACAGCTGATGAAAATAATGAGGGTGAAGGGCTCAGAGAATCTAACACGCACGGGACGGATAGAAGGAAAGAGAGACATGGCAAAGCAATGCGTGACAAACTTGATGGGCTTGAGCAAGTGGAGTAGGATTTGGGAGAGATACCAAGGGGATAAGTGTTAAGAGGGACTAGGAGGAAGTGGGGATACATGATTGACTAAGTCCTGAAAAGAAACGGTGTATAAAGAAGAAGAAGAAGAAGAAGAAGAAGAAGAAGAAGATACTAGAAAGGCAAATATTATTCAAGCAACGAAGATACTTGGTATGTAACAAAAACCTACTGAAAGTACTTTTAAATAAAACAATAGAAAAGATAACAAAATTAATGGTTTAATATCTAAAGAATGTTATAGAATGCCAACGAGCTTTTGTTAACATAAAATAATAAAATAATTTCGGTATATTGGATATCGTGTTAATCACATGTTTCGTTAGTGTTTATTTTGTTGGAATTATTTCCAAATAAAAATCTATTATGTACTTTGCATAATAAAGCATGACATCGTACCCCGAATTTATTAATATTATCTCTTTTAACGATATATATTATATGTTTAAACTCGTATTATACAGGGTGGTTTAAAAGTAGGTGGGGAGTAAGACATTTAGTAGCCAATCAGATCAGGTGAAAGTGTTTGCCAATCAGATCAGGTGAAAGTGCTTGCCAATCAGTTGATCATCTTTGGACAATCCATTTCTCAGGAAAGATACTCGCGGAATAATTTTCAGGGGCCTCATTTGTTGGGACCAATGTTATATATCGCCGTAAGACGACAAAACAACAAACACGCATATATAAAAATATAAGGTTATATTTTTATTAATAACGACGAACCGTGTGGAATAGAGAACGGAAGGGTGAGGGCGCATATAGAATGGGTTGACGGGAGTGTAGTCTTGCCTGTGGTGTTTCGCTGCTTCCACTGGCCGTTCTCTGCTGGCGAATCCGTGTGTCGAGGTCTTTATATAGTCTTCTAGAACCGGGACTTTCCTTCCGGTTTTGCCTCGCCCACGCAACGCCTACGTAATTCCCAGAGACACCTGTTCTGTTTGCCTCCGTAGTCATTTCCGCCGCTGTCGGAAATAAGGTCAAACGACATCCGCTCCGGCCTCGACAGGATGTATTTCACAAACACCTCTCTTGTCGTTTCGCCGTTCCCTTCACCGACGGGAAACACCATCGCTTGCATCACTTCCTCGGGTGGGGCCAGATTGTTATATTACACCAATACACAAATCTATTGCGCCTACTGACCACCTACTTTTGGACCATCCTGTATATTGCTAAAATTTTCAATATATTTTGAAATTTTACGCAAGTCTTTTGATTAATACCAATACTATTAGAAAATTCTTGAAATGTATAATTAAATATGACACAGTGAACATGCATTTATACTCACTAAAAAGTGCATAAATATGCGTATTAACATAACTTGTGTTCTCTGGGGTAATAAATTTTCTTTAATAGATTTTCCAATGTAAATAGGCAGAATAAAAATATTTTAATTGTTAAACCTCTGACCGTTTGAGAAAACAGCAGTAAATCAGGACAAGAACACCCTTCAAAACAAATAATGAAATAATGAACTTTTTACTGGCTTAAAAAATAAATCGTTATATATTAGTGTGTGCATGTACGTGTGTGTGTGTGTGTGTGTGTGTGTGTGTGTGTGTGTGCATAAGAGCAAGAAAGATAGGATACATACGGTTGCGTGAAGATTGTGTATATGTGAGAGTAATGACGCGGACATGAGAGAGTGCTTGCATGACAGAGAGAATGTGTACGGCCATGTGCTTGCTAGTAAGAGAGTGAAACTGTGTTAATATTTAAGAGTGTAAAAGAGTGAATCTAGCGTGTGTGTGAGGAAGAGGAAGGGAGAGACGGGGAGAGAGAATGGCTTGTTGCATTGAGAGTGAACGAGAGATAGTAAATTTTATTATAAAATGCGAAAAACAATTTGTTTTTTTTTCAGAGACGAAATATTGGCATTCATTGCCTGACAATATTTTTCAGAAAAATATGAAAAAATTCGATTTCGCAAATTTATAAATATATTTAATTACTTCAAATTCTGAAGCTTTTTTTTTCATCAAAAGAAATTTTTAAATTTTTCATTAAAATTCTTTTTACTACCAAAAGCCTTTGTGCATAGACTCTTATGCATGCTTCAGACAGTCAATTTGTTGAGTTGACAATTTTAAAACAAATTACTGTCGTTCCCAATGGCAGCTCTAAATGATTCTCGTAGATGAGGGAGGTTTTCAGTTTCAGTTTCATTTGAATATTCATACGCTATAAACTGTAATCAGTACGAATATAATTATTTCGGGACTTAGTTGCGTATTGAAAACACTATGAAAAATGAAAGAAAGATTTTCAGTGTTCAAATCGTTTTTTTAACAGAGTATATAAATATTTAAATATGAAAACATTAAACGAATCAAAATAAAAACTGAATATGGACATTTTAACAGTCTGTATTTAGAATTTCTGCTTAATGTAATATATAAAGTGCGATAAATGAATTGTCATCTAAATTATGCAAAAAGTAAAAAATAAGACTGGCGTCTTATTTTAAGGGATATATTTCCCAAAATTACACAAAAATATCTTCAAATACTAAAGTAAATTTATTCAATAAAATCGCCATTGGTTTCAACCACGACCGTCAAACGAATTCGGAATCTCCAGCATCTTTACTGGACGGTCTCCTTGTTTAAGTCGGTGAATGCAGCAATAGTCTGTGACTTCACTTCGTCTTTAGTGTTACAAAAGGTTTTGGTACTCTCTCGATCAACTGTGGCCAGATATGATAATCAAGATGTTTGAAGCTTGGGAAGTTATGCGGCCAGATATAAGGGGTGATGTGGTCGCAGAAATTTTCTGACAGGCCGTGACTGGTACTCCAGCTTGAGTGGCATGATGCAGTGTCCTCTTGATACAGGGCAACACTACCTCCTCAAAGCACTTGATGTAGGTCTCCGTGTTGAGTCTGAGTCCGTATTGGAGGATGAATGTAGACATAACGTCGCCATCACAAGTGTTTATTCCAAACAAATTCGTAATCACCCTTAGACTCATCTAGCTCTTTCCGAATCCTTTGCACTGTTCTCAGATTTTACACCTAAACACTCTGAAATGTTTGTGTTGGAACGTTCGACATGATTGCTAAGCTGTAAAGTATGCCGTTTTCAAGTTTCTGTCGTGGTGAGTTGCGTCATAGCGCTCTTTTTCGCACAGACGGTGTGCAACTGACCCGAATATACTGAGCAGTCGACAAATTGAAGAATTATTCAGTTGAATTAAGTAACTTGAGAATATTTTTGCTTCTGATTTCTTATCTGCCTGATAAGATAAAATGTTCAGGTTGGTTATAAAGACGATCTAACTAATGATATTTCTCGTTCGTCTAATTTATATTTATCTTTTGCGTTTAAATTGCTTCATTGTAAGTTCCAGCATACAGACTTGCTTTTCTTAATAAGAATCAAAAACTAGGACAAGCTTGAATATTTATTTGATTTCGTGGTATGCACGTACAGTTTTCATTAGTAGGGAATTAACCTCGTAATGCACTGCCTTGTACCAAACTAGGTTGAACTATTTAATCTAAAATGATTTGTAAATAGAACTGTGTGTGTGTCCGTTACCTATAGACTCCGAAACGGCTGAACTGATTTTCTTGAAAATTTACACAGTTGTACTATAAGCGTCTGCGAGTGTTCTTAGCTAGGTTTTGTGTCGAGGTACCCCCGATAAATATTGAAAATCGATAATCGAAAAAATCGGGTTATAGAAGGAGTGGTCCGATTTTAATCAAATTTGATACACTCATAGACAAAGACATAAAAAACGATATTCAGAAGTTTCAAGGTTGCAGTTCTTACAATAGTGCAGAAAATCGATAATATATATATATATATATATATATAAGGCAAGATGTTTGTGTGTGTGTCTGTTTATCTGCCTGTATGTCTGTATTTTTTTAGTTTTTGCTTCGGGTTTGGCTCTAAGTAGGCATAATTGTAGTTCTTAGTCTCAGCCATGATACCATTTACTCAGAGGACTTATTTAGCCTTCGAAATTCAGTTTACGACGAAAAAAACTTATTTGATATCGATACCAGGAAATCAAAATTTGACTTACATCTATTCATTTTTCTTTCAGTCTACGGTTTTGCTTTAACTGGAAACAACTATTGCTTTTTAGTCTTTCGTGCCAACGCCCACTGAGTCTGAGCTCCAGGACCATGGATTAGTTTTAAAGCTTTCATTACACCCGAGCAACGCCGAGCTATACTGCTAGTAAATTATGTCTAAACCTTTTTAATAAATTATGTCTAATCTTCTATTTTAAATGCGATATTCCTTCTGGGCGTAGGCGAACATGGATCTCCTTCTCTTTCTTCTTAACCTGTGAATTGCCATACATTCTTGGGAAAAGATAGTGTAGTTGCTTCAGTATGGGAGTTGTGGTGCAGTGGATATCGGCTCGGAACAAGAAATCGGGAAGTCGAGTTTAAATTCCAGTCGTATTCAGTGACGCGCAAATACCCTTGGGAAAGGTATAAATCCGTATCTTCCATCCAGTTATGGGTTAAATAACAAGATAGATTGAGTTCTATAGCCTTGGCTGGCAACGAGTCTACCGCAAAAAATAATGGCAACTTACTGCGGGATAATCTTCTGCCAGTCAGTCACGTCTCTTTCGAGACATAATCGCCCAAGCTTGTATCATGTATGGCCTTTAACTGACTGACTGACTTTTCTCTTCGTTGTCATTGTATAGCAATATTTTGTTTGTTTTTAACGATACAGCATCTATCTGTAGAATCATGTCTCATTTGCCTCAAATCTTTTATCAAGTAGGGAGTAAATTGTTTAACATTCTTTGTCATTACATAGTAATATTTTCTTTGTAACAAAGTTTTAGAATACTTTCACCCTTTAAAACACTTTCCAAATAGTTAAACTACATTTGTTTGATTCTGACGTCTCTAGTTATCTTGGGCGTCCAGCAGCAAGGTCTCTGATTGGGAGGTAGTGAGGAGCGTGGAACCACCTCTTAATTGCTGTTGTTCTCAGGTCTACCCTGACCCGGAGTGGTAGCACCTGTTAGGGTCTCAGCTATGGATAAACAGTTGACCCCCAAACTGGGGTCAAAATGCTATAAAAGTATTCAACAAAACTTTTTTGAATGAAAAATGTTACCAACAAAACTTTTTTAAATAAAAAAAACGTTACCAACAAAACTTTTTTGAATAAAAAAACGTTACCAACAAAACCTTTTTGAATATAAAACAAATAAACTAAATAAAACGGTTTTCAGCATTAAATGACCTAATGAAGGTTGATATGCGGGTTAAATAAACCAACCAACCAACCAACCAACCAACCAACCTCTTGGGCTATCTCTCTTGTTAATGCCTATGCACACTATTTTCTTAAAATGATGGTTAGCAGTTTTTTCTTCCTTTTTTTTCTACTTTATTTAAAAAAATCCTGCGGCATTTTTGTGCCATTTGTGTATAATATGTGTTAACAGTGTTTCAAAAAATAAGAAATCCTGGTTTTGATTTCCAGCTCTCCTAGTGTCGCCATTTAAATAAATTCAGTGAAAGAATTCTATGTGCCAAGCCCATTGAGAACGTTGGCGATCATAGGTCCCCACAATTTAATTTTCTTCATAACTCTGAATAAAATATGTTGTTTTTTTTTTGCAATCTTTATTAAGCCATTATCTGCCATCCAATTAAACAAGCTCGTTAGATAGATTATGTGTTGTTATCCTCCGTCTATCTTGATTTCTCTATGTCTGGTATGTATCATATTTTCCAAGCTCCCTTTCCACATTATACGCGCTAGAAATTTCAGCTATCTCCTTTTGATTTTAAGTATAAGTGTAGTTTTTGTTTCCAATTTCTCTAAATCTTTGTTGCGTCTCACGTATTCAGTTCATGGTAGTCTGTAGACCTAGATTTCTGTTGCTACATGTTTTTACTAAATTGCTCAGCATTTACTGACATATATGAGGATAATAATATAACAGTGAATACATTTTTCTTTGCCAATTAATGAAAATTTCCTCTTTCTAAATATCGTCTTTTCACAGTATTTTCTGTTTTCACCGTAAATTATCATTGCATTCTTCTTCCCACTAAAATTATAACGTACCATTGCTTTCAAATTGTAAGTTAAAATCTATCTATCTATCTATCTATCTATCTATCTATCTATCTATCTATCTATCTATCTATCTATCTATCTATCTATCTAATGCTATTTACAAAGGAAAACAATGTACTCTTTGTAGCACTTGCTCTCCAATAAAAAGGTTGCACATGATAAAATTAACTGGGCGTGGGCACATGAATAAATACATATATTATTGAGTACCTATATATACTTAGGAATCACTTGATTAATGCGTTTTTTCTATGTAAAACTTTATGTGCCAAAATTCAATTAATGCATGCATAATATTCGGTTAGTGCGATTAAATATTCTTCAGTTCAACCATCCTAATTGAAAATTGTTACTTCTTTTTTATAGTTAATGGTTAATAAAAATTCTCTAAAATTTAAAAATGGAAAATGGGTAACTATTTTATCTGCCAAGTATTAAGTTATCTAAGTAATTACAATAGTGTTAAAATAAAGAGATCAATTTTATAACTAGATAATATTTTTATAATATAAGCCGAATTAAAAGTACATATTTGAATATTTGTCTCCATTAATTTTTTTGGATGATAAGATTTTTTCATGTTTATTTCAAAATAAAAAAATCGGATTTTTTGTTAAAAAAGACGATTTAATTAAACATAGAAATTTACATTTAATAAAAATACGATGAAAAGATTATAAAGTTTTTCATAAAAATCAGATTATTAAATATTTATTTATAGCATTTTTGTTGTATCTTATTACATTTATCTACATTTTAATTAAAAAGAAGGAAAATTACAAAGAGACTAAAGTTTGAGGTAGAGATAACATCATTTTCTACAAGTTATTATATTTGATTAATGCGTTTTCGATTAGTGTGTATCTTTAATGTACGCATTAGTGGTACTAATCAAGGAATTTCTGTACTCTCCTTGGAGAGATTTATATGCTATTTGACCCATAGCTCAAGTGATGAAGACATTTAATGTAGATGAAATCTGACAATAAGATACATCGATCTTATTGAAAAATTTATTAAGAATAGTCTTACTATAAGGTTTTCGATAGCTCGTGTGTAGTCCAATAGAAAAGTGTGAAGAAGACAGTGAAAATGATAGTGGGTAGCGCACATCAATTAATTCCATCCCATTAACCTTGTTACTTGCTTGGTTACAAGGATGATGCATTAGATTCGATTTAATTCAATCATGTAAACATCAAATGGGTGGAAAATCTTCAAAATTCCCGATCTCTTCATCAATCCGTTCATTATTTTCTCTTCAAGATCACCTAATTTAATTTCTGATTAATTCTATTTGACCAAAAGCTGCAAGGTAAATGTCATAAAATACTGTGCATTAACGTAAGACTAAAGAATTCAAAATGGTTTTGACAGCGACATATTTATATACAGTAAATAACTGGCAAACAAATGTCTTAACATGTCATTGGGGAATTTGCGAAATATGGTTGCATAACGTTTTATAAATTTCTACCTGTTCGCTCTTTAATATAATTTATTAATATTGATGTTTGGAAACTTTGTTATATCAAGGCGTTTGAACATTTTGATATAGTTATAATATATCGCGAAAAACAACAACAAAAAAACAAATATGTATGTTTTTTTAAGTCATATTTATAAGGTGGAGCTGAAAATTTAACAGGTCAAGCTAGTTCCTAAATTCTGACCAAATAATCAAATCAAATATCACATTTTTTCGAATCAATTTTTCATCCAGCTTAGAACGTTTTAGAACTACTCTGCGTATATATATATATATATATATATATATATATATATATATGGTGCGATGAAAGATTTTGTCTCAATTACGCAAAAATGAAAATAAAACTAGTAACTCATTTTAACAGATATATTTACGAAAACTGCACAAAAAATTCTTGAAATACTAAAGAGTAAATTTATTCAATAAAATCGCCATTGGCTTTAATTAAAGCCTCCAGATGATTTTGGAATCTCCTGCATCTTTTGTGGACGGTATCCTTGTTAAAGTTGGTGAATACTGTCATAATCCTTGCCTTCAGTTCATCAATGGTTTCGCTTCCGGCTGCACCCCACACATAATAAGCAAGGCGGTTGCAGTCTGGGTAGTGAGGTGGCCAGTTATAAGGTGCGATGTGGTTGCAAAAATTATCTGACAAGTCGTGACTGGGTTCCCCTGCTTGTATGCACAATCCTACTGCCATATATAGTGTCCAGCAACTTGAGATTAAATACAGAGTGAGTCTGGGACACAACAGTGAACCCGTCAGTACTAGAATTAGCAGCACACCTTCTGTTATTTAATAGGTGCACACATATGGTGGAACCATAACTATTTGGGACAAGCTCATTCAAAGGCAAGGTATGATTTATGATCTTAGTGAGAACATGTTGTCTAATTCTCATGTCCAGGCGCTGAGTAGTTCGTCCTATATAGTCGGCACCGCAACTACAATGGTATTTATAAATGACTAGCAGAATAGCCCGGCGTTGCTCGAGTGTAATGAAAGTTTTAAAACTAATCTATGGTCCTGGAGCTTAGACTCAGCCTGAAGAATATTTGTGTGATGTTTGGTGAGAATCTAAATTGTGGATTTGTATAAAGGAAATACAGGCAGATAAACAGACACACACACAAACATCTTGCCTTATATATATATATATATATATATATATATATATATTATCGATTTTCTGCACTATTGTAAGAACTGCAACCTTGAAACTTCTGAATATCATTTCGTATGTCTGTCTGTGAGTGTATCAAATTTGATTAAAATCAGACCATTTCTTCTATAACCCGATTTTTTCGATTATTGATTTTCGATATTTATCGGGGGTACCTCGACACAAAACCTAGCTAAGAACACTCGCAGACGCAGTTTTGAAGTCTATATGTAATGGACACACACACACACACACACAAACACACACACACACACACACACACACACAGAGACAAAGTTCCATTTATAAATAAGTTTAGATAGAATCTAGTTGATTGGGAGGAAGAGCATCGTTGCACCCAGAACAAAACATAGTTTGAATATCTTTACGGAACTCAGCCGAGAAAAAACAATGACGGACATTAGATGAAATCGGTCTAGTTATGCTTTCACATTTAGATCAAATCCAGGGAAGTCTAAGATGGACAGGGCCCCTATTAACTGTACAAGTTTTTATCTTTCTGAACTCCATAATTTTGTCACGGATAACTGAATGAACAGCACTAGGGGGGTACCCTAAACCACGTAAGATTTTCTTCACAGAATTAATTTCATAATCTAAGAGAGACTTAAACGAACATGCCATTAATGCCCAATGATCTAGGGTTCTACTAACGTTTATCGTACGTTTTCTAGGGCAAAAAGGAATCCCAACGCGTATATAATCCTGCAAACGTTTGTTTCCTATAAACTGATGTGAGGACATCCAGGAAGGCCAGTTGAGAATTAGATTCTTTCTCAGCCTTAAACTTCAGGGCTGGATGAATACCATAAAGGAAAGAGTGAAACTCATTAGCCTCAACTTTATTATTAAATAAACGCGTATATAATCCTGCAAACGTTTGTTTCCTATAAACTGATGTGAGGACATCCAAGAAGGCCAGTTGAGAATTAGATTCTTTCTCAGCCTTAAACTTCAGGGCTGGATGAATACCATAAAGGAAAGAGTGAAACTGATTAGCCTCAACTTTATTATTAAATAAACGCGTATATAATCCTGCAAACGTTTGTTTCATATAAACTGATGTGAGGACATCCAGGAAGGCCAGTTGAGAATTAGATTCTTTCTCAGCCTTAAACTTCAGGGCTGGATGAATACCATAAAGGAAAGAGTGAAACTGATTAGCCTCAACTTTATTATTAAATAAACGCGTATATAATCCTGCAAACGTTTGTTTCCTATAAACTGATGTGAGGACATCCAGGAAGGCCAGTTGAGAATTAGATTCTTTCTCAGCCTTAAACTTCAGGGCTGGATGAATACCATAAAGGAAAGAGTGAAACTGATTAGCCTCAACTTTATTATTAAATAAACGCGTATATAATCCTGCAAACGTTTGTTTCCTATAAACTGATGTGAGGACATCCAGGAAGGCCAGTTGAGAATTAGATTCTTTCTCAGCCTTAAACTTCAGGGCTGGATGAATACCATAAAGGAAAGAGTGAAACTGATTAGCCTCAACTTTATTATTAAATAAACGCGTATATAATCCTGCAAACGTTTGTTTCCTATAAACTGATGTGAGGACATCCAGGAAGGCCAGTTGAGAATTATATTCTTTCTCAGCCTTAAACTTCAGGGCTGGATGAATACCATAAAGGAAAGAGTGAAACTGATTAGCCTCAACTTTATTATTAAATAAACGCGTATATAATCCTGCAAACGTTTGTTTCATATAAACTGATGTGAGGACATCCAGGAAGGCCAGTTGAGAATTAGATTCTTTCTCAGCCTTAAACTTCAGGGCTGGATGAATACCATAAAGGAAAGAGTGAAACTGATTAGCCTCAACTTTATTATTAAATAAACGCGTATATAATCCTGCAAACGTTTGTTTCCTATAAACTGATGTGAGGACATCCAGGAAGGCCAGTTGAGAATTATATTCTTTCTCAGCCTTAAACTTCAGGGCTGGATGAATACCATAAAGGAAAGAGTGAAACTGATTAGCCTCAACTTTATTATTAAATAAACGCGTATATAATCCTGCAAACGTTTGTTTCCTATAAACTGATGTGAGGACATCCAGGAAGGCCAGTTGAGAATTAGATTCTTTCTCAGCCTTAAACTTCAGGGCTGGATGAATACCATAAAGGAAAGAGTGAAACTCATTAGCCTCAACTTTATTATTAAATAAACGCGTATATAATCCTGCAAACGTTTGTTTCCTATAAACTGATGTGAGGACATCCAGGAAGGCCAGTTGAGAATTAGATTCTTTCTCAGCCTTAAACTTCAGGGCTGGATGAATACCATAAAGGAAAGAGTGAAACAGATTAGCCTCAACTTTATTATTAAATAAACGCGTATATAATCCTGCAAACGTTTGTTTCCTATAAACTGATGTGAGGACATCCAGGAAGGCCAGTTGAGAATTAGATTCTTTCTCAGCCTTAAACTTCAGGGCTGGATGAACACCATGAAGGAAAGAGTGAAACTGATTAGCCTCAACTTTATTATTAAATAAACGCGTATATAATCATGCAAACGTTTGTTTCCTATAAACTGGTGTGAGGACATCCAGGAAGGCCAGTTGAGAATTAGATTCTTTCTCAGGCTTAAACTTCAGGGCTGGATGAATACCATAAAGGAAAGAGTGAAACTGATTAGCCTCAACTTTATTATTAAATAAACGCGTATATAATCCTGCAAACGTTTGTTTCCTATAAACTGATGTGAGAACATCCAGGAAGGCCAGTTGAGAATTAGATTCTTTCTCAGCCTTAAACTTCAGGGCTGGATGAATACCATAAAGGAAAGAGTGAAACTGATTAGCCTCAACTTTATAATTAAATAAACGCGTATATAATCCTGCAAACGTTTGTTTCCTATAAACTGATGTGAGGACATCCAGGAAGGCCAGTTGAGAATTATATTCTTTCTCAGCCTTAAACTTCAGGGCTGGATGAATACCATAAAGGAAAGAGTGAAACTGATTAGCCTCAACTTTATTATTAAATAAACGCGTATATAATCCTGCAAACGTTTGTTTCCTATAAACTGATGTGAGGACATCCAGGAAGGCCAGTTGAGAATTAGATTCTTTCTCAGCCTTAAACTTCAGGGCTGGATGAATACCATAAAGGAAAGAGTGAAACTGATTAGCCTCAACTTTATTATTAAATAAACGCGTATATAATCCTGCAAACGTTTGTTTCCTATAAACTGATGTGAGGACATCCAGGAAGGCCAGTTGAGAATTAGATTCTTTCTCAGCCTTAAACTTCAGGGCTGGATGAATACCATAAAGGAAAGAGTGAAACTGATTAGCCTCAACTTTATTATTAAATAAACGCGTATATAATCCTGCAAACGTTTGTTTCCTATAAACTGATGTGAGGACATCCAGGAAGGCCAGTTGAGAATTAGATTCTTTCTCAGCCTTAAACTTCAGGGCTGGATGAATACCATAAAGGAAAGAGTGAAACTGATTAGCCTCAACTTTATTATTAAATAAACGCGTATATAATCATGCAAACGTTTGTTTCCTATAAACTGATGTGAGGACATCCAGGAAGGCCAGTTGAGAATTAGATTCTTTCTCAGCCTTAAACTTCAGGGCTGGATGAACACCATGAAGGAAAGAGTGAAACTGATTAGCCTCAACTTTATTATTAAATAAACGCGTATATAATCATGCAAACGTTTGTTTCCTATAAACTGGTGTGAGGACATCCAGGAAGGCCAGTTGAGAATTAGATTCTTTCTCAGGCTTAAATTTCAGGGCTGGATGAATACCATAAAGGAAAGAGTGAAACTGATTAGCCTCAACTTTATTATTAAATAAACGCGTATATAATCCTGCAAACGTTTGTTTCCTATAAACTGATGTGAGAACATCCAGGAAGGCCAGTTGAGAATTAGATTCTTTCTCAGCCTTAAACTTCAGGGCTGGATGAATACCATAAAGGAAAGAGTGAAACTCATTAGCCTCAACTTTATTATTAAATAAACGCGTATATAATCCTGCAAACGTTTGTTTCCTATAAACTGATGTGAGGACATCCAGGAAGGCCAGTTGAGAATTATATTCTTTCTCAGCCTTAAACTTCAGGGCTGGATGAATACCATAAAGGAAAGAGTGAAACTGATTAGCCTCAACTTTATTATTAAATAAACGCGTATATAATCCTGCAAACGTTTGTTTCCTATAAACTGATGTGAGGACATCCAGGAAGGCCAGTTGAGAATTAGATTCTTTCTCAGCCTTAAACTTCAGGGCTGGATGAATACCATAAAGGAAAGAGTGAAACTGATTAGCCTCAACTTTATTATTAAATAAACGCGTATATAATCCTGCAAACGTTTGTTTCCTATAAACTGATGTGAGGACATCCAGGAAGGCCAGTTGAGAATTAGATTCTTTCTCAGCCTTAAACTTCAGGGCTGGATGAATACCATAAAGGAAAGAGTGAAACTCATTAGCCTCAACTTTATTATTAAATAAACGCGTATATAATCCTGCAAACGTTTGTTTCCTATAAACTGATGTGAGGACATCCAGGAAGGCCAGTTGAGAATTAGATTCTTTCTCAGCCTTAAACTTCAGGGCTGGATGAATACCATAAAGGAAAGAGTGAAACTCATTAGCCTCAACTTTATTATTAAATAAACAGAAATTATCGTCAATATATCAGCAATACAGTTGAGGACGAAGTGCACTACTACGTATTCTCTCCTCGTGAAGCTAACAAAAATATTGGCCAGTGACGAACCCAAAGGGGAGCCCATAGCAACCCCGTCATTCTGACGGTACATAGTATTATCGAAACTAAATTCTACAGACAACGTAGCAAATTTCATCAACTCCACAAATACAGATGCAGGATTACCAGGTGACGAAAAAGAACTGTGTTAAAGCAAATCGCAGCAAATGTTAATTGTTTCCAAAAGAGGGACACAAGTGAACAAACATCCAAAGAACAGGTGAACTTACTTGAAGAAGACAGATTTCAGATGCGGTCAACAAAGGAAAAAGAATCGTTTAAACAAAATCTACTTAAGTGCTGCAACACTGGTTCCCAAAATAATGACAGTCATTTGGCCACCATGTGTTGCGCCGACCCAACCACTGACAGAATTGGTCTCAATGGTACCATATCGTCGTGGATTTTGGGAAGCCCATTCTAACTGGGAAACATTGACCCAAACGGTCGAATTTCATTATAAATTTCTTAAGAATGAACCCCACTTTTACCCACCCCAAGAGTAACTTTTAAAATTTTATTTCACTTGAGTTAGTTGCATCACACGTATCCACGAGGTGTCTTCTAAAATCAAAGACATCTTAGCTACATAATCTGCACGGTCCAAAATAACAATACTAGCATTTTTATCCGGCCTGGAGATTACTAAATCAAAATTATTCTTCAGCGAATTATAACTTTTCCACTCGATTCAGCTGAAGCAACAGAAGAACTAGTAAACATGTGTGCAAAATTATTTAATTGGGTTTTTAAATCACTAACCGCATCAGCCGAAATAGGTGATAGTCTTGCCAAGTGAGCGTACAAGACCTCAAACTCAGAAAAAATATTCTCCTTATTATGCATAGATGGTGGAATACAAATGTCCAGCCCATGAGCAAGAACAAACAATTCAAGCTCAGTCAGTTCATGGGAAGACATATTTACAACAGTATTTACATTTGGTTTCATTGTGCTTCCATATCTCTTATGTACCATCAGTTTCAACTTAGCTTCATGCTTAGTTGAAAATGAATATATATATATATATATATATATATATATATATATATATATATATATATATATATTAATTCAGACACTTTAATCCAAGTGAAAAAAGCAGGAAGATAAATTCCAAAAACCCGATCCTAATTAATATTAAAAATTTTATTTTAATATTAAAAAAATGATACAGGAAGAGAGCTCCATGTAATAAAATATTACAGAGCAAATATAAATTAAAAAAGGATTAATTCAATGATGTTGAATGACCATTTCGATATGAAAATCCCCACGGGGGATAACACATCACCTCAGCAACTTGCTGAGGTGATGTGTTATCCCCCGTGGGGATTTTCATATCGAAATGGTCATTCAACATCATTGAATTAATCCTTTTTTAATTTATATATATATATATATATATATATATATATATATATATATGCAAGTGTATCAAAAATACTCTTTACAAAATTTGTTGGCGGGTTCCACACAACAAAATAAAAAAAAGTTCATATAAACCTCTATTTGCAAATCATTCGTCTTTTAGTTAATAAGTTTAAAGAAAGTTTACGGTAAATAGTGCTGTGTTGTCATGTGGACTTGATTACATTTGTCATTCGTCTACTTTTGTGCCTAGTCTATTTTCAACGTTTAGCGTGTGTAGTAGTCAGTTACCTGAGAAGCGTTATGTTTAATAATGATAGTATATTCATATCAGGAGCAATCTGATATGATTTCATCAACATGTAATAGGGGTCTGCGAAACTATTCGACATCCTGTGAGGTATTTAAAAGAATCTGCCGGCCAATGCTCCGTCGGTTGCATGCTTGTGAAGAAGCAAGCGGAGGACATTTTGAAATTTTATTATGAGTTGCTGTGTATAAAGATGATGTTTTGAACATATTTTTATGGGAAAATTTACCTTGTTTTGGTGTTAAGAATTCACCCAAGATTTTGCAAAAGTATTTTTGGTTTATATCATGGATTGTACTTACTTTAAACTTAATAGATTGAAATCAAAAGATTTGCGGATATACGTTTACATGAGTTTTCTGCTTGTTTTGATGTTTGTAATCCACCCGCAAAAATTGTAAAATTATTTTTCATACGCCCTCTTTCTCTCTTTCTCCCTTAATATATATATATATATATATATATATATATATATATATATATATATATATAAGTAATGGTTGCTAATAGAAGTATATTCCACAATTAGATATTTATTTATAATTGCTCAGTACAAAAGTAAAGCATAACTATATGGTAATAATAATAATAATAATAATAATAATAATAATAATAATAATAATAATAATAATATAGATAGACTACCGAAAAGCATTCGATAGTGTGCCACATTACTGGATTTTGAAGACATTAAATATATACAAGATATCGCCCGTCATCATCAATTTCATCAAACAGTGCATGTCTATATGGAAAACAACCCTTTACCTCAATCATATAAATGGAACCTATAAGTCTGATGAAATAAACATCAAAAGAGGTATATTTCAAGGTGATTCTTTATCTCCCTTACTATTCTGCATATCATTAATAGCACTAACCAGTCAACTTAATAAGACAGAATGTGGTTATAAAATAGGCCAAAAGAAAATAAGCCATCTATTTTACATGGATGACTTAAAGTTATATGCTAAGAATGATAATGAGCTGGAAGGTCTTCTGCAAACTGTAAAATGCTTCAGCGAAGACATTGGAATGAAATTTAATTTGAATAAATGTGCTAAAGCTACAGTTTTACGTGGATCAATACAAGAAACATCCTCAATTAGCCTAGACCCTGCTGTAACAATAAAAGAATTGAAAGCAGAAGAAGCTTATAAATACCTAGGTGTAAATGAGAGCGAAAACATTCACCATAAAAAATGAAAGAAATAGTGCGTAAAGAGTACTATAGAAGGCTACGAATGATATTAAAAACTGAATTAAATTCACAGAACAGAGTTATGGCCATTAATAGCCTTGCAATCCCAGTTGTCCAATATAGCTTCAACATCTTAAACTGGACTCTAAACGACATCAGGCGAATGGATGCTAAAACAAGAAAGCTTCTTTCTAAGCATAAGATGCATCATCCAAAGGCTGATGTAGACCGTCTATACATACCCCGTAAAGAAGGTGGAAGGGGTCTTATTCAGCTGGAATTGTCATACAAGACAACAACTATTGGCTTACTAACATACATAGAAACAACAAAGGATTGGATGATACAATTAGTAAGGCAACATGAAGAAAGAAAGAAAAAATATTCAATAATAAAAGAAGGCAGTAAATACAAACAAGATTTGCAGTTAGTAGATTCTGTAGAAAAGCAAAACAAAAGCCAAGAACCAACTATTGCGGCAAAAATTATGAAAATGAAAGCCAAAGATAAAGCTCTTGAACAGATGAAACAGCGCTGGCAAGACAAACCTCTGCATGGCCAATATCCAGTACGTGCCAATAAATCCAATGTTGACAAAGTTAATACTCATCGATGGTTACGTGCATCTGGATTAAAGTCTGAAACTGAAGGATTTATACTTGCAGCACAAGACCAAAGTCTTTTCACGAGAAACTTTCAGGCAAATATTATGCATAATAATATGGATCCAAAATGCAGGTTTTGTGATAAACACCAAGAAACAATAGACCACCTAATCTCAGGCTGTTCTGTGCTTGCCCCAAACGAATATAAAAATCGCCACGATAGAGTTGGGCAATATTTACATTGGGCAATGTGCAAACATTATGGAAAAGCTGTAAACAAACACTGGTATGAACATCACCCAGCACCGGTTACAGAAATAGAAGATGTAACCATTCTATGGGATTACACCATCTACACAGACAGAAAAATTGAAGCAAACAGGCCAGACATTATTGTTAAAAACCAGAAGGAGAAAACTTGTCTATTAATTGATATGGCTTGTCCAGCGGATTGTAACATAGCAATCAAGGAATTTGAAAAACTGTCAAAATATAAAGACCTGGAAATTGAAATAGAAAAAATGTGGAAATTGAAAACAAGAGTTGTGCCAGTGATAGTAGGTGCACTTGGAATGATACAAAATGGAACAAAACAACACATTGAAAGAATCCCTGGAAACCCCAGCTTAAGAGATATACAAAAAATTGTCTTATTAAGTACAGCCCACACACTAAGGAAAACTTTATCTATGTAATGCTGGGGATGATAGGGAAGATAGAAAAACATGAAATGGAGTCATAACAACACGCCACTACCTGCCTTAGGTCTCCCCGCAGACTTGGTTGGTAGTGAGACCAAAGCAGAAATCGAAATATGATGAAAAATGACATAATAATAATAATAATAATAATGCCATATTGCAACTTAATAGCTATAACGTTTCGGTGTTAAAACACCATCACCAGGCAGTAAACTGTAGTGAATTTATTTTGTAATATATATATAAGGATATTAAAAAATAATTAAATAAAGATAAAGAAATAAAAATAAAAACAAGGTCAACCAATGAGATGAATTAAACGGAGTGGGAGATAATAACACCTCAAAGTACGGTGTGCGTACGATATTAACACTGACATTTTATGGCTATGAAGTTGCAGTATGCCATTATTATTATTATAATAATCATAATTACCATATACACATATATATATATTATTTATTTTTAAGCGATACTTTTCTTTCAGAATTTTTCATTTTACTTTTGGGGGTTTTGTTTGTATCCTTCAACTTCTAAAAATACGCAGAAAGGGATGTTTGGTTTTGGTAGGTGTTGTTTTTTAAGGAAGTTAAGTGCATATACCAACGCTTTAAAAAGGTTTTTAGTAGATCCAATGTAAACTTTTTTAATAGTTGGGATTTAAATTTGATGTTATATTACATTGATACATAATAGAATTTGTTAGACACCTATTTTCCAGTGGACAATTGTTAGAATTTCGACAATTACATAAGTTCTTGTTATAGCTATCTTTATTATTTAGATAATTATTGTTACTTCGGTTTAAGTGCTGATTTAAGATTTTATTATTATGATTTTTAATGATTTTTCTAGATTATTTGTACAATAAGGTTATTTTTATTACAATTTTTACATAGGGGCTATTATTCCTTAATTATTGCTATTGGTAATTATTGCTTCCTTTCGGGACTTAAATCTTCAAACTCCATAGTTAGCCTATTCTCATTTTAATTGAATAGTATTAACACACGTAAAGCATATTCCTCAACTACCACTCCCTAATTTTGTAAATTACTATGGATTCATCTTATATTTTCAAAATAAATCATTTCACCTTCTATTTTAGCATATCTCTTGAAGAAGAACAGTATTGTTCTGAAACATGAAAATTTTTGTGTAGTGATATAATGCCTTTTATAAACCATTGTAATAACTAAATTACAATATCAAGCTCAACTCTGTATTGCGCACTCTTTATAAAAGTAAATGTTTCAACCGTAGGCTTTAATCTATGTGTTCTTTCATTTTCTTATAATATATATATATATATATATATATATATATATATATATATATATATATATATATATATACAAGTATATCCTATATATATTTTGCTCCGACAAGCTTAGCTTCCTGGTGCCTCCTCTGCATCATCAGGCAATGTTGACTCAAATGTAAATCAACATTGCCTGATGACGAGGAAAATGTGGAAACATGGAAATTTCTGTATCGTAATATACATTAAATTAATTTTAAATAAAAATAAAATTTAATTATAATTATATTTTGCTCTATATATGCTGTATCGCGCACATTTTTTAAAAAAAGTAAATAACGGAGAACTCGGAATTCTAAAACAGTTATTTTTTTTAACCTGGATATATATATATATATATATATATATATATATATATATATATATATATATATATATAGTGATGATCATCCACGTATACTGTCTTAATATGTATAGGAAAGAATATTAATAAAAAGTTTTGAATTTAAAAACGTACTTTTTTAAACAGTATTTGTTTATTTTTATAGTATTTTATATTTCAGACCGCCCTCGGTCCTTCATCAGAAACAAGTGATTTTTAAATTAGAATTGGAAACGTATTTTTACGATAGCGTCCTATTGGTTTACCGAAAATAAACAAACGGACGTGCCGCATGCTGATTGGTTTATCGACACCACGTGATGTAAACAAAAAAGTATTAGGACGCTATCGTAAAAATACGTTTCCAATTCTAATTTAAAAATCACTTGTTTCTGATGAAGGACCGAGGGCGGTCTGAAATATAAAATACTATAAAAATAAACAAATACTGTTTAAAAAAGTACGTTTTTAAATTCAAAACTTTTTATTAATATTCTTTCCTATATATATATATATATATATATATATATGTGTGTGTGTGTGTGTGTGTGTGTGTGTGTGTGTGTGTGTGTGTGTGTGTCTTCTCCATATCTATCTGTCTATGTGAGAATCTGACATACGTTTCACATTTAAATCGAGAAACTTTCTGATTAGTAAATACGATAAACAAAAGTATAGATAACTGTTAAAATTACACAAGTCAATTTGTAAATCCTTGCCTAAATTATAGTGATCCAACTGTGGATATGCTGTTGCATGAACTACTTTTTTGTCTCAAAGTTAAACGTTATTTCATAATTCCACTTATTTCCTCATAACATATTTTTATAAAGAACAAATAAAAAAAACTCTATCTTTTTATTGATAGATGAGAAATCTATTCCGATCGTCATTTACATTTTCTGTTTCGATTTTTGTGTCAAGAAAGAGAAAGAAATAACTGCAGGTTTTAATCTTAACAATTAAATAGTCATAGTAGTAGTATTGATGGTAGTAGTAGTCATGGAATTAGAGGAGAAAAATGGAAAAAAAAAAAGACAGGGCAAAGAATAAGCAGCAACTATAAGAAGATCTGTGCTGGGAAATATTGCAAACTCTATAGCGACGCCGTTAGCAACCAGTCAATAGTCTCCTTCTGGTTGGTTCGTCACTTGTCTCTGCGAAACAATAAAGACAGCGGAAACGGGGAAACAAGTATTTTGTACAATTAATCGCGATCGATGCATAGGTAGACGGAAAGATCGAAGCCTGTCCACTTTTACTCGAGTTTTTATTCCTTCAATCTTTTATTTTCATTCTCAGCAGAACTTTTATTCTTTCAGTTTGAGAAATGTGGCAGGGAGTTGGGCAGTTGGTGTTTGAACCGTTGCTCGCTCTTTTTTCACACACACACACACACACACACACACACGTGTGCATATGCACTTTCCATCGTCTGTCCAAACAAACTCTTTAAATCTATTTTTTATGTCATTATCTCTATCACAATAAGTTTTGTATTATAGACTCTTTTCCAGATTCCTCTTTTGTTTAATCCTATCTATTTACTGTCCACTTAACCGAGTAATGATTTCAAAATCTAAGTAGGACGTATATTTTTAAGAAATAGAATTTTTTTTCTGAAAATGTATGTATGGATGGCCGCTTGTATCCGAGTATGCCCGTCTTCTAGTTAATCCCTATAGCAGACGCTTACTCAGGTTTATTTGCGTTTGTTTAACACGCATGGAGTCAACCTGAGATTAATATTGCAACTATGCTGAGCGGATTACAGTTACTGGATATAATCGGGCGTGATCTGCGAGTACACATGGACCCTCACTCACTGTGACTTGTAATTTTGTGCTAACACAACCAGCGACGTCTTCCTAACAGTTCTGTCCCCTCACAGCGCTTGTGTCTAACGGTTTTATCGTTTTAAGACGCAGTTCTATCAATAAGTCGGTGACTTCTTGATATAATTGGTCATCAACCCACACCGATAGTATCAAGATGTCATCGACCTAACAAATTAACAATGGTGAGATTAGAACCATGGTCTCGTGGGCATTCTGATCACTCGGTCAAGTTTCGACTCAAAAATATAATTCCCATGAAGTATATTTTCCTCTATTTGCAAATATATTCAGCAATTTGGGAACAACAAGACAAGCCTCCCTTTTTTGCTGTATTTTATTTGTATACCTGAAGGCATTCCAGAGGACGAGTAGAGTGTTGAGAGACAGGAAAATTTCACTAGAAACAAAGAAAAGAGCGCTGGATTACTATGTGATGTATGTTCTTCAATATGGCAGTGAATGCCGAACAATCTCCTCTAAGATGAAGGAAAGACTTGAAGCAACCGAAATGTACTTCTACAGTAACATGATGAGGATACCATGGGCCGAACATGTGATCAAAGATGTGGTTTCGAAGGGGATGAAAACGAAACGGAATCTATTAGTTAATATCATGAAAAGACAGTTGAAGTTTCTGGCACATCTAATGAGGAAGGAGAGCTTGGAGAATCTGATAATTACCGGACATGATAGGCTTGAGCAAATGAATGGCAGAGCGGGGTTTGGGTGGGATAACAAGATAAAGCTTGCTAAGAGCTACTAGGGATAAGGAGATATGGAAGCCCATTAGTATACACCTGAAAGCAAGATAGATTTATTAAAAGAGATAGCTTACAACTTTCAAAACTTTTGGTTAATTTGTGAAACTACAATAATTTTCAATTATTAAATTATTTTTTAAACATTTTTTTTTGTCATTTCGTTTATAGCAAAAATAAACTTGTATTTAAAACTTTTTTCCTTTTTTTAAAATTTTGATTACTAGCATCCATTTTAAACATTTATGGTAATTGCCTTTAAAGGCTTCAAAAATTAACTGATGTACACAATTATCTAGGGACGTATTTGTCTATAGACGAAAATGTTCTGGTATGGAATTGCTATGTACATAATTGTCCAGGACTCAAATGTCAGATACGCAACTGTCCTAGTACAGTTGTAACGATCATTTATAAAAAAAATTATTATAGGAGATAAGGAAAATGAACTTAGAATAGGCTACGCTAGAGGTAGTTCAGCCAAACGCCGTAAATTATTAGAAAGCCAAAACATTAAGCTGAAAAATCGAGTCTTGTTCTTAAATAGCCTCGTCAGATCGAGACTTTCATAAAGCTGTCATGCATGGCGCAAAACCAGTTCAGAAATATCTAAACTGTCAGATGCATAAAAACGCTTTTTAAGATCAACGGCTAAAATGGCTTTGTGTGAGTAGAGACCATATGAGTTTTGGTGAATAACATTCTTCTTCGAACCTTGTGGGCTGACGCTACAGAATCACAAACAAAGAACTGCACCAGATAACAGAAACCACATCATTTGAGGCCTTTCGAAACAGGTAAAATTGATATCGCATGTAATTTGAAGCGGAAATGTCATAATCAATGATATTCCGCACTACTTCAAGTAAAAGGTTAGGAAGGAAACTCACGTCAACATCGGAAAGAGCTATGACAGCTACTGGATTTGGAAACTTCTTTTCCTAAAAAATGTTTTAAATAAAAAAAAATATAATTTTTAACCAACAGTAGTACTGGTTGCTCGGTCAACGAACGCCGAATGCTTTCTTCTATGATTTAAACACAAAAGCTGTAAATGATAAGATTTATATTAAAGAGAATTATGTAGTCAAGAGAATTTATATATTAAATGCGTGATCGATAAAAGAAAGAAAGACAAAAAAGAGGTGATATTGAACGAGTTAGGGTCTCCATCTACGAATCCTTAAGATTGATTTTGACATGCATGTTACGAAGGCCAGCAATATATAGCACTAAGAGCAATAACAATAAGCATGATATGAAATACATAAAATAATTCTTCTTAAAATTCTAGAAAAACAAAGATGGATGGAAAATTACCAGCTGCCTATTTCTCACGAGCTTAACTTCAATCCGTGAAAAACTTTTTTCTTTCTTTTATTCAGTTAATTTTCTTTTGTTGTAAAGTTTGTATTTTTACTTTTTGCTTGTTTCATAAAGCAGTAAATAAAGTATAAATATAGTGCTAACCTTCAACCAGAGAACGAAAGCCTAAAGGATGTCGATTAAAGGCAAAATGTCTATTTGCTCATTTATCATGGACCAAATATATACTTGGAAATCCAAGAACGATTACACTTTCACGGTGGAGTCACTCTCTCTCTCTCTCTCTCTCTCTCTCTCTCTCTCTATATATATATATATATATATATATATATATATATATATATATAATATATATATATATATATATATATATATATATATATATAGGCATATATATATATATATATATATATATATATATATATATATATATATATATATAAACACAACCCACAAATATGCCTTGTATAACGATTAATTATTGAATGTTGTTCATACAGACAATAAAATATGTTTTAGGGTTATTATTATTATTATTTTTTTTATTTCTTTTGCTTTCTGGTGTATACTCATTTTTCCGGGTCCTAACCAGTCACTTAACGTCAGAAATGGCGTCATGAAAATTTCCACTAAACCTTTTTAGAAAAAAAAAATTAAAAAAACCCAAGTTCCCACACATTTTGCATAGATAAAGACCATCGTAAGCTATGATCTGTCATTGCGCATACAATATTTTGTATTTCTTTAAGGCTTGGGTTACACCAGGGATCTCTTGAATAAGTCTATTGGGAAGTTTTCTAATTAAACTGAGGGCTCTCACTACAACTGGAATTGTTGATGCCCTTACGTGTCATATTTTTGTGATTTCAATTTCAAGGTCGTTGTTAGTTTTTTGAAGATCTTCAAAGATACATCACAGTCTGCAGAGACTGCCATATCAATAAGAAGCCATGTTCTCTTTTTGTGGTCTTTGATCACGATTGCTGGGTAATTAGCTTTGACTGTTCTCTGTATAATGTAAAGTCCTATAAAGTTATAATAATTATTATTATGTTTAGTTCTTGTTTTGTCTAGGGCGAGTCTCTCACAATTCTCAACCAGAGACTTTAACAGTCAACAACTCTATCGTATCAATAGATGCAAACAGGTGAGCTGCCATCTATTCAGAGAATGAAAAACATAATGTAATTGTGGTCTACGCGAGATGTGCGAAATGTCCATGTGTAAGATTCTTTGCAATTCACCTAGTTTTGAGCTATCAGGAAATTGCTCTACATATTTGTTTGCTGTCAATCATTTAATCATCATTAAATTTTGATTTTTGCTCTGATCACAATATTTACCACGTCTGCGGGAAAACCCCAGGCACGTATTATGGTTACATTTCAGGATTTGTTTTCCTAACTCCCATAACATTCTTACACGGGCAAAATTCTTTTTAGTGCGTAGGGCTGTACTTATAAAGGTATTTTTGTATTTCTCTAGAGCTGGGATTTCCAGCTATTTTTTCAATGTGGTATGATTTTTAAAAAAATAATTCCAAGTGCACCTACAATGACTCGTACTGTTCTTGTTTTCAATTTCCACATTTTTCTATTTCGGTTTTACGTTCTTCATACTTTGATAGTTTTTCAAATTTCTTGGTTGTTTTGCTACAGTCCGCTGGAAAAGACATATCAATTAGTAGAGAAGTTTTTCTTTTCGATTTTTGACAGTTATATTTGGTCTGTTTTGTTCAATTCCTCTCTGTAAAGATGGTGTAATCCTATAGAACTGTGATGTCTTCTATTTCTTTAACCGGTGCTGCGTGATGTTCATATCAATGTTTGTTAACATATTTTCCAAAGTGTTTGCAATAAATGTGTAAATATTACTCCACTCTATTATGATGATTTTTATAATCATTGGCGTAAGTACATAACAGTCTGAGGTTTGGTGGTCTATGGTTTCCTGATATTTGTTGCAAAACCTGAATTGTGGATCCACCCTATCATGTATGATATTTGCCTGAAACTTCATAGCGTTGTAAGAATAAAGTTCTCGGCTCCAGCTTTTAATCCAGATGTTCGTAACCATCGATGAGTGTTAAATCTATCAACATCGGATTTAATAGCATGTTCTGGATATTTGCCATGCAGTAGTTTCTCTTGCCAGCATTGTTTAATCTGTTCAAGAGCTTTATCATTGGTTTTCTGTTTCACATGTTTTTTCTGTAACAGTTGTTTCTTGACTTTTGTTTAAAATTTCTACAGAATCTAGTAAATGTAAATCTGGTTTGTATTTACAACCTTCCTTCATTATTTTTTTCTGTTTTCGTGTTGTTTGATTAATTGTATGATCCAGTCTTTTATTGTTTTCATGTATTTTAGTAAATCAACAGTTGTTGTCTTGTAACACAAATATGATTTCTTTTATCTTCTTTATGTAATATATAGACGATCAGTATCAGCATTTGTATGATGCATGTTATGCTTAGAAAGAAGCCTTATTCTCTTAGAATACATTCCTCTGATGTCATTTAAAGTCCACTTCAAGATGTTGAATCCATATTGAACTACTTGGATTGCAAAGCTATTAATGGCCATAATTCTGTTCTGAGAATCCAATTCAGTTTTTAATATCAGTTGCACCCTTTTGTAGTACTCGTTCCGCCCTATTTCTTTTATTTTTTTTTATGGTGAATTCTTTCATACTAATTTACGCTGAAGTTCTTATGAGATTATTCTTGCTCTTTAGCACATTTATCGAAACTGAATTCCATCTCAATGAAACATTTTCCTGTTTTCAGGAGACCTTCTAGCTCGGTCATCCCGAGCATACAACAAATAATACATGTAAAATAGATGTTGTATTTTTTAAAAATATCTTATAGTCATATTTCGACCGGTTATATTTACTGGTTAATGCCATTAGGGATATACAAAATGATAAGGGAGGCAAGGAGTCACTTTAAACTGTTGATGTTTATTTCACTAGAAATACATTCCATTTAAATTACTGAGGTGAACCGTTGTTTTCTGTATCGACATTGTTTGATAAAAATGATGTCTAATAATACCTTGTATATATTGAAAAACTTAAAGTTGCCGGGATAGGGTACAGTATCAAATGCCTTACATTAATCTATCCAAGCAGTACTGAAATTTTTCTTTGTGTTGTAAAAGTTTTCCAAGATTATCCTTTTAATAAGTAATTGGTCTTTACATCCATAAAAGGCACATTTGCACCCTTTTTGTTTAAGTGTTAGTATGTCACTTGGTTCTGAGAAGGAAAATGTCTGATTTGTCAGAATCGATGTCAACTGTTTGTAAATAGTGGGAAGGCATGTAACTGGGCTGTAGTTTTTGGGGACATTAGTGTCACCATTCTTTGGATAATTTTATTTGTGCTGTATTTAGATAACTGAGCCAAAAGTTAAGAATTTTATGTAATACTGAAGATATGCGTTTTCTGTGCATTTCAACTTTTTCTTCTGTGATTCCCGACCATATTTGCTTTGGTTTATTTTTCATCCATTCTACTTTTTGCGTAATCCAATCTGCTTCTTTTTCATTTTTTTAGGGCAAGCTCATATTTTTTCCAGAACTGTATAACCCTTATCCGTTGTTAGGGAAGGAGGGTTGTCACTTCAATTTTTTGTTTTGCCTATTTCTTTGTAAAATTTCTTCGCATTGGTTTGAAAGATCTTGCTCTGTCTTTAAAATCTTGATATTTCTTCTTAGTCTGATTTTTTGAGCCTACAATTGCTTGTTTGCTTTACCTTTTTTAGCAGTTAGGTCTTCATTTTAATTCTTCATTTTCATTCTTAATTTTGTAATTTCTTTTGATTCTTCTGCCTTTTCGAGTCCTTGGATTTGTTCCTCATGCCAGTTTATCGAGTACTGATAACTCCCTTCTAAGTTATTCATTTTCTTTCTCTCTTTTTCTTTTCCGAAGTGGAGCTTCTTCTTTTAACAATTACAAATTATTATTATTGACTGAAAAATTGTTAACTTTAATATAGTAACCTGTGGGTGGGGACATTAGATAGCGATTGACATTGCATTTGAATTTTTTAAGATTAAATTGAGCCGAAAGGGAATTCCACATGCGAAGTATATATTTTTTGTATAAGTATAGTTTTTTTAATTGATTCGGTTTCTAATATAACACATATAAATAAAATATTTGCCATTTTTAATATATTTGGTTGAAATAAAAGTTCTTGCGGTTTATAAAACATTAAATTTATTTAGAAACCGCAAGAAATTCCATTCTAACCTGGTATTCTGTTGTTCTTTTTTTACCAATATTTTAGGAATATTCAATATCGATCGTATGTTTTTGATATTTGTCTTCTTTAAAGTATCAGTCATTCAGTTAAGTGCCATACGTGAAACACGCTTGGGCGATCATGTCTCGAAAGAGACATGACTGACTGGGCAAAAGATTATCCCGCAGTAGGTTGCCATTGCTTTCTGTGGCAGACTGGTTGCTAGCCAAGGCTATAGAACCCAATCTGTCCTGTTATTTAACCCATAATTGGAAGGAATAGACGGATTAATACCTTTCCCAAGGGTATTTGCGAGTAAGTGAATGCAGGGAATTCAACTGGAATTCGAACTCGGTTCCCCGTTTTTTCTTTCCGAGCCGATATCCACTGCACCACAACGCACATCCCTAAACTATACTTGTATTATATTAGTTACAATTTTAATTTATTTTTTGTTATATTTAACTTCAACTACATCAATATATTCTTTTGTTTTTGCGACGAATTGTCATATGAACGACTGATGCTATTAGTATGCCACACTTATAATTAGTATTCTTAAATAATTACTACTATTACTATATTTTCTACTGTCACTACTGTTATCAATAATGATGCAGTCGTGACCTTGCTATTATTTTCATATCCAACTATGTTTTCAAATCTTTGTCTATTTGATATAATGTTTCTGATATCGCATTTATTTTTGTTAATTGTAATGATAGCAGCCCGAAGTTGCAGCACAGTTGGTGTCAACACACATGTCGGGTTGACACCGCTGTAGCAGATACTTGTCCAATAACTTGTCTTTCAATTCTCACAAGAGCCTTTTCACAATATCTTCATTGACTTCTTTTCCAGTTATACATTATTTTTCAAAATTCTTTATCTTCTTTCTCACTTTCATCTATCATTCGCCTCTTTGATTCTCTTTCTCTTGTTATTTCTCATTGTCCTACTTTTTCCCCATTCTCTTTTTCTTTTTTTAAATTCTAATCGCCATTTTATTCTTTTTGCTTTCCACAATTTTCTTCTCTTCTCATATAACTTTTCCTTCTACCACCTGGCATTCCTTTTGTTTTCTTTCTTTTACCATTCTTTCTTTTATTTGCTTTATCAGAAAGAATTAGTTGCTTTTATTTTATAAATACTGATAAATTAACGATTATTATATATTTTTTCAAAATAAGAGTTTTAATCTGAAAAAGAAATCACTCATGTATTTTTAAACAGTTTTTTTTTCATCGCGATCCTTCCATGCAAGGCAATGAGACGATAAGCTTTTGGGCGTAGAAGAATTAGAAAAAGATACAATACTAAATCGCTAGAACAAATATAGTAACCTGGGGGCGAGGGCATTAAATAGCGATTGACATTGCATTTGAATTTTTTAAGATTAAAGTTAGCTGGGACGTATTGAGCTGAAAGGGAATTCCACATTCGAAGTATATATTTTTTGTATAAGTATAATTTTTATTTTTAATTGATTCGGTTTCTACGGCATATCAACCCTTTTCAAGTTGTTTAAAGACAGGAAATATTTTATATATAAAAAACATTGAAAATAATGTTTTAGCGATTACAATAAATCCATAGTTGGAAGAAAAGACGTGGATTTATACTTTGCCCAATGGTATTTGCGGGTGAGTGAGTATAACGGGAATTTAAAACTCGGCTCTCCGTTTAACAATTATGAGCCGTTATCCATCACAGCATCTACACATCCAAGTTCACAGCGCCTGGTATTCACAAACAGTCACCCATACTACCCAGACTCGATGTTGCTTAACTTTGGTGATCGTGCTGAAACATAGCTTACAATTCCTTTTCTGATGGATTAAACAATATACGAAATTCTCAAAAGAAAATGCATTAAGACATTCGAATATAGTTTAATCCAGTCAGTTAGATGCCATACGTGACATACGTTTAGGCGATCATGTCAGGAAAGAGACATGACTGACTTGGCAAACAATTTTACCACAGTGGTTTGCCATTACTTTTTGCGGTAGATTGAGTGCCAGCCAAAGATATAGAATCCAATGTCTGGATATTTAACCCATATCTGGAGGGAGAAGTGACGGCTTAATACCATTCCCAAAGGTATTTGCGCGTAAGTGAATGCAACAAATTCAACTGGAATTCGAAATTGGATGCATACATATCCTCATTTTCTATTAAAGCAATAAGAGTGCCTTTATATACAAATTGAAACTACACATTGGTTCCTCAAATTTTGTGTTGTTAACCAGAGAACACTATGGGTATATAGTACCCAGCGCAAATGACACCATTTTAATTACAATTTAATTAAATTTTCAATACCTGACTTTCTTACCTAAATAATATCTTTTTCAGTTTCTATTAATGTTAACACAAAGTACAAATTTTGAAATACCTGCATGTAAAATATTTCAAATAAAGATTTATATCTAATTTTTTTTTAGGGGGACATTTTCAAAATAGGTTATGAGATACCCATTGTTAGCAGTGGTGCAACTTTAATTTATGGTTAGTGTTCCAGGGTTAACTAAATGTTAAAAAAATACCTTTTACTGTATTTATAAGCATATACACATTGTCTACTAGATAACTTGTCTGAACCAAAAATATTGAAAAGGAATACTTATTAACTAAAATTTCCGAATGGTATTTGCTCGTAAGTGAATGCAACTGGAATTCGAACCCGGCTCCTATCCTAGCCAATATGTCTTGCACTACAACGCACGTCCAGAATATGGCAGCCTCCTTAAACTATTACATGAGTGTTTGAATATATAACTATTTAGAGTATCCTTTTATTTCACTTTGATGAGTTTTAATATTTAGATGAATGGTAGTACATTAATTTCTAGTTAATTAAATTATATTACATTTATCTTTTATTCATGAAAAACCAAAACTAAATGAAAAATAAAAGCACCAGAAAAATATATCTCTCAAAAATGGTAAAAGTTATTATAGCGTATCATAATGTTTCATTTAGAAATGGCTTAGAAAGATTACCTGTTTATTAATAACTACCAAACTTAATTTATTTGCAAATTATAATACTTTTAAGATGGTTACGGCCAAATAACGTTGAAACACTAGTGCCAGCTGTCGAGCCTGGTACCTAGAAGGGTAACTGCTTGGGAATACCAGGTGCTGTAAGCTTGTAATTGATATTGACTCGAAATTTTTAATCGGGTAGCCAAGTTTCAAATCCCATTGGGATCGTCATATTCACTTACACGCAACTACTCTTGGAAAAGGTGTGAATCTACCGCTTTTTGTTCAGCCATGAGTCATCTAGCACAAAGTTTATTACTAAACCATTATTATATGGCAAAAATTATTAAAATTTAAATATATTTTCTAAATTTAAGTAATTAACCTGCAAATGGTTGATATGCATTAGAAAACGAATCAATGAATATTAAAAATTGTCATATATATATACACGATTTTTGTGTATTTGGGCAGCAATCCTTCTTTTATACAAGTTTCATTAAAAACGACTGACAAGGTTAAATTAATAACCAGGTAGCTAACAAGATAAGTAACAGGCATACCTAGTACGTCATTTAATATATATATATATATATATATATATATATATATATATATATGTATGTATGTATGTATGTATGTATGTATGTATGTGTGTGTGTGTTTGTGTGTGTTAGGGTGGGTGTATAACTCTTGCAGAAGGCAAAGTATGTAGGGGAGGTGGAGAAAATCATCACAGCCCTCTCCGACAAAAGCCATTAGTTTATGCGGCATTCATACTTGCAGAGATTGTAAAAGAGAATACGCTGCAATTGGTGGATTAAAACGACATTTGAAGGTTCATCAAATATTAATGTTACATTTACTGAAAAAGACGTTCAACGTTGCCACAACTGTGCAGGAGACTGTAAGACTTTAGAGGCACTAAAAATGCCACATTCCCACTGCTCAGTTTTGAGAAAGGTTTAAGCGTTAGCACAGATAAACACACATACACACACAGATACACACTCATACACACAAGCACAGACAAAAGATACAAATTACAAAAATACAAACACACACACACACACACACACACACACACACACACACACACACACATATATATATATTGAAACCCGACCGAACTGACTGACGCCAATTCGGTCGTGTTTCAGTCCTGGGTAAAAAGCAATCGGCTGTCTAACCGTACTGATGAGCTGTGATACAGCGAAACAGATCTGTCTGCGGATATATATATATATACAAGATCGCACATTGAGTGCGGGTATTCATAAAATAGTGCCGGATGTAATATAAGAGTGGTATAAATTGTAAATATATATAAAGTCTCAATTTATCACCTGACTATTGAGTTGTGCATGAAACTTAGAGTAGTATTAACGATGAGGAAATATATATGACAGCAATGTAGCTGTGACAGTATGTCCCATGATTCAATCCTTTCTTTAGACTATCGCCGCTTGATTTTGACATCCGTGTCCATCCGTTTATATTTACATATCCTTCATCTCTGATATTCAGTAGTTTTACCCATAAACATAACACACCATAAATCTATACTTTTATCTTTATATATATATATGTGTATGTGTGTGTGTATGTGTGTGTGTATTTAATTTATTTTTCAAACATTATTTTTAATCAATTTCGTAATGCATATATATGTGTGTGTATATATATATGTGTGTGTGTGTGCGTGCGTTTACTTTATTTTTAAAGATTATTTTTAATCAATTTCGTAATGGGTTTTATATATATATATATATATATATATATATATATATATATATATGTGTGTGTGTGTGTGTGTGTGTGTATGTGTGTGTGTTATCCCTCACAAATAGCATAAGTGAGAGTTTCATGCACAACACAGTCTTCAGGTGCGTAGTATAGACTGACCGTTAAATAATTTAAATTTAAATAAAAATATCTGGTTATCACAATGTAGACGCAGTTATATATTATACTGGGATTACACCTCTTTAATTTAAAAAAAAATATTTGCCATTTAAAATAAACGAGATTTGTGTGTGTGTATATATATATATATATATATATATATATATATATATATATATGTACACAAATGTAATAATATGTGAATATTAATCTTTTATATTAAGCACAAAAAGAGATTACTGGGTCTTTTTTCTTTTTAAACCAAACCAAAGTTTACATTAAAAATTAATCTGGATCAACATATTTAAGCAGAAATTTATTTTCAAGTCCACAAATAACCAGTAATTTATTTCTCTTGTTTAATAAGCTAATTTAAGTGTTTCTAGTGCATTTAAGTGTTTTACTAATTTTTCAACAAGACATAAATTGCATCCATTTCATTTCCCATCGTAAGATTTGGCTCTTGCCACAGTATCTCACGAAATCATAGGTGTATTACTACCCTTCTTTAATAGTCAGAGATGTTTAGAGAGAGAAGTGCTGTTTATGCATTATATGATAGTAACAACGAAATGTCAAAGGGTTTTTAGTGGAACCAAAATAGGATTTGAAATTTTTATCAGAATATACGCTAGTTCGTTATACAATATTATCAGACATACATTGTCCGTTTAAGTGATCACCATTGTTTAATTGCCAGACAAGTTTATAGAGAAGTTTTCTCTGGATATACATTTGCAGGAGGTTATAATCCCGAGTCTTGTATTAGGTTTACTGAAAACTGTCCGGTTGAAGATCATTATAGATATACAAATGCGACCTTACAAGCTACCATCACCCCTAAAGAGAACAAAGAAAAATATAACGTGTACATCGGAGTTTCGACGGGGATTTGGAAATAAAGGTTTTATACGCATAAGCACTCTTTTACTAGCACTACTTTAAAATTTCAGACAGCCTTCTCTCGAAAATACTGGAAATTGAAGGAAGAAGGCTTAAACCAACAGATAAAGTGGAAGTTAATATACACGGCAAGTACTTATAATAGTTTAGGTGATAAATGTAATTTATGTATAGCAGACAAAATGGGATTTTAAAATTTCAATATCAGAATGTACTTCTTAATAAACGTAACGAATTAATTAGCATGTGTCATCACCGTAATAAATTTAAACAGCATTAATTACCTCCTTCTATTTATTCATAGTATATCTTGGCATTATATAGATTACAATTTAAATTTGGTGACTCTGTAGCTTTTTTCTATCTACTACCCCTGACTCAATAGACAAATAAGCTGCATTCCACTACCAAAAGAAGATTACTACTACGATTACCCTTTGCTTGACCCTATCCTAACCAACATTTCTCACTCCTTCTTTTACTAACTCTTGCTTCCGGTACAACATTTTTTTTCCATTCTATGGTTGACTGGGTTTGACAGTGCATGTCTCGAACTGACATGCTGAAATAGCTATCCCTCCTAAATGTGAATTTATATATATATATATATATATATATATATATATATGTGTGTGTGTGTGTGTGTGTGTGTGTGTGTGTGTGTGTGTGTGTGTGTAAAACAACAAATGGATCTTGATAAATCAGAAATTTATTCGCCTGAAGAGAATCAACTTTGGACTCAAAATACCTGTAGGGACACAAATACTTTTTTGGACACTTAATGTATTACAGAAAAGATAAATAATATTATTAATAATAATAGCAATGAATCTACACTAAAAATGTTCACGGCTTCTCACACATTTTCATCTCTCTCTCTCTCTCTCTCTATATATATATATATATATATATATATCGTACGAACAGTACATGCATACATGATGGCTGTTAACTTGTAGTACGAGGAGGACCATCAACATGTTACGGTTGGATAAGGTGCTTCCTTCTTCAATTTCTGGCAACTTTTATGATTGTTGCAAATCACACATAGTTTACGCAGCATTATATTAACTCTCTGCATTTAAAAGTCTTAATATAATGCAAGTAACCATTGAAGATAACTGGATACCACCTAATTCGAATAGTGTGATGCTAAAACATACTAGGGATCGTTAATATATGATAACTATCATGACGTTACATATACATACTGACATGTTTTTTCAGTACCCAGATTTCAAAAACTTGGGCCCCGTTTCGTGTAAGTTCATCACGTAAGTGTATTGTTATTAATTTCTTTGTATAACGAAGTCAATCGAGTCACTCTTATAGTTGTCGCTAAGATCCAAGCTATCGATTTTTAAGCACATAGGATATAGCAAAAGTTCATTGTTTTTAAGCTGTTTTAATGAAACGTCAAACTAAATTTCAGTTTCAGTAATTAAATGAATGACTTTGAAGTCAATATTTTCGTTGATTTTATATCTATCACTGTTCCTGAATTTCTGGCATTTACATTCGGACTAATATTCTCGTCCATTCTGTTATTATCATAATGTTTCAGCTGTTATGCTCTCTTGCTTTCTTTAGGTTTCTGATTGTCCGGATAATGAACCTTTTATTGAATTTATGTAGATAAATTGTTTTAGTTGCGCTGTCCATGTTTAGGTATATATCGTCTTATTCTTTTGTTTTTTTTAAATCAATTCACCCCAAGCAAGGCGATAATGACACTAAGATGCAATGGGGTACTTGTGTGTGATATATAATGAAAATACTTTAGAAGGAACAGAAAACACAATCCTAAACAAGAAACAAGCGATAAATTTCTATTCCTATTCAAAGGAGCAGCGTGAACTGGACGATGTTGACTCAGTGGAAACAAGGTGAGCGATAACTGAGAAGTACTGAAAAAGACCAGATATCCCTAGATATTGACGGTGAAGCGAGAACAATCTATCCCCTGTAGATTGACTAATTGTTTCAGCTTAGAATTCCTTGAAGGTGACTCAGATTGACGGACACCTAAAGAAGGTCGTACGACGTAACGAAGATGAGGACATTAATCCGAATAAATAATGTGAATAACTATCAGTGTGCATTCGCTTTTTACATTATTGAGGATAAAATTCCCACAATTAGTTTTATTGAACGTGTCTGATTCATTGTATTGGCCTCGGAAGTTGTCGTTGTCGACACATCTTCGAAGGTCTAGGTAGGTGATTGCAACGGATTCTTTAGGCGTCTAACGTGTTTCGTAATCTCCGCACTTGACAGTAATCTTTTCTAATCCTTCTTCTGTAGTATTCACTCCTCAACCCATCCCATCTTGTGTGTTATCAATGAAATTAATAGATTAAAGGTTTGGATTAACGTTCCCATCTCTCCGATTCTATGATCAAGAGTAGAGCCAGACGTGTTCATTGAGAGATCTATGTGGTTACATTTCAAGTGACATCTAGGTAATGTTCAATGCACAAAATAAAATTTACAAACGTCATAGAGTCTGTTATTTTGGTGGAGACGCATCGACTGTTTATCGTTGCTTTTAAGTTTATACTGTTGAATTTGCCAGAATTGATCAGATAAAATGATTTTATCAAATAAAAATCAAATAAAATGATTCTGAAAGGGGTAGTTGGATGTGTGTTGTGGTGCAGTGAATATCGACTCGGAACGACAAATCGAGGAGCCTAGTTCGAATTCCAGTTGAATTCCTTGCATTCACCTACGCGCAAATACCCTTGGGAAAGGTATTAATCCGTCACCTCTTTTTCAGTTATGGGTTAAATAACAGGATAGATTAGGTTCAATAGCCTTGACTGGCAACCAGTCTACCGCAGAAAGCAATGGCAACCTACTGCGGGATAATCTTCTGCCCAGTCAGTCATGTCTTTTTCGATACATGATTGCCCAAGCGTGTAACACGTATGGCACTTAACTGAAAGGGGTAGACATATTTTAAAGTAAATATTTTATTGTGTGCGTTGCACCAGAGTGCTATAGTTTTAGTGTTCGTAAATGTGAATGCTTTATTATTTTGCTAAAAGTTCCAAAAGTGGTTTATGAGGAAGAATATCCTGTTAATGAGGGAGGGTAATTTATGTTCATACTTTTCCATCATTTAGTCATGGTGAATTCGAATTTGTCGGTAATTTTGATTTAATAAGTATTTACATTTTGTTCTAACGCCAAAGATCTTGAGGCCTCGTGGGAAAAGTTAAAACAAATCTTTTGCCATACAGAAACAAATATAAGACACTTTATTATGCAAATTTCAATTAGACGCATAATGTCTTGTCTATAATTTAATATCATTAGCAGATATCTTCCAATCATTAGTGTAAACTGTTGCTTTTTTTCAATATAGCTGATCTATAAGATATAATTTTGGAAAGTGAAAATTTTACTTAAATATACTGGAAAATATCCAAGTTTTCTTCTGAAATCAATAAAATATGGAGCTTCACCAAAATGGTCAAGATAAAAGTAAAAGAATGGTGTCCTTATATATATTATATATTGCATCATATAGTTATGATCTAAACGTGCCTTTCATGTTTTTGGTTAAATTTATTGTAATGATTATCGTGAAACTTTTATATTAACACATATCTTATCGAGGTAGTTTAAATTTATACCTTCGTTTAAATATACAGGGTGATTAAAACTTAAGACTCTCCATTTTGAAATACTTATAATTTATTTATTAATTAAAAGTTTCACAAAAGATAAATATGATAGAAAAGCGTCTAGTAAGAGGTTTTATTTAAAATTCGATTTTAACAGATTTCGCTACCAGCTTTTCGAGCCGTCTACGAAACGCGTCAACTGATTTCACGAGGAGCTCTTGTGATATGGAAGATATAGCTTCTTGCATTTGCCCTTCAAGCTCTTTCAAAGTCTTTGGTTTAGTATAGTAGACTTGCTTCTTCAACCAACTCCAATGAAAAAACTCACAGCTTCTAATCTTACATAAAATAGAGAGTCACTTTTCATTCACCTTGGATATAAACTATAATTATCAGCTATTACTTTGGAAAGTAAAAATTAATCTGAAAAATATTGGAAAATTTCCAAGTTTTCTTCTAAAAATCAAGAAAGTACACTCTTTAAGCAAAATGATCACAATAAATGGGGAAAAAAGCTTAATTTAAATGTATGCTATATAACATTCGTATGAAAAGTATTTATATATAAATGGCTGATATAAATTTATGGCTTCTGAAATTATGTGATTACCACGACGACAACTACTGTCACCGCTGATGATACAACATGTCAATTATCTTTCACTTAAGCGAGGGAGATGGTTTAGGCCATATCGAAGAGTAGTCGTGCTAAACATAACAAGTCTCATTGGTAGTACAAAATGATCACACTATGACATTTCTTTGTGCTTTAGTAGAGAGAGATCAAACCGTTCGGTATAGATTCAAAACTTGCATGCAAACGAACGAAGATAATTATCTTAACGCAGAAAAAATTGCTTGAAAAAATGCCGATCAAAAATATTGGTTAGATATAATGTTTTTCTATTCTGAAAATCTGGAATTGCCGAATATTTCAACAAGATTTCATCTTATAATGTGAACAAAGAGATAGTAATAACTGCGAGTTTATTTCATTATCATAATAATACTAATGACTTGCTGAATATATGAGCAATGAATACATACTTGTCAGGTGATGATAGTTTTATATTATAGGCTGGCTTTAAAACAATCAGAGAACAGGATAAATTTACACTATCGGTAAGGTTTGCTTAAATAAACACTTGGGCTTAACAATGTTATGTCGAGTTGAATTTAACACGAATGCAAATTTTCACGAGAAATTTTTATGGAACAAGGCTTGGAAAAAAACGTTGATGATAAATATAAAAAAATGAAAATTTCAGAACAAAAAATTAACACCTGTGTCCTCTTCGGGACTTGAATCGAATTTGCTAATCAATTAGTTTACACATATTTCAGAATGAAGAAAGAAAAGCAGTTTATGTAAGCCAAAAAGAAAGAAAGAAAGAAAGAAAGAAAGAAAGAAAGAAAGAAAGAAAAAATGCAAGAAAGTTTGAATGAATGAATGAATGAAGGAAGGAAGGAAGGAAGGAAGGAAGGAAGGAAGGAAGGAAGAAAGGGAAGAACGAAAGACGATACGATCAAAAACGAAAGAAAATTCCCAAATCGCTGGTTTTCAATTCTGTATTTCACAAAATAGCAAATTTTTTAAACCATGAAATGTTTTGCTTACATAATTTTATCCCAAGATTACATCAGATAAGAAGATAATACATGACAGCATTGTCTCAATGAAAAAAGGGTTGTTTCCTATTGTACTAGGAAATAAATCACAGTCATTAGACTATGATTAAGAAATAAATCGTGAGACAAAACGATAAGAAAAACGTATTGAAAAGTTCTAAGCATGATACACTTTTGCAAATCTGACCAAATGACTCGCTGTAAGAATTTTTTTTTTTAATCATTTCACCCCGAGCAAGGCGGAAACGCCACTGATGTGCAGGGGGTTACATAAATGTAAAAAGATTAATTAGAAAAGAGTGAGGAGTACAAACTAGTTAGAAAGGAGCAATAGAAAGCTGATAAAGCAGGTGCGATGACAGATACATAGGTGGAGAGAAAGGGAAGGTTATACAGGGGAGGGGAGAGAGCTAGAGGACAGTGGTTAGTAGATGAGTATTGACTTTGCATTTAAATTTCTGGAGGTTGTAGCCGCCAGGAAAGCAAGAATATGGGAGCGAGTTCCACAGGCGGGAAGTGCGAGAGAAGAAGCTGCAGGAGTAGAATTGTCGTCTGCATTTTACTAACCTGACTGTGAATGGGTGGGACCCAGTTGCCAGTCTGGTTGCACGAGTAAACACCTGTTGAGGAGGTATCAGTGATTTAAGCTCGTCCGAGCAGAAGCCATGAAAGTATTTATAGAAGAGACAAAGGGAGGCCACATTTCGACTATGGGGAAGTGGCTGCAGTCGAGTCACCAGATCAGTACCTATCACATTACAGACTCTCCTTTGGAGCTTGTCAAGAACACTGAGGAGAACGGCAGGGGCGCCTGACCATAAATGGCAGCAGTACTCCATGCATCGGATCAGGAACCTTTTATATCCTTTCATACATACAGATTGTAAAAAAATATTAACAGAATAATTATTTATATTTTGATCGAAAAGTATTATTTTTAATCACTGCTTACTGCGACTTTACAGTAGGCTTACAATTACAGAAAATTATGCGAAACGCATTAGCTCGTTTTGTGATATGTTAGAATGTGCGTTGTGATGTAATGGAATGAGAAATCGGAGAGCCGTGTCCGAATTTCAGTTCGAATTCCTTTCATTTACTTACTCACAAATATCTTTGGGAAAGGTATTAATCCATATATTTTCATTCTAGCTATGGGTTGAATAGCAGAAAAAATGGGTTCTCTCTCAACCAGTCTACAACAGAAGAAATACCAACCTGTTGCGGGACAATCTTCTGTCTAATAAGTCATGTCTCTTCCGAGACATGATCCTCCAAGCGTGTATTACGTATGACAATTAACTTACTGACTGAAAGAATGTTACCTCACAACATCTTGAATCAAAATACTTAAAACGCACGTATAAGTTTAATCTTCACAAAGTGTCACAACGTAATCATGCAAAAAACAAAACGACATATTAATCAATCCAGGATATGTGGGCAAGAGTCAGTGAACGGTTAAAAGTTACGTGTCAATGATTAGATTTGTTCTTTGTTATAACATTTTTTTGAATTTTGTTTTGCATTGTGTCATAAATATTTTTAAAATGGTATTCTAGCTTTTTGTATCAATGATTCTGATAAGAAATTATGCAATCATTTCGTAACAAATCGATTGCGGGAATGAGTGCCAAGACTAGTCAATAAAAATACCAGAATAGAATAGCTAGCAAAGCCCTTAGGTAATCCTGTCCATATTTTAGACAGGTGTTGTCCAGCGACGCATGGTAATATAAAACGAGTCTTTCAAATCGGATTATCTGTCCCATCTGCCTGTTTTAATCATATTTGCTACCCGACTGATGTGTATTTAACATATTTTATGTGTAGTTGTAAGTTTCCGAGGTAGTCATTCATGAGTCACGTGATAAAATAGCTAAAGAATATTTATTGAGAAATGACCTGAAAGTTTTTTAGATAGAGAAACAAAGGATAATGTTGCTAATAATATCACAAATATAGTAGACATATCATATTAATATCATATCATATCATATTAATATCATATCATATCATATTAATATCATATCATATCATATTAATATCATATCATATCATATTAATATCATATCATATCATATTAATATCATATCGAGGATTCACACTATCAACCCTTCTGGAAGTCTAGACATAAAACATTCTCACTTATAAAATATTCTGTAAATACTTGTAAATCTAATGGTAACTACTTCTCTTTTTTGTGCGCCGAGAGAGTTAACCTAAATGCATGCTATATAATATTTTCATGAAAGGTATAAGAACGTTATATAGCATACATAAACGATTAAGGCTATCCACAACTTCTTGTCTTTTGTAGGTAGAATCAATGTTTGCCCCCATCAGATCTATGTCTATCTTTTTGCTCGCCTCCACTCCCTGACATACCCCCCATTCACACAAGCTTGATAGATTACTCACCCTTTCTCGTTGTCTTTATTGTCATCAGTGTACAAAGTTAATTTCAAATTATACAGTCTTTCTTTCATCATTATATTCCAGAAATTTCCAGTCTGCTTAAAAATGCAAATCTATTTGTTGTGATCGATTAATTTTTATTTTAACCTATGTGAGACTTAACCTATCTAGTTTAGTATTAATGCAGTCATGGTCTTGAATTTAATTTAATTTCTTAATAATATTAATTATTCTAAATTACTTTAGTTAGTAATTTTATCCCTTCTTATCAAAATATATTTCTTCTCATCCGTCTGCCCATATATTTGTGTTTGTTGACTTTAACGCCCACCATACCAAGTGGCTGGAAAACTCTGTCACCAACCTTGCTGGTGTCCACACCATGAATTTTTCAATCACCCAATCTCTTACGCAAGTGGTGGACTTCTCCACACGTTTTTCCAATAATCCTAAGGGAAGGGACTCACTACTAGACCTCTGCTTCACTTCCATCCCAGACTCTTGCACTACCAGGCACCTCTGCCCTCTCGGAAACTCTGACCACACCGTAGTTTCCGTCAACATCTCATTTCACTCCAACTCTACCCAAGAAACCCAGACCAGCAGAATATTCTACTGCTACCAAAGAGCAGACTGGGATTCGTTCCGAGACTTCCTGTGGGACGTCCCTTGGAACAACGTTTTTAGTCTTCCCGTCGAAGATTGCATCCGAGGTCTCCTCTTGGGTTAAGGCTGGCATCGATGCTTTCATCCCTGCCATGAAATTTCAGCTTAAATCTCATTTGTCTCCCAGGTTCTCGCCCGCTTGCTAGGCTGCCATTGCCCACCGGAATCATTTCTTCCGGCTCTATCGAAGCTAAGCGTTGGACCAAAACAGGCGCCTTTTCTCTTCAGCTAGTAATAAGTGTAAAAAGATACTTAACGAAGCTAAGATGTTGTTTGCTGCCAGAATGAAGCAACACATAGCATCCTGTAAGTTCGGCGACAAAGACAACTGGCGACTCTGTAAAAGCGTACTAATCAATGAATTTGAGGTCCTCACCTCCTTAGCGGACAAGGCTGAATGCTTTACTCGCAGATTCTCGACCAATTAGAGACTGGATTCGTCTGGAGTATCTACACCCGACTTCCCACCTAGAACAGAGGCTCAACTGAATGACGTCCACCTTACACACTCGCTGGTCTCTAACAATCTCAAAACTTGACCCTCACAAAGCGAGCGAAGTCATAGTCTTGAAGAAATGTGCCCCTGAACTCTCCTCTGTCCCCTCTAAGCTCTACAACTTCTGCAAATTTGCTTTCTGCTATCCTTCCTGTTGGAAGTCTTCCTCTGTAGTTTCTATATTTAAGAATACTGGAGAACCCTCGGACTCCGCAAATTACCGACCTATCAGCCTTCTTCCGATCTTCGGCAACGTGTTCGAAGCCATTATCAACGTCGAGGTGGTTCAGCATCTCACAGCCCACAGGCTCCTCTCGGACAAACAGTATGGTTTCCGCTTCACCAGGTCTACTGTTGATATACTAACGACCATCACCGAGTATATATACCAGACTCTCGACAAGAATGGCGAAGCCCGAACCGTTGCCTTGGATATCTCCAAAGTGTTCGACAAAGTCTGGCATGCTGGCCTGCTACGCAAACTGCGGAGCTATGGTATAACTGGACATTTGTTTGACCTAATCCAGTCATCCTGTCATTCCTCTCTAACCGCACATTGAAGGTGGTATTAAACGGACATGCTTCCTAAAACAACCATACGAACGCGGGTGCCCCTCAAGGATCTATCCTATCGGGGTGAAATGATTAAAAATATAAATTTTAACAGAATAAAAATAAACTATTTCATTATATATATAGTTTTTAATATATATATATAATGAAATAGTTTATTTTTATTTCGTTAAATTTTAATTTATTTATTATGATTTATTTAATATTAAGAAATATTAAGTATTGATGCCATCTTGGATTTATTTCCAATTTAATTTTCCATGATTAATCTGTATTTTTATATTTCTTGTTTTTTTAGCTATATAATTTAGTGATATTAGAAATTAATTTCTAGCTCTTTTATATTTTATTTTTATTTGTTTTACTGAGGTAAATGTTTAGGGGTATTTTTTATAACATTATTTGGACCCTGTTTTGAATCAAAAAGAAAAATTGGAAAAAATCCACGAAGCGTGACACCTTTCTTTTCTATATACATTTTTTATATATTTTTTAAAAATATCTATTTCGACTTCTCCCACCTCTAGTTCGCATTTTTTCCGATCTGTCTGCCAATCAGAAACATTTTTCCCTATTTTTTCCTTTTCTCTTGCTTTGTTTCTTTCTTTCTTTCCTCTTCTCCCTTTTTTTTGAAATTTCTACCTCTCTTTCTTTTTTCTTCTTTTTCTTTTCCTTTTCTTTTCGCTACCCTTACTTCAGTTTTATTTATACATACACGCACTGTAACAAATGATTGTATTATACCATAGCGGGCGTTGGTTTCACTCGTTGAAATGGTCATACAATCTTCGACAAATTGGAATTTATATATATATATATATATATATATATATATATATATATATATATATATATATCGTGATTTACTGAGCGAAGATTAGACGTGGCTCAATGCCTAAAGTTTCAGGCACCCAATGAGGATCAAACTCACTGTGTACCATATACTTTCTACCTTGCGCTACATGCAAGCTACATTTAGAACACACACACACACACACACACACACACATATATATATATATATATGTATATATATATATATATATATAGTATGTATCAAAAATACTTTTACACATATACGTGGCAGATTTCTCACACCAAAGCGAAGGACAAAAGTCCATATAAAGTTCATGAGAGATGGCTAGGTAGGAAAGAACGGTTTCAATGGCCTGTACGTTTCCTCGACCTCAGTTCTTTAAACTTTTACCTGTAGGGCTACCTAAAATAATTGCTTAATGCAGCAGACATTAGTAAGTGAGAAACATTTCATCAACGTGTCATGGGGGCCAGCGAAACCGTTCGACACCGTGTGAGAATATGTAAAAGTTCATCTAGTCGATGATCTGACGAGTACAACTGTATGTAGAAGCAAACAGAATACATTTTGTACACTTATTATGAGTTGCTGGGTTGTGATACAATGGTTGTATTTTGAATGCATGTTTATATAGATATTTTATCTTGTGTTGGTGTCAGGAGCCTGTCTCAAATTTTGTAAAAGTATTTTTAGTTTCTATGTTAGATTGTAAATTTAACAGAGTCTACTGTAAACTTTAAACTTAATATAGGTTATATAGACTTTTCTTCATATTTTGGTGTAAGGAACCTACCCTTAAAGTTTGTAAAGGTATTCTTGATACATCCGGCATATATATATATATATATATATATATATATATATATATATATATATATATATGTGTGTGTGTGTGTGTGTGTGTGTGTGTGTGTGTGCAATTCGCCAAAATTATAATGAATTGATCATTAGGATCCACACACTAGAAACTGATTGATTGATTCGCTTTCTACGGTTTATTAATCCTTTGCAGGTGACTTTAAAATTGAAAGAAAGTTTTTTGAGATAATACTAGTTTAGTAATATAAGTTTTACTAATTAACCCTTTGATGGCGGGGGAAGTGATGTATTCATACATTTTTAAAGGGTATTTGCGTAAACGAATATAAAGAAAACAACGGGAATCAGGAAACGGCTCTCCGATTAGCATTTCCGAGCCATTATCCATACAGTCTTTTCTCGTCCATGTTTACAGCACCTGATATTCCCTAGCGGTTACACATCTAGGTACTGACCAGATTCGACGTTGTTTAACATCGGTAACCGTACCGGAAGTAGTATTTTAAAGAAACCCACAAAATGAGAAATTGACATTTAAATCAGTGATTAACCCTTTAGGGCCATTCGTATCATATTTGATACAGTATTTCCCTGTAAGGAAACATTTGGTATTTCCCTATAAGGAAACATTTGATATTCATTGACTGAGCAGTCAGTAATGCTTTCATTTGAAATTTATAAAATATTTCTCTTAAAAAATTTTTCAGGAAAATATTTCTTTCAAGGCTTGTTTTCATACTGTATCAAATATGATACGAATGGCCCTAGAGGGTTAAATGAAAACTGCTTAATTTTGTAAAAAAAATCCAACGTTCTGCTTTTGTTATTAAATAAATATGGAAGAATGGCAGAGCGGGGATTGGGTGGGGAAACAGGAGAAAGCGCGTTAAGAGACACCAATGATAGGGAGAGGTGGATGGACATGATCATCTATATGTTGAAAAGAAATGGCACATAAAAGAAGAATATACATAATGTTCAAATTGTTTTTTACTAATATTTATGGCCAGGAATTTTTTTTCATTGATTAAGTCCACTAGTATACAAACTTATTTTTGTTGTTTGATTCTTAGCCTCAATTAATTCCCACTTTCCGACGAGGGCAAAGTTATTTGTTCAATAGATGAAAAATGTTCCCCACTGCTATATGCTTTGTTCGAGTTTTTAAGAAACCAATCGATTTATCTTGAATTTTTCTCTCAATTAATAAACAAACATATGGTGAAATTATACGACTCACAGAATTGCTGTTAAAAGCATAATCAAAACGTCATACCTGCAAAGTTCAGAATATTTTCGTTTGACTAATTAACTAATTAAACATATGAAAAATCCCCAATGACTAATTAACCATACGTGAATATTTCGAAAGCTAAAAATCAAGATTTAGTACTTGGAGTAAATTAGTGTCTCAAATAGTGACTGATTGATTGAGTAACTATACTAGGTAATAGTCATTCTAAATTCCACCAACCTTTTGTTAGCTGCCTAGTAAACTCCTCACCATGGCTACTTACAGTTCTGAATTTACAGTTGTCATTCTTCTATACTTATTATCAACCATAGAAGATGAATCCAGTAAAACCTAGTATTTAACTCAATACTGGAGAAGATGAGACGGTTCATACCTTTCTCAAGTGTATTTGCACGAAAGGGAAGATAATGAAACTTGGCTGGGATTCGAACTCAGCTCTCCGATTTCTCAGAGCCACTATCCATTACAACACTCACACATCGTTTCAGATAGTATTAGGGTTTAAATAGCAATATGAGTGGAAAAGTTTTCTAAACTTATTTGGTGCGTGTATGATTATCAATAATAATAATAATAATAAGAATCGGGCGATGTTCACCATTTAAAACCATTGCTAGAATGATGCTATAAATGGTGATACTGTGGAATTTCCTCACAGGAAAATTAATGCAAATAGATCAGACATAGCCAAAGGATTTCAATGTTTCTAAAAAGAATTTCAAAAGCAGTCAAATCACAAAAACCTGCAAATTGATGTTAAGAAAACTGTGGAAACATTAAACTATGATGATTTCTCTTGTGATAGTGGCATTGGGTATGATAAAGAAAGTTACCGAAAATGATGTGAGCAAAATCCCTGTACACATCAGCATCCCGGAGATGCAAAAGATTACTTTGTGCTGAATTGCACAAATCATCCGCAAAACATACTCTGTTCAAGCGAAACGGACCAAATATGCGTAGATAAATTTCCTACAGTTCCCTTTTTGCTCATAAACCCTGGAGCAGAGTTAGTAATTGGGCACTTAAAATTATTCTTTCGCACGATGATACCACACGCAATAATAATAATAATAATAATAATAATAATAATAATAATAATTTTGACACTGTATTGCGTATAATAATATCATGCTATCGCATATATTATCACAAATATTCTTCTTCTTCATGTGGCCGAGTCCCTTCAGAACGTAGGCGATCATGGACTTCCATTTGGCCCTGTCTCTTGCCACCCTCTTGCTATATCTCCCAATTCATGGACATGCACAGTAAAATTATCACGAATATTATATTAAAACTAATATTACACAAATGTGGATGTGATTCCTGTCCCTTGTATACCTCTACCAGACTGAATATCATGATCATTATATTGGACTCAATATGTACGTATTCTACTGAAATTCTTTTCGTGTACTTCACTATTACTACTACTACTACTAATAATAATAATAATAATAATATTTGAGAATATAAGCAAAAACGCCGAACGCAAGATAGATATCAGTACAATATGGCATCTCAAGGCAACGACGTTACATGTTATTTTTGGGCTTTTGGGAACTATATCAAAAGAAGCGAACAAATATGCGGTTCAAATTTCTGGTAACCCTAAAATATATGAATTGCTACAAATCATTCTTATGTGGACTTGTCATATTTTGCGTATATTTCTATTCAGGCAGCAACCACAGTTACATAAAATTCTTTTCGATTTCTGATAGAATCGCACCTTATCTGCTAGCATTTTCAAAACTCAAAAAAATGTGTTGTCCTTTGAAGTTTCTGGTTGAGCTTTTCAGGCAACTCGTACTAAACAAGACGAAAGCGAAACAATAATAATAATAAAAATCAAAACCAAAATGTCTATTTTCACATGAGTAAATGTATTGCCCAGATTTTCTTCTGCACTCTGAAATTAAATTGCTGTAAACATTTAATTTAGATTATTTGGCATAAACATTTAATTAAATATTTCTTGAGACTTCTAAAACTCCCACAAAAGCCAGTAAAGGAAAGTGAGAAGAAATGATTACGTATCACTTACAAGAAGACAGAATCCACGGTTCTTAGCAAAACGATGAGCCCAATGTGTGAAAAATTCAACCACGGCAGTGGCTGAATATATTCTTAAGTCCGACATTGAGTGAGTCCAGGCTACTCTCATGGTTCTCAACTAATTCAGTTCTCAACCAAATTTTAAACAGTTTACCGACTTAGACGGGTCACCTTTTTAGCTATATTTTGAAACAAAAATTAGAGTTTTAGTTCAGCATCAGTGACATCAAAATATGTGAAGTATGAAAGGGGAGACTAACTACATAAGTACATAAGTGAGTGAGTGACTAACGCTTAATCTTATTCTTTATAACGTTTTTCTGTTTAATATTTAAATTCTGATATCTTTTATCAGTTTTTTCAATCAAATTTTCCTTATCATTTATCATATTATCAGAATTGATTATCAGAATTAATGATAAATAATCAATTTTTTATTGTTATTTTTAATTAATTGCGTATAATTTTTTTCTTTTTAATATTTTTGAATGCGGTTTCCAGCATTAAATTTATATTAAAGTAATAACAATGCTTGGAAAAATCATGGATTACTTGGAAAAATGGGCGCATGAAAAGTAATATTTTTAAGATTACATTAAACCAGGAAAAGAAAAGTTACTAGACCTGGAAAAATAAAAGACAAGATATTCTAGTGAAGCAAAAAATAAATTACTTAAAACATTGCATTCAAATTTTATTTTTAGCTGCAATATTTTAAGTAAGAAATTTCTTATTTTTTACTTCAGTAAGATTTCTTGTCCTTTACTTTTCCAGGTTTAATAACTTGTCCTGTTCTTTTCCAGGTTTAATATAATCTTAAAAATATTACTTTTCATGCGCGCATTTTTTAATTGTAATTACAAATTGGAGATACCAAAATCGAACGAGTACAAAAAGTTAAATATCTGTGAAGTGTTTTAACAGATGTCGAAATGTGTGATAGTGAAAGATGCATTGTAAAAGTTGAGCAGAGTACTACGAAATGGAAAAAAATCTCTAGAATCAAGGAAGAGAGTACTACACTTTTACGCCATATATGGAGTATGGCAGTGAGTACTAGACAATCTCCCCAAAGATGAAGAAGAGATTTGAAGCAACAAAAATGATGTTCTACAGAAGGATGCTGAGTATACCATGGACCGAACATGCAAGCAACGATGAAGTTTTAGAGAAAATAGGACCCAAAATAAAGATTATACTTAACATCAGGAAGACACATTGAGAAAAGAGGGCTTGGGATTTTGTTATACTCACAGGACAGATTGAAGGAAAGAGTCAGTTAGTTAATTGCCATACGGGATAAACGTTTGGGCGATCATGTCTATTTTGAGACATTACTAAGCAGAAGATTTTCCCGCAGTAGGTTGCCATTACTTTCTGTAGAAGCGCAGTTGTTAGTGACTCAAAGCAAGAAATTGTCAGTGAGTTCGAATTCCAATCGTGTTTTATACGTTCATTTAGAAAAAGTATGCATCCTTTTCTTCTAGCTCTCTTACCTTGACGTGGCAACCAGTTTTGGAGAAGGAAAATTCTGAATGCGAACTGCTGTCTGAAGAGGGATGAGCTCTTTTAGGCTATCTTACCTTAGAAAAACCCACTGCTAATGTGGCTGCTGTTTATGTGGTGCTCCTATGTATTAGAGAACATATAACGCGAACTGAATCTGTATGCATTTAGTATGACGCACTATAATACTTAGACCGTTAGAAACTGACCATTGCTAATATTTTCTTTTAATCATATCACCCCAAGCAAGGCAGTCCACTGCCACTATAGCGCAGGGGGTTACATAGAGCGATTGGGTATAGGAAATATCAGAGGGAGGGTGATAGACAAGTTAGGAGGTACGTAGGAGAGCGTTGGACGAAATGGATGCGAGTTAGTGTGTTAGGAGATGTCTATTGAATTTACATTTAAACTCCTGGAGGTTAAAACCGTCGGGGAAGCAATCATGCGGAAGGGAATTCCACAGGCGGGAAGTGCGAGAAAAGAAGCTGTTGGGTTCATGTTATCATCCACAAACAACATTCCAAGCTTCTCTGTAAATTATTCTTACAACTTGTCACTGTCACTGTTTTGTAATCATAGAAAATAAAAAAGACAGTTTATAATAGTCTTTCCCTTGTTATTCTGTTCATCAGTGGGTACCATAATAAAATCTTTAATTTGTAACCGGAATTTATCAAGAATTTAATTTATAATGAAAGAAGATAGGATGAAATATTTTTTCTTCTGAAAAGTATGATTCTTTCTCTTCTCCCCGAGTCATGGGTTAAATAGCAGCTCAATAGACTCTTTTACCTGATGGTGATGGCCTGACTATGAAAAGGAAAACTATGAATTGAAAACCCAGCCTAAAAAGGGAAGGATGCCGAAAGGTTATCCTAAACACGTCACTGCTGCTGCGCCTGCAGTAAACGTGATGCCCCTGCGACCATAATGGGTTACGGTTATATTCGTGATGTGACAAGACATTGTAGACATACAGTCTGAAATGAGTTGACACGAAAACCATCAGAAACTGTTCGTTGCTAATATTCTATGCTTTTGATAACGCTTAAAGAACATTCCAAGCTTCTCTGTCAATTCTTCTGACATTTTCTTATTACTATTTTGGCATCAAAGAAAATAGAAGGAGACATCCTATGTCAGTCTTTTTTTCTCCCAATTCTTTGCGACAATAGCGATTTTCATAAAATGCTTTAGATTGTGTCAGGAAACTTGTGGATGTTATCAGGACATTAATTTATGTATAGATACTGGAAGATCGCGTAAAATTGTATGCTCAACATCACTCAATCGCAGACCTCCTCCTCTTCCTTATCCCACTCCTCATCTACCACGACTACCAACTTCTTCTTGTTCTTCTTCCTATATTCTACTTTCAATTCTAATAAATTTGGGGCACCTCGACGTGGGGTAACGGTTAGCAAGTTTGTCTCGCTCAAACAATTACTAGGTGCTTCACACTTTCGGTCTGAGCTGCGTTTAGAAAATCACCATTCTCTTAGACATCTCGGCGTGGTTTAATGATCGTCATGCTTGTCTTGCTTGAATAATTACGACTGAGTAGAGAGTTCGATCCTCACTGTGTCCCATATTGTTGGCCTTGTGCCACAACTAAGTTACCCATAAAGAAGCCACTGTGTAAAGTACCTCGGTGTGGCCTGTAAGCTAGTTTCGCTATATCAGTTACAACTAAGAAGTGATTTCAATCCTCACTGAGTACTTAAGACTTTTTTCTTGTGTCACAGCTAAGCTACGCTTAAAAAATCACCAATGGTCACATCTACGTGGTGTAATGTTTAGCAAGCTTGACTCGCTAGATTAATTACGAGTAATAAGTTCAATCCTCACTGGGGACCATATACTTTCGGCTTTGTTATGCAGCTAAAGTTAGAAAATCACCAAGGTAGCTTATTTCATGATTCCCACTGATATTCGAAGGACTTTCAACGATTACTTGGTTACTTATTTTAGTGCATGGCTTCACTTACAGTTATTGTCACATGACGCAAACAATAATCCGCGTTGCGTTATTTAAACAATTTAGTCGTAAATAACCAACAATGGCTTTTTATAGTAACTTGTCATTTATACCATTGCTGACTAAGACTGATTTTACATCTACATAAGTAGCGAAGTAATTGTTCTAAGTAAAGCAGTTATATGGATTAAGTGGTGTGTATTGCGTTTATGATATATTCTTTTAATTTACATCTAAGGAATGGGATAATGCCACTATGATACAAGTAGCTACTGTGAGTAGAAGAGAATGAGCAGAATTTAAGAGAAGATAACGGAAACCTACTCCTAAACAGGAAACAAGGAATAAACCACTGTTCCTGTTCAGTATCAGCTTTTTGTTAACCAATTGGTTGGCATTTCCAACTAAAGTTACAAAAGTTTCAACGCTAGGACATCGTACGTCATACAAATAAATCGATTAACTTTAACACTGTATTGTGTCATTAGGACCTTGAAAGGGTTCTCTCTGTTTTCTAACAGAAGCCGTCCCCAAAACTGCGTGGAAGTAATTTTAGATGGTAATGCATCTATAACTATATACTTATAATTTATATATTATGAACAAGCTTGAAATGTAAGCAACTTTGTTTTTCATAGCGAGAAACATGTCGAATTTCATGTCAAAGAAAGTGTATTTGCAGGGAATTTTACCGCACTACTTTATTCAAAAGAAATCTGCTACTGAAGCACACACAATTCTTATTGAGATTTACGGCAACCATTATCTATCGGAAACCACATGCAGAGATTGTTTGCGACACTTCAAAAATAATGATTTTGATGTTGAAGATAAAGAACGTTCTGGCGCACTGAAAAAGTTTGAAGACGATGTATTTGGAGCATTATTTCATGAAGACTTATGTCAAAGACAATCTGAACTCTAAAAATCATTGATCACACAACAGTTTGGAAACGTTAAAAAGCATTAGGAATGATTCAAAAGCAAGGACATTAGGCGCCGTACGAGTTGAAGCCGAGAGACATCAAACAGCGTCTTGTCACGTGTAAACATCTGTTTCAACAGCCAAAAAGAGAGATTCTTTGCGTTGTATCGTGACTAACGATGAAATGTGGATACACTACAATAATCCTAAGCGTAGAAGTTCTTAGGGTAAGCCTAGCCATGCATCAACGAAGTCGAATATCCATAGTTCGAAGCTTCTGCTCTGCATTTCTGGGATCAGATGGGTGTAGTTTATTATGAGCTGCTCAAACCGACTGAAACCATCACGCGAGATTGCTCTTGGCTACAATTGATGTGCTTGAGCCGAGTATTCAAGAAAAACGACCGCTATACAAGCAGAGACACGGCAAAGTGATTTTCCAACATGACAACGTTAGGCAACCTGTTGCAAAACGGGTGAAAACCTACTTGGAAACGCTTAAATGGGAAGTCCTACTTAACCCGCCGTATTCACCCGACACGGCCACGTCCGATTATGACTTGTTCCGATCGATGGCACATGGTCAGTTTTAGCAGCATATGAAGAGGCAAACAATAGGTCAACTTGTGGTTAGTCTCAAAAGACATGGAATTCAAATCCTGCCAAAAAGATGGGAAAAGGTAGTGGCTAGCGATGGACATCATTTTCAGTGACATGTTTCGTACAAATTTTTGTAAATAAAATACTACGTTTTATTAGAAATCAACGAGAACTTATTCAAGGTCCTTATATGTATATTCACGAGCAGGATAAAGATATACAATCTGGGTTGAAATTAGGTGAGTTCATATTGCGGCAGCAATTAATTCTGTATGATGAACAATAGTGTAGACCAAAAAGGTTTTATTGCCTCTAGCAAACCCGATAGATATTCATTATGAAAACAGTTTCTCTTCTTAACACTTACAGAAACGATTTCATTTGTAGTTAGAATATAAAAACTCAGTATTTTTAAAATTTTCATAAATAATATTCACTATTATTGAGAAACAAAAACAAATTGAAAAGTAAATCCTGTCAAGTTTCATGAATTTCTAGACAGTGTGACATGACACTGACATTAGATAAATTTAGGTTTAAATTTTCACTGTGTAATGTTTGATCTATGTCATTCCTTACTGAATTAAGTGCATTGACAGAGATGATGATCGTACTGAAAATATAATTTGTTGTTTAAAATATATTTTGGTTCATTAGGTTACGCAATTATTGATTTCTCTAAGTATTTTTAAGCGTATTTATTCCTGGATGTGCGTCGTGGTGCAGTGGATATCGGCTCGGAACGAGAAATCGGGAAGCCGAGTTCGAATTCCAGTCGTATTCCTTGCATTCACGTACGCGAAAATACCCTTGGGAAATGTATTAATCCGTCTCTTCCCTCCAGTTATGAGTTAAATAACAGGACAGATTGGGTTCTGTAGCATTAGTCGGCAACCAGTCTACCGCAGAAAGCAATGGCAACCTACTACGGGATAATCTTCTGACCAGTCAGTCATGTCTCTTTCGGGACATGATCGCCCAAGCGTGTATCACGTATGGCACTTAACTGACTGATTCTTTATAAGTCATCATAGTTTCACTGAACAAATACTTTCTTCCGGGTTTGTTTTGCTGAGAGACGACGTGTACTGTCATGCTGAAAAATGACACCCTTTTCGTTCAACTAAGCTTTGCATTTCTAATATAATGGTCCACTGACACGCTCGAGTTGATGATAATAATGATTTGCACTGATAGTTTCTTTGGTATCCAGTATCTCAGATGAGTTAATATTTGTCATGTTCCACTAGATACATAGTAAAAGTTTTTTTTTTCTGGTTTCGCTGATAGAGTATATTTCATCTAAGATGATAATCACTGATTTTACGTTTGTTTTTAAAATGGATAAATCATTTCACACTTTCTGAAATAATCTCATGAATAAATTTTTTTTTTTTTTATCCTGGTCAGTAGACTGGTTTCAATGATTGTTCGTGATTTCATTGTGACAATTCATGAAGAATCAAAAATCTTAATGTTTTTTCTTTTGATATTTAAATATGGCACATTGTTCTTTTCTCTTGAATATCTAAGACTTTGATAAAGATAACAGTTGCTTTGAAAATACCATTATCAAAAGTGGTTAGTCTTCCAGACCGAGATTTTTCAGAAGGATAAGTTTGGTAAACTATTACTGGCATTTGCATACAGTAATTGTAGTTGAGTAGACGACGGAAATATATTTTGATATCTGCTATTAATTATTGATTCTTTGAATTTAATACTGCATGATAAGTCCCTGTTACTTATAAAAGACAAATAAATCTCAGCTAAACTAATTTTATGTTTAGGTTTTACTAATCAACATTGACTTAGTAGTACTTGCTTAACTGAAAATTTGCACATTTTATACGCGATATTATTTTTTGTAACCAAATTAAACTGTCAGTATTTTTTTTATAAAAATGGCTTTAAAGAACGAACAAAAAATTGATATAAAAATTAAAAGGATATGGTAATTTTATAATTTTGAACATCTATCTATCTATCTATCTATCTATCTATCTATCTATCTATCTAAAATTGTCTATTCAGGCAACAATCTCTCTTTTATGCAGGTTTCATTAAAAATGACGGACACGTTATTGTGTATAAGTTTTCATGCAATTTTTCATGTGATCTGATGATTTTTTTTCTTTTCAGGACATAAATTATATAGAAATTGTCCAAATGTTGTGTTTTTCTGAGCGCTTTCGGCTATACTTTTAGCTATTATCGATGATGATTTTTTTGAGTGACTGGATATGTGTAGTGTTTATATAGAGGCATTTGCTTGTGTTATATTCCGAACACGGTACGCGCGTTGTTGCCGTTTTCGTAGTTGATATTTTTAGGTGTTAGATTTTTCTTTTTTATTAATTATGCTGCCATTATTTTTAGCCTTTTTTGCATATATTTGTATTATCCAACATTTAAATAATGAGATCCAAAAACACGACGTGATACTAAAGAACAAACACCATGACTGAACCAGAATATAAAGAAACGCAACACCAAATTGACCTAAATATCGATAATACTGAACTCAGACCCCAACAACTATTCATAAAAAAAAGCTCTGCAGCCTATACTCCATAAAATCTCAGAAATCTTCTCAAGGCAGAGGGTCTATAATGCATATGTACATTGTTAAACTACACAAACCCCTTACAACCTATAATTTATTGGATCCTAACACCTAATTACAAATTGTTCCTGAACCTATCTAATAACTTATTTAGTAACGTCTTCCGTCGCAGAAACCAGCGACATGACCCTTTATTAAATCCCACTCCCATTTATCAAACCCGATACTCTAAAAAAAAAAACAACAACTTTTGCTTGCTGCACCACCAAAGTTCTCTTCTAACGGGGTAAGTATCGGGAACCCTCTCGGTCCTCGCTTCTCTAACTTTCATATGTTCCATGTAGAAAACAAGCATTAAGAATTTGCAACCCTCAGTATTTATTCTATAAAGAAACATACATAGAAGGCATGTTCAAAAACCTTCAATACTCATATCACTTTATTCACAACGCAAAACAAAAAGAAAGGCACATAAAATACACAACCGCAACAAAAACATTATCCACAATAACAAATTAAACAATAACAGATACCAACTCTACTATCCAGAACAACTTATCTCATCTAAAAACATCCAAATAGTCACAACCACTTCGAAGACAATTATGGATATAGTCAGACCTAGAAAATCCAGGACAATAATAACATGGTGACAGGCATATATAAAATAAGTTGCCAGAACTGTCCCTTGATTATAGAGAGGTGCAGAAAATATATAAAAAAACGCACTTATAAACACAGAAGGAACCTCAAAAATAATAATTTAGCAAATGCACTGGCAATACAGAAATAAACTCAACGACAAATTTGACCTAAAAAAACGCCATATTCATTAAAAAAGAAAACAATTTACTCGAAAGGAAAGTTCTAAAGAGCACTGCTATCTACACGCTAGTTTTTTCCCCAGTCTCACCTTTCTTAATGTAAACAATGCTTTACCAGACCAACATAAACAATAAAAATATTTTTTTTAAATCCAAAGAAAACGGTTAATTCCCATCTCTTTTTAGCATCCCATAACAGAACATAAAACTATCTGTACATAAATATATTCAAACATCAGCGATGAAGTTTTTTTAAATGTTTAATATTTTCAGTTAATCTTATGAATATTTATGACCGTTTTTTCGTTTTTTTTTTCTAATAGCCAACAATATTTCTTTATAGAAACCTTATTGAAAATACAATTTATTTCAACTCTTTGCCTTGATAAAGATAGCCTGAAAATTTTGTTCAAGCATGTAATATACTGTTGCCGCCTGGCGTTGATCTCGCTGACCACTTTTATATTCACATCTAACCCTGTTATTGAGCACTTTAACTCATCAGTACAGAATACCATATGGCTAGGTTTTGTTCACACACACACACACACACACACACACACACACACATATATATATATATATATATATATATATATATATATATGGGGCATATGTGTATGGAAGTCTGTATACAGCTCACTTAAGGACCTGCTCGTTAAACGGGTTGGTCGCTAAGAGAGATGCGTACGTGATTAATATTTCAGGCATACAACGCGTATAATGAATTTCTGTTAACCATGTCCAGATATCTTTAATGTCACCTTTGCACTTTTTATTTACACTATAGAATTTCCCTAAATAGTACACATAATAAAAGATAAAAGTTTAGCTCTGCATTCTACATATTTCTTGTTTACATACGACAAATACAGTAGAAATATGTTTATTTATTTTTCACTATATTAATTTTATTATGACTCCTTTTATAGAAAGGGAAAAAACGATTAATTTTTTTGTGCAATTTTCAATCTCAACAGGTTGCATTTATTTTATTCTTTTATCTCATGAGATTTTATAGCTGGTCGTAAGTCCGATGTGTTTTTGAATAGGTGAGTTAAGTGTCTTTTGATTGATTGGTTGATTTGGTTTATAAACTCTTCGTGGATTATTTAAATTTGTAACATATTTTAAGCAGTGAGAATAATTTCTTTTTTTTTAATTTTTTACTAATGACTATTGCGTTAAGAATTTTTCTTGGGGATAATAATTTTTCTCATGATACAAGCCCTAGTATTTATCCCATAGCTTGGGTGAGAAGTGAAAGATTCATATATTCCCCAGGGGCATTTACCTCTAAGTGAATGTAACGACCCCGACTGGAAAAAATTACTCGACTTACCAATTTCTCATTCCAAGGCTCCATCCTAGCATCCATCCGTTAAAATGAATACCGGATATATATATATATATATATATATATATATATATATATATATATATATATATCCGGTATTCCTTCATGTGTAGTGCTAAGTCACGAGATTTTAATATCTCGTGACTGCACTACACATGAAGAAATTCTAAAAACTAAAATATTCTGTTAATCTTTTGAAATGATTTGTGATCGTCTTTGTGGTTGCCAACACTGTTTGTTTATAGATACGTAATTTAGAATAAAGCTCATTTCGTATTTTTGCCTTGATAAAGTCCATCACTGGACGAAACGCGTAGGCGATTTAAAATACAGTTTTCCTTTTGTCTTTATTTTATTTAACTATATATATATATATTTGTGTGGGGGCGGCGTATTTTAAGTAGTAAGAATTAATTCAAAGTTTTATTAAAACTGACCGATAATTATCTTTATTTTTTTATTACATTTTTTCAGTTTGACTGTGAGTTTATGGAGAAACTGTCTAAATTTTATAATAATTTTGTTTAAGTAATGTGGACTATCTCCAGTCATTCTCAAAAAATTTAATTTGTTTCGCTTTGGCATTTTTGGAATGCTAAGTTTGTAGTTTAAATGCACGTGTATCATAAACAGGTGACATAGACTTCGGTGCCACAATAGGGAATGTCATATTTTACCAAGAATTATTTAATTACGCATAACTTCAAAAGCTAATTTAAGATATCATTCGTTTTATTCCAACAAGAATACAGCACCTAAGAAGTGCCAAGTTGCATACTGAAAGAACATTTAAAAAATGCATCGCAGACATATTCTAAGCTGGCAAGACATTTCAAGCAATTATAGAGCTTCTTTGAATAAGAAAAAAATCTGTCTCCCTGTCTGCTTTCAAAAGGAGTGGCAAAACATTTCAGAGACGGAAAACAGGAGCCAGAAAACATGGTTTTGATGGTCTAAGCATGGCGTCCTTACATGGCCGATGCATCAGCAGAAGATACGTCTTAAGAATAATAAAAACAAACTCACATTGAACTTGTCAGAAAATTTGAAAATCAAAAACATTTGTGGTCGATGACTAGAAGACTTTCTAAACAAACTTTTTACTCTAGAGGGTTTTAAATCCCTGCCGCGTACACTAAATTTCAAAGGCAGTTTTCTTCATCTAAAATTGTAACACTCTCCTCATTTTTTTGCCAAATTTAAAGGTTTGTTGCCACTTTATCTTGATTCTTCACTCTTAAGGGAATATTAACACGTCCCCTGCATTTTACTGCTAATGTTCGAGTGCTGTTGCCATTTTCCCCTGTTTTTTTCTTTTTTCACTCTAAATAAAATAATTATACATCCTCTGGGTTTTCTCACTAATTTTCAAGGACTGTTGCTATCTTAACAAGTTCCCTACGTTTTCTCGTTAATTTTCAAGGGACTTACCATTTTGTTCCTGCTATTCACTCTAAAGACAATGTTAACGCGTCCCTCCTTTTCCCCCCCAAATTTAAAGAGTTATTGCCTGTTTGTCCTGAGTTTTCACTCTAAAGTGAATGTTAACACGTCCCCTGCGTTGTGGCATTAATTTTTCATGATTGTTTTCAGTTGGCCCCGGTTTTTTCAATCGGGAGCAGTACTTCTTAAACTATTTGATGTGGCGAACTGATTGTTTTTATTTTCAACGTGCGAGGGACCGGTAAGCGAAGGTTTCCAATTCAACTTGGGCTTTGGGAGTAACTGTGCCACATCCCAATTTTGTCTTATGTCCCATTTCTGTACTAAACATGAGGGCATGATGCCTTATTCATTCTAAGGCCAGTAATCATTGACGTAAGAAGTCTTTCTAGTGCCATATTTGAACTGTACCATATTTGTGCTACTTCTTCTGACCTTACACACTAACAACGCATTCAGTGAAGTTTGAAAATCTTCTCGACAGCAAGGTTATAAATCTAAGAAATCAAATGCTAATTTTAAAAAAATGGCCATTCCTTTTTTCTAGTCAGGAGATTTTTAAAAGACAAATCGGAAATATATATATCCATGAAATGGCTCTTTGATATTCTTAGCTATGCAATACACAGCATTTCAAACCTAGGACTAGGTTCAGTACAAACGCCACGTCATCATGATGGCGTTGCCTTACGTATTTCACTGATTTGCTGTTCATTATATTGCATACATTAGTTCTATAACAATGACTTTAACATGAGGGAGTAATCAAAAAATGTAACCATTATGAATATAAAACTAAAATGAAAATGTTTAAAAAAGCCCAGAGGCAGATATACTGGCAGTCTCTGTGAAATATGACTACTGTTTCTTTGTTTCCCTGAAATAAATATTAATTTCCTGTTTTTGCTTTGTGCTCGTTTATAAACCTATTCGTGCATTACGTTTGGTGTTACAGAAATACGTATGTGCTTAATGTACATAAATATATTCATATTGAAAGAAGGATACTATTACCATTCTCTGCTTTACATCAATCCCTAATTAGTCATTGCGTACGTTACGCTCTGTCATTGCCTCATAAAAATAGTCTTTTCTTTTATGATCAAGAGGAAAAACGTACAAGACGTTTTTTTGGTCTCACAGACGCTGTTTGGTTTCAGTGAAAAATAAATAATGAAAGAAAATCTGTAACACAGATTGTTTAACGCCTTCCTGTCAATTTCAAATATTTTCATTTATACCATTTTATAACAATAAACACTCACCTGCATCTTTATGATTGTTCTTGCAATATTTCGTTTGTTATGGTCGAATATTTAACGATGCCTTTCTAGCAGACGGATGAACTCAAAATACAAGTAGCCGGCTCTGATATATATATATATATATATATATATATATATATATATATACATATATATATATATATATGTAATGGTCTCATTATGATTGAACTCTACTAGAGAGGAAAATTAAAAAAACAGTTACCACTTTCCCAATCTATGCATTACTCTTCAGCAATTTATGCATTACTCTTCAGCAATGAATTGAGTTCTTTCGGTGACTGCAGCGTGTATGCATCACTTATATATAACATGCTAAAATATCCTTCTTCGATTCCATACGCCTATGGCTTAGTGGTTAGCGACTCCGACTGACACCAAAACGGTCGAGTTTCGATCCCGGCCAAAAGCAAGTGGTGTCTAGCTCACCAGGCTTGTATGTGGATGACGAATATATATAGATATGAAAGTAGACAGGTTTTTTTAATTGGTCAATACCGAGCAGCGACAATCTGACTCATGCTTTAATGCAATATTCATGCTATTATTTACATTCGTTCTGTCCTTGATATTGAGCACATTTGACCATAAATACAACATACTTTGCAATAATATATATATATACAGTTCCCTTCAAAGGTATTGAAATGGCAAGGCATTTTCTTTGTTTTTCTTGTTCACTGAAAGCATTTGTGTTTAACATCGAAAGACGAATATGATACAAGAGTTTAGAAAAAAATATAAGATTTTACTTTCTGGTATTTACGTTTAGATATGTTAAACCACGTAGGACATACATTCTTTTGTATCAGATCATTGCATTTTTAAGCAAGAGAAACAAAAGGAATAGAAAGTCTTAAAGAAAACAACATTAAATTTTTGCCTAACCCTTGCTTTCAATAACTACATCAAGCCTGTAATTCATTGCCATCACAAAACCGTTGCATTCTTCATTTGTGCTGCATTTCCATACTTTTAACAAAGAACCTTTCAGTTTTCGTTTGTTTTGCAGGGTTTTTTTCAGTCTCTTCTCCAGAAGATGAAATGCAAGCTCTATAATCCGGTGATTGATTTGGAAAGTCTAAGACTGTCCACTTTTCTTTCCCCTTGATAAAGACCCTTGTTGTGTTGGCAGTATGTTTAGGGACATTGTCCTGCTGTATGAAAAATCTTCCTCTTGATTAGTTTGAGTGCATTTTTTTTGTAATCATCATGCTTCGCAGGTAAGCTTGTATGCTTTTGATCATAAGCAACCACTTTTTTCTCTACGCTTTGGCCTTTCTATCACTTTGGTAGAGATTAGTCATCGTCTCATGAGTCCATTAAAAATTCTTCCAAAACTTTTGTTTCTCATCTTTGTACTTCCTTGGAAATTCCAGTCTAGCCTTCTGATTCTTATTGCTGAGAATTGGTTTGCATCTAGTGATATGATCTCTATATGTTTTCTCTTTACATCTTATAACGATGAATTGTTAAACCTATACCTCTGCATTGTGGACATTTTGGGGGATGTTACTGACTGTTGTTTTGGAATTTTTCCTCATAGCTCTCACAATGTTTGTGTCATCAACTGCTGTCGTTTTTCTTGGCTAGCCTGGCATATAACAGTTGTGCAGTACGCCAGTAGCTTCTTTCTTTTCCAGTATATTGTTGTGTACGCTATGCCAAATATTTGTTTTATGGCTCTGATCAATTTTTCTTGTTTTTTGAGATTCCAAATGGCTTATCTTTCTTCCACAGACAGATTTCTCGTCTTCATTTTAGTTTAACTTTTTAACAAAAAAATCATTTTTTACAAATTAAAACCAGGGCTAAAATGAAAAGTAGTCATTCAGTACTATTTACTGTTTAAACAATCAATTTAAATGTCAACACCTAGATAATAAGAAACACCTGCCAGTTATCTGTTTTAATAGTTTTTCTCACTTGAAAAATGTGTTTTCAAACAAAAGGTGGTATGTTCTAAGTTGGTCAACACATCTATATACAAATACAAGGAAATAAGAGCTGAAATTATGAACTCTAGTATCATATGCATTTTTTGATCTTGAACCCAAATGTTTTCAGTGGACAACAAAAACAAATAGATTGGCCTTGCCGTTCCAATATTTTTGGATAGGAATATTTTTGGATCGGAATATTTTTGGATAGGAATATTTTTGTATATATATATATATATATATATATATATATATATATATATATATATATATATATATATATATATACGCTTCTCTTTTGAAATGAATTGAGTTCTTTCGGTGACTGGCATGTGTATACACTGCTTATATACAAAACGTTCACATTTTCCTTTTCTGATTCCATGCACCTATAGCTTAGGGGTTGCGACTCCGACTGACACTAAATCGGTAGAATTTCGATCCCGGCCAGGAGCAAGTGGATGTGTCTAGTCCCAATGATGAGCTGTGATACAGCGAAACAAACTTGTATGTGTAAGACTAATATATATATATCGGCACTCCAACGTACTTGTTTCTATAGATGGATTTCGACTGAAATATTCATTGGGCGTTGTGCGACATCTCACCCAAGCTTAATAAATAACTATAATAAAGCTGTAGTTTTGTCATACTGTCTTTTGCACATGCGTGCTTTATAGTTGGTATTATTGTAGTCGTGTGATCGAAGTTTGAGCTTGATCATGCTAGTTTAACAGAACCAGTAAAATATGGAGAGTGATGATCGTCTACATCATGAGAGAAAATGGCATATAAAGCGAGAGAGAGATAATTTCTCTTAAGGAAGGCTGTCTTACATTGGATGGACTTAATCACTGAATCATGTGCGTTGTGGTACAGTGGATATCGGCTCGGAACGAGAAACCGGAAAGCCGAGTTCGAATTTCAGTTGAATCCATTGTATTCACTTACGCTCAAATACCCTTGGGAAAGGTATTAATCCGTCTCTTCCTTCCAGTTATGGGTTAAATAGCAGGACAGATTGGGTTCTATAACCTTGGTCGGCAACCAGTCTACTGCAGAAAGAAATGGCAACCTACTGCGGCATAATCTTCTGCCCAGTCAGTCATGTCTCTTTCGGGACATGATCGCCCAAGCGTGTATCACGTATGGCACTTAAGTGACTGACTGATGTAGTCAAGAGGGGAGACGGACGCGAATACAATTGTAATTACATTTCAAATTTCTAATGGTGCCAAGATAAATGCATAGAACTATTGTATTTTCTTCGACAAGAAGTATTTTGAGTGGTGCAAGTCACAACCAAGAAGCCTTAGGCATAAGAGTATATTCATGCAAAATATTACTTTTAAGAATTTTAATAACTTCACTGTGGGAAACTTTACCAAATATACTTTCAAAGAGACTAAATTGAGTGAAGATCCCGGCTTATCTATGTATTTCTTGTGGAAGAGTGTTATATGGGAATGGAAACCAATATTGGAGCAAATTTCTCTGACGAGTAACAAAAAACTGTTGCGAGTGATTTTAAAGTTGAAATAATCAAAAAGAGAACAAATTTACTAAACAGTTAACTAGTGGCTTAAAAAATCAAACAAAATCAATAGTCGAAAACATGATAATGGTCAAGTACCCAATAACAGCTTGTAAATTAAAATAACGTATTCAAATACGTGTAATATTGTATTGGTCAAATATGTTTACGTGGATTTATTTATTAAATAATCTGTCTGAACTTAAGGGATGAGGAATTATCCTTATTTGCTTTATTGACATTCGGACTAATGCTCCCTTCATTGCTGTTATTATCATCTAAACTTATTTATAAATGGAACTTTGTGTGTGTGTGTGTCAGTTACCTATAAACTCCGAAATGGCTGAACCGATTTTCTTGAAAATTTACACAGCTGTACTATAAGCGTCTGCAAGTGTTCTTAGCTAGGTTTTGTGTTGAGGTAACCCCTATAAATATCGAAAATCTATAATCGAAAAAATTAAGTTACAGAAGGAGTGGTCCGATTTTAATTAAATTTGATACACTCATACACAAAGACATAAGAAACGATATTCAGAAGTTTCAAAGTTGCAGTTCTTACAATAGTGCAGAAAATCGATAATATATATATATATATATATATATATATATATATATATATATATATAAAAGGCAAGATGTTTATCTGTCTGTTTGTCTGTATGTCCTTTATACAAATCCACAATTTTTATCCGATTCTCACAAACCTTCACACAAATATTCTTTAGGCTGGGTCTGAGCTCTAGGACCATGGATTAGTTTTAAAGCTTTCATTACACCCGAGCAACTCCGGGCTATACTGCTAGTCTTATAATATATGCTTTCCTTTGCCATTACAAATCTTGACATCTCCGAAACAAATTATTACTGATCAGTGTAAATTTAACTGCAATAGTAAATAATCTCTTTAGATTATTGCTAAAAACAATATTTTAATAATCACAGATATTATAAACTGAAATACCTGTAGAGTTATCAGTGTCAGTTAATTAGGAAAAGATTTATTGTGAAAAATATTGATTTAGTTAATGATATGTAACATAGTTTCAGTTATGTGCTATACGAGATAAACGCTTGGGCGATCATATCTCGAAAGAGACATGACTGACTGGGCAAAAGACTTTCCCGAATGGCTTTTTGCGGTAAAGTGGTTACCAGCCAAGGCTATAGAACCCAATCTGTTCTACGATTTAATCTATAACTGGAGAGAGAAGAGACGGATTAATACCTTTCCCAAGTGCATTTGCGCGTAAGCAAATGCAACAAATTATACTGAAATTCGAGGTTCGATCTTTGATTTCATATTCCAAGCCAACATTCACTGCACCACATCGCACATCCGGACTGCCTCGAATCAATCGTTTTGGTTTGTGAAGCAAATCGTGCGAATAAACAATGGATCTAAAATATATTGTTAAAGATATTACATACGTCACCTAATTTGAAAAGTATTTAGATAAAATGTATTAATTAATCTGATCGAATGAGTAGCTAAAATCTATTTTGTATCAGTTTATGACATAAAAAGATTTCTTAAAAAAATGACATACGTATTGTAGTATTTACCTTTTTCGTTAATACATAATAATGCAGTAAAAATATATATAGATATGCATAAAAAAATTTCTACTTCGGCGAATTTTTAAAAAAATGACGTTACTAAATAAGAGAAAAATATTTTTCTTAAGAACATATAACTTTTTATTTTGCGATCAAATAATCCAGTTTTTGAAATAAAAAAATGACGACCCGATGAAAATTCTAAATAAAGCACAAAAATAATTAAAAAAAAAAACTCATAAAACTAACAGTCAGAATAGATTATTCACAGATGAAAAGCCGATCAAAATAGAAATACTGTCATGTCTATATAAGATTAAATAAAAACATGGTGCCTTATAAAATAAGTGACTAATACTTGGTGCCTTACAAAAACAATCATTAATTATGAATGATTAACAGGTATCACATATTTTACAATTGACATTTTGAGTCCAATATATATATATTTTATCTTTTCAGCTTTACTATTAGTGGATAACTATATTTGAGTAGACGTTCAGCTTACTTATAAAACAATATATTTCTTTATTTTCATCTGCGGGGCTGAATAAAAGATCAATTTTATTAGAGAAAAGATGTGCCATCTGGCAGGATTCGAATCTGCGTTTCCCTTGCCAGAGAAAACATTGTTAGATCCGAGGTGCTTTAGACTAACTCGACCATAATACAAATATAGCTTTTAACAATTCACATACGCACCCCCAACACACACACACACACACACACACACACACACACACACACACATATATATATATATATATATATATATATATATATATTATATTACATTTATTCGTATTTTCATGTGATAAGCGGTGTTCAAAAAAACAGTGGTTGCAATGAGTACCTTCAGTGTTGAGAAATAAATCGACTACATTCTTATCTATTAACCGCATATTATATATATATATATATTGTTCAAAACAATATATATATATACATATATATATTTTGCTAAAAACAAAATTTATTTTGTGTCTATTATATTTAATGATTAATTTTGTAAGGTAAAAATATAAAAAATATATATAAAATACACATAAATGTATATTGATTTAACAGCACATTTAAAAGAACAATTGTTGCTAAAATACTCCATTTCTATCTCCCCATCCCCCTCTCTCTCTGTCTATATATATATATATATATATATATATATATATATATATATATTGGCTGCAAACTTTCTTTCAAACGACTTTCATTAAATACAGTCGAAAAAGAAGATTTAATTGATTTTTATTAAGTTTTTACCAACATCTTAACATTTTCTGTTTTGTAGGATTTAAAGAATAAAAAACTGTCCAAAGTTTTTATTGTCCTAAGCGCTGGAAGGAAGAGACGGATTAATACCTTTCCCAAGGGTATTTGAGCGTAAGTGATTGCCATGAATTCAGCTGGAATTCGAGCTCGGCTTCCCGATTTCTCGTTCCGAGCCGATATCCACTGCACCACAACGCACACTGTACAAAACAAATAAAATTGCGGGTAGAAAGTGTCGATGTGTCGATTGCAATATATTATCATATAATGGTTAGATTGAAGGTAATGTTTTTTCTCTTTCTCGTTCATTATATATATATATATATATATATATATATATATATATATATATATATATATTGTGTGTATTTTGGCAGCAATTTTTCATTAATGCAGGTTTCATTGAATAATATAGACAAGTTCTGTCTATTAATTTTGTGTAGGATCCGTTCATACCGTCTGATATACTTGATGGTGATATCGTTGAAAGACAACAAAATATCACAGTAATTCTTGATTTTTTATCGGGTCTAAGCTTTCGGCTCACATAAGCCATTATCAAAGAGTAAATATTAACACACAGTAAACATAGAACATTTAACAATAAAGAGAATTAAATTGAAAATATAAGTCCATCCCTACCGTGGCGGATGGCCGAAGACAGTGACAAAATAGTGGCGTTGTGGTCCCTGATCTGATTACAGGCACATGAGTACGTTATTGGAAATATCAAAATTGATTGTATTCAAACCAGGTTTAAATTGTTTAATTCGAGGATTTTTAGTTTCTGTTTATTATTTTCTTGTTTAAGTATGTACGTGTTATCAACGAGCGTTTTTCTCAGAAGTGTGCGTTGATAACCGTGTTGTTTTAAATGACGGAATATATATGAATTTTCATTTAAGTGCAACGTCAGACGCCGTGAGAGCGAATTTGTAGTGTGGCCAATGTAGATATTATTGAGGTTGTTAGAGATACATTCTCTAAATGGATATATGATTTATATACTACATTGGTTTTTTGCAAATCACTAACGGTGGGGGAAGAGTCGTTGCGGACGAATGAATTAGATGTAGTGGATTTAGTGTAATATATAATAAACTTAATTCTTTTGTTAGAGTCTGTCGGAGAAATATTAGTATTTATGAGTTTTTTAGGATGTTTTCATTTACTTGGTAGTTGGAGTGCATCTGGCTACGGTATAAGAGAGTGATATGTTTAGGATTGGTTGGGTTAGTATCATGTGTTGTTTTTTCCATGTTAAGCTTTTTAAGAAAATAACGTATTTGTTCATCAACTATGTAGTTGGGAAAATTATTATTGATGAGTGTCTGCTTTATGTTTTTTAGTTCACTGTGGAAGATCTGATTTGTAGATGAATTGACTTTTGCACGATATAATAGATTTTTTATAATGGCTATTTTGTAATAGTGGGGGCATTCACTAATATAATTGAGTGTGGAAGGATTTTTATTAGTGGGTTTTTGATACGGTGAAATAGTAAATTTATTGTTGTCAGTGTTAATTAATATATCAAGAAAAGGAATTTTGTTATCATTGCTAAGTTTATAAGTGAATTTTAAAACTGAGTTATTTTGAAACTGTTTTTGAAGTTGTAAGATTTCGTCGGTATTTTTAATTAATAGTAGGATATCATCAACATATCGTAGATATATTGATGTTTTTTTAAATTTTGCAAAGGCAGTATTTTCAAGGTTAGACATGTAGAAATTACTAAAAGTCGGACCAAGCACTGAACCCATGGAGACTCCGTCACGTTGTATATATATAGTGTTGTTTGGATCAACAAAAGGCACTTCAGTAGTACAAGCTAGTAGAATTTTTTTTAATATGTTGGGATTAATTTTGAGTGTGGGTAATGAAGGATTACTGTAAACATTTCTTACAATTATATCAATAGTTTCACTGACGGGTACATTAGTAAAAAGGTTTTCCACATCAAGTGAAGCTATGATTTCATTGTTAGGTTTTTCACTCTTGAGGATTTGGATTGCCTCTAGGGTTGACTTAATGCTGTATTTACTCGGAAGGTAGGGTGTGATAAGCTGGTTAATATGTTTAGTTAACTGGTATACAGGAGTAGGAATTTGGGATATGATAGGGCGGAGAGGATAGTTAGGTTTATGAATTTTTATGGTTCCGTATATGTAACCAGGTTTATAGTCACCAATAATTTTAGGGAGTTTTAAGGAATTCTGATCAGCGTTGTTGGCACTAATGAGTTTAAGTTTAGATTTTAGTTGGTGTGTCGGGTTCTTGTTAATTGTTTTAAAATTTGTGTGGTCATGAAGTATGTGGTTGAGTTTTGTGTTGTAATCTGATTTGTTAAGTACAACAAAGATGTTAGCCTTGTCAGCTTTTTTTACAATTATGTGAGGGTGGTTGCGTAGTTCGTGCGCGGCACTTTTTAGTTGTGTCGATAGAATTTTTGAGGAGCTTCTGCTTTTATCATGGGGATCTTTGAGTGCCTCAGTCTTAAGTAGGTCTTTCAGTTCGGGTTTAACGGTTATAAGTTTTTCATCTTGAAGTTTACTGATGCTTTGATAAGGCGTTTCTATTTCAATTTTTTTAGTAAGCTGGTTATACTTACGGTATATATGGCAGTTAATTCCAATGTTGAGTAATTCTTTTTGGTGCTTAGTTAGTTCGTGGTTGGAAAGATTTACGAATTTATCTAATTTTTTTGGAAGAGTGATCGTGCCATTGTATAGTGAATTAAGTTTTTTTACAATTTTAGCACGGTGTTCAGCTTCGGATTTTACGGTGATTTTGGATAGTCTGAGCATTATTTCATATAATATATAATATATATAAACACACACACACACACACACACACACACACACACACACACATACACACACATATATATATATATATAAAGAGAGAGAGAATTAATGTTTTATAAGGTTGTTACTTGTTTTTTCAGGCATGTCGACTTCGTGAAGGGATGTTTTCTTATTCTGGTGCGGAACAGAATAAGCAAATATCCCTGAAAAATGAAAGACACGACAATAATGTCTTCACAAAACTTCGAAATGAAGCCACTATTTTGTCACTGTCTTCGGCCATCCGCCACGGTAGGGATGGACTTATATTTTCAATTTAATTCTCTTTATTGTTAATAACTTAAATGTTCTATGTTTACTGTGTGTTAATATTTACTCTTTGATAATGGCTTATGTGAGCCGAAAGCTTAGACCCGATAAAAAAATCAACAATTACTGTTATTTTTTGTTGTCTTTCAACGGTATCACCATCAAGTATATCAGACGGTATGAACGGATCCTACACAAAATTAATAGACAAAACTTGTCTATATTATTCAATGAAACGTGCATTAATATATATATATATATATATATATATATATATATATATATATATATAATAGAATCAATGTGGGGAAGTTTGTCACTTAGCTGAGCAGTGTTATTTCCTTCATTTCGAAGTTTTGTGAAGACATTATTGTCGTGTCTTTCATTTCTCAGGGATATTTGCTTATTCTGTTCCGCACCAGAATAAGAAAACAGCCCTTCACGAAGCCGACATGCCTGAAAAAACAAGTAACAACCTTATAAAACATCAATTCTCTCTCTCTTTATATATATATATATATATATATATGTGAGTGTGTGTGTGTGGTGTGTGTGTGCATGTGTGTGTGTTTATATATATATATATAGAGAGAGAGAGAGAGAGAGAGAGGGAGAGGAGTATATAAATATAATTGTCCGATGAAAAAATCGAGAATTAAAAATAGTAATATTGATAATATAATAAAAAGAACAAAAATGAATCTGTATTTAGAAAGAAGACACATTGTGATTTTTTTTAATACCAGGCAAAAGAGCTACTCAATGTATTGCGTTTATGAATTGGGTTGTTGTAAAATTGTAAATGAAGTGGAAAGAAGTGCATATTTAGGCGGATGTGTGGTTAACTCTAGAATTGCTGGAACTAAAAAATATAGCTCTTCAGAACATTTGCCATGGAAATAGCGGCATAGTCACGAGAGTAAAGCATTGTTATTTTAATTTTTTTGTAATCATTTCACCCCAAGCAAGGCAGTTTTACTGTCACTGGTGTGAAGAGGGTTACATAGGATTTGAGTGATGAGAAAAAGGAACAAGTTATAGGGGGTGTTAGAGAATGAGTAAGAGAAGGATGAGAGCTAAAGAGGGTCGCGTGGACGGAGAAAAGAACATGAGGGAAAGGATGCGAGTCAGAGAGATAGAAGATGGTAGCTGGCCTTATATTTAAATTCTTGGAAATTGTAGCTGTCGGGGAAGCAAGTATGCGGAAGAGAATTCCACAAGCAGGAAGTGCGAGAAAAGAAGCTGATGGAGTAGAATTAGCGGTTACATTTGATTGGGTACACTGTGAAAGTTGCTAGTCTAGTAGCTCGAGTAAATTCATGCAAAGGAGGCACCAGTGTTCGTTTCTGAGAAAAGCAATTACTGGGAGGAAAATAATTTATCATCCACAAAATTGCATAATCACATTCGAATTCTGTCATGGGTTGGCAGTCAGAACTGGACAGAACCATTCCAGATTTTCTGGTGCGTAAACTAGACATGAGATAGTGGTGTAATATAATCACCTTAACTTCACGGTATTGCTAATGAGAAAAATGGTCTACATATGTAAACACGCGCGCTCATAACAATCAAAATAATTACATACATATTTATATATATATAAAAAAATATCTGTCTTGCTAAAGCCATAATCTGAAGCCTTTCGGATATTATGCTATCTGCGTGTTCTGCACTTTTGGGGAACTTCCAGTAAAATGATTATGACATTATGTTTTTTGCACTATATGTTTATATTGCTATAACATTCACAACTACATTTTAGCGAACACCCTCATTCCCTTCGTATTTTATTGGTGAGATGTAAGTTCTAATCGTGGAGTTTCTTCCTACATTGCGGAACAGAGTCCCAAGATCACGAAAATCTCTAACCTGTTCTTGTCTAGGGTCAGCCGTTATCACATATCAACATAAAATGTTTCTCTTAATCTGTAACCCACTACCTCGAGTGCATCTTGGTCTTTGTACAGGATGAACATCATTGTAAAAATAGAGAACCTTTATTAAGAGGGACACAGGACAGAAAATTGTGGAGAGACATTATCGAGACACACAGACATCATCTTTGGAGTCAAAGACAGTGGTTTGCGGGAAGATGTCTGAGTGGAACTTATTTCTCGCCCAAGGAAATAAGAGAGAATATGGATAGTTTGCTTCTATGTGAGAGGTATGGCGAGTCCTAGCCGTGAAGGTTAGATCTAAGAGAACAAAGAATGTCGTTCTGAGCACTTCTTATAGAAGCTACTAGCAGTATAGCACCGCGTTGCTCGGGTGTAATGAAAGCTTTAAAACTAATCCATGGTCCTGGAGCTCAAACTCAGCCTAAAGAACATTTGTGTGAAGTTTGGTGAGAATCGGATAAAAATTGTGGATTTGTATAAAGGACATACAGACAGATTAACAGACACACATACAAACTTTGCCTATTATATATATATATTATCGATTTTTTGCTTATTGTAAGAACTGCAACCTTGAAACTTCTGAATATCGTTTCTTATGTCTTTGTCTCTCTGAGTGTATCAAATTTGATTAAAATCGGACCACTCCTTCTATAACCCGATTTTTTCGATTATCGATTTTCAAAATTTATCGGGGGGGGGGGGGGTAACTCGACACAAAACCTAGCTAAGAACACTCGCAGACGCTTATAGTACAACTGTGTAAATTTTCAAGAAAATCGGTTCAGCTGTTTCGGAGTCTATAGGTAACGAACACACACACACACAGACACACACCCACAAACACATACACACACACAGAGACAAAGTTCCATTTAGAAATAAGTTTAGATAAAAGACTCTCCACATCCCGCCTGGGGGGAGGAGGTGGGTAGGAATAGTTATTCTTCAACAAGGATCGGAGCCGCTTTTTAAACTCTGTCAAGACTGGAAAGTGGGGAATGGGCAGGTCCCACCCAAATACTGCAACAGTATTTAAGGCTTCATCTGGCTTTTATAAATGTAAAGGATAGCATGAGTAGTCAGGTACTCACAAGAGCAGTACAGAAAGCCGAACATCTACCTGCATTTTAAGCGATGGATTGTATATAAGCGTTCTATCTGAGTTCAGATATGAGTTTGATGTGAGTTTCTCGCAAGTCAGGGTGGCTTGTCGGAGGAATATCTGTACATCGTGACTTGCGGTGGTTTGGGGTCTGATCAGTGGTGAATGAATGTAATTCTTTTAATGATGTACTACTATTCGATTTATATAGAGGCTAGTTGCCATCTCATTTATTTGGTATTTCTGAAACCTTTTTTTTTTTTGTCATGGTGGCCAATAACAAGCTTTGTCTTGCATCAATATATTCGTTAGCATAAGGCTTTTTGTTTATAAAACTTGATAATAACATCAAAAACACCCACCTCTATTTTAGTGGTAAACCTTTTTTACTTCTTTTTCAATCTTTTAATTTTTCCCTAATCTCTTGAAGCCATTTCCTTTTGTTCTGACCTTGACAGTATTTTCAAATACTCTCTGGTTATTGTTAAATGGTGTCGCCATTTTCAAATTCGCTTTACGACCACCCACTGAACTGACAATATCTTTCTTACACTGTCCTCGAGCTCTTAGTGGGGTTCGTTCTTCTTTGAACTTTGTTGACTGTTGCCAGAGAATCACAAAGAACTGCACCAAATAATAGAGACCACCTCACCAAAGGACCTTCAACAACATCAACAACTAAAATAGAGAGCCCAGAGAAAGAATAATGACGTAATGAAGGTGTTGGCATTCTATAAGTTTTTTTTTAAATCAATTCACCCCAAGCAAGGCTATTAAGATGCAATCGGTTACTGTTGGTAAAAGAGAATGATAAAACTGTGGAGGGGATTTGAAACCCAATTCTTAACAGGAAGCAAGAGATACAAAATGTTTGGAATAAATGTCATGTCAATACTGGAAAGGGTGATAACAGTTAATTGACATACGGTATCTATTCTTCTACGAAGGAGTGAGATCCACGAACCATCATATCAAATTTAGCTCTATACATAACAATGCTGTTGCGAAATAAGTTCAAAATCTACTGCTAAGAAGATTGGGTCACTATGTCGATCCAGGATGTTTTTTCCACCTGAATCCATCCTGCATATATACAAGTCAACCATCCGTCCGTGCATGGAGTACTGCTGCCATTTATGGTCAGGTGCCCCTGCCGTTCTCCTCAGTGTTCTTGACAAGCTCCAAAGGAGAGTCTGTAATGTGATAGGTACTGATCTGGCGACTCGTCTGCAGCCACTTTCCCATCGTCGAAATGTGGCCTCCCTCTGTCTCTTCTATAAATACTTTCATGGCTTCTGCTCGGATGAGCTTAAGTCACTGATGCCTCCTCAACAGGTGTTTACCCGTTCAACCAGACTGGCAACTGGGTCCCACCCATTCACAGTCAGGTTAGCCAAACGCAGACGACAATTCTACTCCTGCAGCTTCCTCTCTTGCACTTCCCGCCTGTGGAACTCACTCCCGTATTCTTGCTTTCCTGACGGCTACGACCTCCAGAAATTTAAAAGCAAAGTTAATACTCACCTACTAACCACTGGCCTCTAGCTCTCTCTCCTCCCCTGTATAACCTTCCCTTTCTCTCCGCCCATGTACCTGTCATTGCACCTGCTTTCTCAGCTTTCTATTGTTCCTTTCTAACTAGCTTGTACTCCTCACTCTTTTGTAATTAATCTCTTTACATTTATGTAACCCCCTGCACATCAGTGGCGTTTCTGCCTTGCTCGGGGTGAAATGATTAAAAAAAAAAAAAAAAAAATGTAATTCAGAAGTTTACGTAGACGTACTAATTGCTTAAAGATGGTAGTTACACATAATCTTCTTAGTAATGACATAATCAAGATGTTGACGTTCCACGATACTTAAAAAGAAAGACCCCCATCAATACTGGAAAGCGCGCTAACAGTTAAATGACTTAAGAAATCAATTTTCCTGGAAAATTATTTTAATAGAATAATTTCATAAATTCTAATCGACAGTAACACTGTTTGTTTGGTCAATGAATGCCGAATGTTTTCTAATAAAGAAACGGATACCATTTTCGTCACCGTAGAAACTGTCATATATATGAAATGAAACAATAAATATTGACAACTAAATTATTATATACATTTATTTATTATGAATATTCCTGAGTTGCAAAATAAAATTTGCACCAACAAATGAATTGCTGCAAATATTTCTTGTAAACAAAATATTACAAGCAGACATCCATACAGTGTAGTTAGTACATCTATTTACACTATGCCAGATTTAGTAACGGTCGCTTAATATTAATTTTATTGTCAAGATATTGACATTAGTAATTAAGTCTAACATAGTGCATTAAAAGCATTCGATTTACACATAAAATACACTTTAGCTACTTATCTATGGCGTTCAGATGTCTGTCGGAATATGTAAACACATATTTTCCTCATTAAGATTTCGTGGTCATAATGTTTAATTAGACAAACCTGAAGTAAAATTTGCTGATTAAAACTTGTAAACCTACCATCCATATCTATCTATCTATGAAAACGATATATAAGTTTTTATATGTCAAAAACAATATTTGGGGGAAAAGTATGACTCGGTGGAAAAAAATATTGTGTGACGCATTTAAGACTTCATCGAACGAACTTTGTTACATTGGTGTGGCTATACATGCACACGACCGAGAGATGATGGGAACGGTATTTAGCCGATTTCATATAAATTCTTTTTTGTTTCCATTACTTTTGTTAGTAGATATCACACAGTGTGATAAGAAAAGATCTGCTAGGAATGACGAATGATGTAAAATCCAGGGCTCAAATTTACTGTGAATGACCTTGCGATCAAGGCTCTCTCTAAACACTTTCGTCTTAGCGAATTGATTTCTTCATTAATAAGAGAAGCATTTTTTATGTCAAAATTCTGGTCAGTATCGTTACAGTGAGAAACTAATACATTAATATATTGTTCTGTAAAACATCCCTTTTACTTAAATTCCTTGAGGTTTCTCCTATGTATTCTTTGTGACAATTATTACAGCAATAGAATAAATTCCTTTTTCAAGTTTTAACTTATTATTTTGTTTAATATTGATTATGTCTGTTATTGTTTTAAGTGTATTAGTAACAATTTTATGTTGAGTTTAGATAAGTTCTTTTCAATTTTAAGTTGTAATAAAGTTAGTTGGTATATATATATATATATATATATATATATATATATATATATATAAGTGAGATTGTAAAAATTATACTCGTGTCGAAAAATCTTCTTCGAAAACTATAGAAAGAAGAAAAAATGGTATTAAAAAAAGAAAGAACTTAGTACATGAACGTCAGTCAAAAGAGTTTGGAAGTAGAGCGAAATAAATAAATAAATAAATAAATAAACACCTAATGAGCCAGACGGACCTACCTATGTTTCATCTAAACGGATCGTCAGGGAAAGCTGGTTAACGAGGAAACAAAAAAAAACGACATATAAGGAGGAAATTAAGGCAACCCACGCAAAATATTTTTTATCTTTTGATTTTTAATTTTTTAAAAATTAAAAAATAAAAAAAAATAAAAAAATATTTTTGCAAGAAAGTTGTTTCTACCGCTCCTTGTGTTTGGTGTCTCCTTTCATGGTCACGTGGGTTGTCTTAATTTCCTCCTTATATGTAATATTTTCGTTTCCTCGTTAGTCAGCTTTCCCTGACGATCCGTTTAGGTGAAACCTAGGTAGGTCCGTCTGGCTCATTAGGCGTTTATATATATATATATATATATATATATATATATATATATATATATATATACATAAGATGAGTAGAGAAATAACAGGCAATAACTACTTTTGAGAGGATATTCATTGAAAATCTATGTATTACAAAGTAGATCACATCATCCTCAGTTTACGGTTATATCACGTTGAATTACTGGTTCTCATACGATCATCGAGGAACTCCAATTCCAGTTGGGTTCGTTATATTCAGTTTCGAACAAAAAAACATTTGAGAAAGGTATGACTCTATCATTTCCTCCCCCGCTATGGGTTAATTCTACCTGTAAAACATTATCTCCAAAAGATTCTTACAATCTAAAAATATATCATGGCTTTAAATTACCTGCAAAATGTTGATGAGCTGTAAAAAAAACAAAAAAAAAAAACAAAAAAAACAAAACAAAGTAAACATTGCTGTAACATTCCCCCAACCTCGGCAAAAATACAAATGAATTAATCCCAAACCAGCAAATTATGTGGCCTACCTGTTTGATTATAATAATGTATGTGGCCTATCAGATTTGAACGCGCCCTACCTATGTATTAAATTTAATTATTTTTCCTAACCCTAACCTACCCTAACACTTACCCCTAACCGCTTCTTCTTCTTCTTCTTCTTCTTTGTGCCATGTCCCCTCAGGATATAGGCGATCATGGCCTTTCACATCTCTATCTCTAGTGGCTCTTAACACCTGCTATCCATTTTCTCAACACCATCAAGTTTGTTACTGGTTGATTTCTCCTGTCTCTCTTTCCCTCTATCTGACCGAGACAGTTATAATAGTGCCTTATAATACGCTTTTTAAGGTAGGCCACATACTATACTAGTAACAGAATTTCGTATGTAGGCCACATTTAAAAGGTTGGGCACATACTATAGCAGCAGTAATTAAGCTTTTAATGGTCTTAACAATAAATCATTGTTAAAGAAATAAGCAAGAAGTAGATAAAGAAATTTAATATGTAATAACTTTTCCAACTGATTTATTAAAATATTTAATTCATGTGTATAAATCAAATTTTATGGAAAGAGGAGTCATTTTTGTTTCATTCAAATATTTATACATTTGTAGAGGAGATGCCATAATGCTAACGCCTTTACGTTAAAGTTTAAATTGAAAGCAAATATTTTTTATTGAGTTTTGTAAAAAGTTCTTCCCGATTAGTAATAGTTGTTCCCTATTAATAATAGCTATAAAAAACGAACAGAAAATTGATATTTAAAAGAATCAAGAGAAATGTAGAATTTCTTAAACATGTTCAGCGTTGCACTGTTTAAAGTTTTCTTCTTAAGCCAGTTTATTGCAGGTTCTATTCTGAACAGTGTCTAGACTAAAGTTTGTTACAAGTTCAATTCTGAACAGTGCCCAGACTAAAACACAAGCCTAATTAATTTGTTCTAGGACCTTTTCTTTGGGTGTATTAAAGTATGCATGGACGCATTTTTCTTTTGAGAAATAACATCTGATTGTTACACTTTTCGGGATATAAATATTGATTAACTGATTGGTATTTTACGGGTTACCAACATTTTACAGGTTATTTAAAACCAGATAAGATTTTTAGATTGTAATATTTTTAAAAATAATAATGAGTTAATGATACACGCCTTACTACTTAACCCATAGTTGAGGGCACATGAGGTAGATCCATACCTTTCCCAGGGATATTTCCGCGTAAGTGAATATAAAAAAAAAACTGGAATTGGAAATGTGCTCCGTTACCCTTTTACACCCCGCGCACATCCAAGTTTACAGCACCTGCTATCCACAAGTGTTCACCCATATAGTTATTCATCAGGCTTGACGTTACTTAACTTTGGTGAGCTTGCAAGAATTGGTGTTTTAACGTTATGAATCTAAGCCAGATAGAAGCAACATGAACATGAAATTCCAAAGGGTAACTGAACGTAAGTGAATTCAACGAACTGAGCCGAGTTTGATCTCCAGTTGAACTCGTTGCATCCAATTACGCACAATAATCTCTTCTCCTTGTTATCTCTTCTCCTTCCATATATAGGTTAAATAGCAAGAGAGATAAGGTTCTGTAGCATTGGTTGGCAACTAGTCTACCGCAAAAGCTAATAGCAATCTACTTCGTGAAAATCATGCCCAGTCAGTCATGTCTATTTTGGAGACATGATCATCCAAGCTAGTATCATGTAGGGCCCTTAACTGAACATAGAATTAGCACTGAATCGTGACTGACCAGTTCACTCTTTAAGCCATAAGAACATGGACTGGTTTAAGTTTTTAAGGCGTAAAGCTTCCATTCACTCTCTAATGCTAACGTCTTTACCCTTACAGTTTATATCTATATCTATATATAACAACAATCGTCGTCAGAGTATTGAGAAGGTGACTGAAAGATTTAAGTTCATATTCTTGAATATTTCCATCCATAAAAAGGGGTAAAATAAGCAATAAATTAAACAATTATTTTGTCAGTTTCAAGAAAAGAGTCGTTCACAGTATTTGATTAAGCGGAATTGGTCAGTTGCTGTGAATAAAGGAGGCGATACTAAAAGGTTATAACAAGAAAGAATTAAAACAAATTCTATAACTTGGTCTGATTTTGGAAAAAAAACTGTTAAAAAGCAAGAATATTTCAGTACATCCTCAAAATGGTATAAACAAATCATTAATCACTGTAAAATAAAACACATTTCAGAGAGGTCATCAACATCACTCATGACAACGGAACTGCTAAAAACTCTCCTCAGCAAAATCTATTCAATCACATTTAATTGTCGAAGCAATTTTCATAAAATTCATTTCAATTAAAAAATTAATTGGAGAAAATTCAGATATAAAAAGTTATTTTTCTATGATATGGAAAATATTTTTTGTGTATGAAATTTTATTTTTGATTGTAAAAAAAAAAAAAAAAGAAAAGAAAAACTCGTCGAAAATCCCTGGTCGCAAGTTCAATGGCAGACTAGGAGAATTTTAAAATTAAAATTTAATTAACGAATAGCTTTCTGTTTTTATTACTGATGCAAATCTAAAGTTTTATTGTAAAATATTATCGTAGCCTCTCTCTCCTCTTTCAATCTCTAATCCTTTCTCTCCCTCTCTCTCTCCCTC